>CABEEJ010000033.1:46036-99820 GCA_901482245.1 Timema douglasi
GGCAGAGGGGCTATAAAATACCTCCTGCGTCCTCATGGGTCACATTGCCAAGCCATAGCGTTCTTTTGTGCTCCCATTTCTGACAGCATTGTAATTGTCCTATTAATTGAGCCTCAGGACCAGAGGTGACTAATGCTTGTATTAGTTATTTTAACTCGAACTATTCCTGACTACGGGGAGATTGAGGTTTGAATCCCGGTCCGGTCTACTAAGAGTGTTTTTCCTAAATGGTTCCTCACTCTCCTTCCAGGTGAATGCAGGTAGATTACCTCTAAAATGATTCCTTCCTCATTCCTACCCCACTAAAGTAATTTATCACATGTGTACAATCTGATGTAAACAAATATTTAATTACACAGGCACGAATAAGTGAGCGCTTGTTCCGTCTGGCTTGGTTCTAAACTTCTTCTTTGGAGATATTTATTAAAAAGAGTGGTTTTCCTTTATCTCTACAGGCGTATGTTTCTTACATAACTTTAGTTGGACTATGTCCCTTCTGTGTTTATGGTTTTAAGTCGTTGATAGACGGTTAGGTCACAAATGTCTAGGAAAATATTCGCCGATAACAATTCTTGAGCTTCCTTGAGGTCACAAGGTATTTAGATGAAATTTTCTCGTCGTTGGAACATTGTTTAATTTTGGTTGGAATAATATTGAAGAAATGAGCTTATGAACCATTCTCTATAGGCGAATGCTAATTTATTTCTTACCGTCTTTGTCCTTAATAAATTAATGTAAGTTGTTCTTTCAGATGTTTTGTTCCTAGTTAATTATGTAAAGTAAAACCAAACTTGAAATTGTATTACTATTTTATTCAATCTCACCTGCTTGGGAAAATGTGAATGCCTTCTGGAAAACCTGAAAAATACAGAGAAATTGCAATAAGAAAATAGTGGCAACCCTGTATGGGGACATTGGACAATCCGTTGAGGCTCTGTGATCGTAAAAATGTTCAAGATCCCTGTTTAAGAGTGTGCGGCCACCAAAGCAGGTAATATTGTTGCGGTGATTGAAGGAGTCTCACTTCAGGGGTGACTTGTTTTCTGGAGCTGATAAACTGTCCCCCCCTCTTTCGTTTTGATGGATGGATGGATGGATGGATGGATGGTTGGTTCTCTGCACATATCCTTGGATGTGGGCGGGTTGTCTAAAGGAATCCGCATATGCCTCTTGGCTTTCACAAAATGTTAGTGTTGCGGCACCTTTTCCCCCCTCCCCCGTGAAGTGAAGAAACCTCAAATGGGTGACGATATTTGTAGTGTGGCACATGGGGCAGGTGTGAGTGACGGCAGAACTTGGTCGAGTACAAACAGAAATGAGGCAATTCTCAGAGGTCCTGGAAACGAGTAAAACTTAGCCGGAAATAGAAAGCAGAAGCTGCTTGAGGGGCGCAGCATTTCACACCTTGTATTTTGACCCATGATGCATTGCAATGCAAACTAAAAATAGCAAATTATTACCAACGTATTTTATTTTCTGCGCTGTATAAACATATATTTTAGGTCATTGTTACGCTGTGTCGGGGCACAATCCAATACATCGATACACACGCTTTACATTAACGGGTTATTTCAAATCCTGACAAAATTCAACGATATTGTAATCTTCAGGCAGTACGGACCAAGTAGAGGTGAGTTGAACTCTAGCAGAACATCTCTTGGCGATTATGTGGACATTTTTTGATTGGCCTAGAGCTCGTCATGTGACCTCGTGTCTGTTCTGCGTTTGATTTTCTGTGAACATGTGAATCACAGTAATCCGGCCTAATTGTCTGCGTCTCGACAAGAGGTTGACACACAGGGGTGGACTGGAACACTGTCAGCTGTTCAAAGTTTGCCCCTAACACTGAAATTATTATTACTAGCACCGCGTCGGGTTAAACGCACTCGCGCTAATGTGTAATGGTAGGGTGATTGGGAAATGAAATGAAAGACCTACAGTTTAACGCGGAATCCGAACCATGGTGGAGGCCTGGCATGCCTCACATTCACAAGTTGTGATTAATACACGTCTTGTCAGAAGTGAAGGAAGGGTTTGGCAATAAGATAAATCCGTGCTGGGACCGAGGATTAAACCCTGGACCCCCAGCATTCACACATTTATTTATATTTATTTAATTTAAAGCGTATTTCTAACATACATAGTTCCGAAGTTTATTTCTCTACTTTAAAACTATCACACGTTTAATTTAGCTTTAACACATATAGAACCGCCTCTTTGGTCTAGTAATCAGAGTTCCTGGCTACAGATCCGAAGGTCCCGGGTTCGATCCCGGCCGCTTCCAAAATGTATCTGTGAAGCAGTGGCCTTAGTACGTAGTCAAACCCACCCTTGTGAGGACAAATGAGGAGATACTTGAATGGAAACGTAGTGGCTCTGATCTATAAAACTGAGATTAACGGCTGGAGGGTTTGTTGAGATGACCACATGACACCATATATCCGCAGGTATTTGCAAGCTGATGCCATAGTTTTTAACCAAACGCTTAGTAAAGTACGGCGGAAATTAGAACTTTATCATTTTCACTAGTAAGTTGTGAAATATAATTTTCTATAACTTAAATATATCACCATTGTTCATTTCAGAAGAAACCGATGAGTAAATTGATCTTATTGACGACATATCATCAGACTTAGTTTTTGTGAGACCTGTTCTTTTCATTTAAATTTACTAAGAATTAAAATAAAAACCCTTAAAAGGTATGTAAACCATTACATCAAGACTGAAGTATTACATTGAGCTCATACTGAAACTTAGTGGCAGTGGTATTTATAAAAATGCTGTATTTTGTTATGGTTTTTAATTACGATAAAACTGTTTAACTGCTCTCAAATATTTAATATTTTTTTAAGTAGAATACACAAATCCGCACCACTATGCGACGTCTGGTTCAATCTGTGCTACCTACAATCCCATTTTCATAAGAAAACCCCTATCTTACTGCTAGGAACGTTACTAGATCTATATGCGCGTATGCATACGTCAAGTCATATGATATGTAACAGTCACTTTTGTTAGATATCAATACCTATAAAATAACACTAATCTAGGCAAAAAAAACTTTATATTTTCTATAAGGTTCTTCCATTGAAAGTTGGTACGCACCTAAGTTTGGGTCGGGTTGTTTTCCCGTGCTGCTTAAAACTTGCCAGTACACCCCTGTTGAGAGGTGAGAATGATGTCTTTGCTGTGAGTCACCTTCCTCTACTTGGCTACCACTAGACTTTTTTTTTACGGGTAACACCTAGCATTATCATTTGTCAAGTGCGTTGCATAACAGCGCGCTTCGGGCCAAAAAAAATAGTTGCGCTCCCACGTGGATATTGTGATGGGCCATGTATAAGATGAGTCATTTAAAGGACGTACCAACATTCGCTCGGAGTGAAGATGGGAAGCTTCTTTAATGGAAAAACTACACTTTCTTAGTCTTGCACCGGGGTGGGTCCGGCATGCTATTCTAACAGGCTGAGGTATGCCTTGATTTGGTTAGTAAGCCCTTATTTCATACCAGAATCCCACTGTGTATTATCATTTTGGTAGAATGGAAGGGCTTTGATCCTACTTAATAAAGCCACATGACTCACTCACTCACTGATATTGTTTACCCACTTCCAGATGAGCTAGAAACTTGAAAAACTTATAGCGTTTAGCCTGTAACCAACGGGAAAATTCCAAAAAGTTTAAAAAAAATGTTTAACCCCCGAAAACAAACATCAAAATGGCGGAGCAACTTTAAAGTCGGTGCGGACCTTTCTTTGGAGGTATCTTGTGGCTAAACGGTAAGACGTATCAAAAAACGGCTCTGGAAATACATTAGTTTGCGTCCACTTGCAAAGAAAACGCACTGAGCGAGCATGAGCAAATCAAGTTATTATTATAAAGTTGGATTCTAATACGAAATAACGACTTCCAGGACGGGTTTCTTACCAAAATCAAGGTATAGTTGCATTTTAAGGTGTCCCTAGGGAGGATAGGATACCCTCTTGGAAGATCAATTTTAATGCATCCGGCTTGGATTCAAACCTAATCAACGATTTCCCGGATCATAGTTCAGCTTGCCCGTTTTAAGACGTTGCCACTTGGTTTCCGGGTCGTCGAAGACTTCTCATGATTGAGGTCTTCCTTTTTGGTAAATTCGCCCTCGTTGACGGGAGTAGAGCTTTGTTTTGGATGGGGTTGCAATGTTGGTTGAGGTCTTAGACTTAGATTTACTTTATCAAGTGATTTCATTACTATAGGAGGGTGCGAAATTCAAATAAAAATATGTTTAAAATAATAACACGGTGAGTTACTTTTTAGGTTCCTTTTGGCTATCACACTCTGATATAGTTTTGTGCTGACTTGGTAAACTGTGGTGGCCATGTGATGCTCCTAGCATAACATACCAAAAAATCCCCTTCACTCCTGCCTTTTCTCTTCTGGGCTTGTTGATTCTCTTTTATGACATCTTAGTCGCGTTCATGTAATCATTATATAAGAAATTTATAACAATACAATCAATGGTGGGCATGTGGGCTTAACATCAGGCAAGCTTGGGGTAGTCATTTGAATTTTGGCCCGATTAACGGGGGGTATTTCCTCTAAAAATTCCTTCCCCTCTTTTGCTCAATGTATATAAGTGTACATTTCCTCCCAATTCATCCTACCTTGTGTAATTAAATGTGGACAGCCCCGCCGGGTAGTAAGACTCGGGGAAAGAAAAGGTTACCTGCTTCAGTGGCCAAATGGTATATAGTGTTAGACTGGACTGCCGATGACTGGGAGATCGGTGCTCGAATCTCAGTCGGGTCTGCTGAGGATGCTTTTTCTTAAATGGTTTTCTTTCACGCAAATGCGGGTAAATAACCTCTGAAATGATCCCTTCCTCATGCCTACCCTATTAAAGTAATCATTAGAGCCCGGATTTTTATGTAATTACATATTTTTATCCTGCCACTTAGAAATGTGAAAAGTGAACTGTTGGCGAATTAGATTCTTTGGGGCTGTATTTTCATTTTTCATTTTACATATTTTACTATATTCTACATATTTTCGAAAATATTACACATCATTGCAAATTTTTTTTGTTTATTTACTATGGCATTTTTTATGTCTTTTTTGAGAAAAATATTTTATAATGATGAGTCACTAATTTTCAGGCACCCTATACTTTCATAAATAAATGTATTCACTGAAGGGATGGCGGTGAGCAAAGTCCAAGTCAGAGATGCTGGCTCGCCAAAGAGGATTACAGTTGCCGTAATATTACTTTAGTCTAGTCATTTGAAAACATCAAACTAATTGTAAAAGATATAAAGTAAGGTTTTTTTAAAAAAAGATTTGGAATAATATCCCCGACAACATATCAAAAGTCTAGAAAAATCTAAGTATGGGAAATCCACCATCTTGGATTTACTCTCGAAATCTATAAAATGCATAAATTGCTCAGGTAAACTTTAAATATATACCAAATAGAAAGTTTTTTGAACCAGAAATATAATTTGGTTTCTATCATGTTCCATTTATTACAAAATGTTAATAATAAAGGTAGTCAAGTTATGTATAATGATACGGTATAAGTGTTTGAAAAAACTACTAACACAATTAAAACACTACTGTCATTTCCAACATACATCAATCACTCTTCAACAGAAACACCATCGTCTTATACGTCTTCTATATTGGAGTTACTGCAGAGTCTATATTGGAGTTACTGCAGAGTATATCGTGACATTCACTGCAAGTTGATGAACATTCCAAACCATATTTTCTGCTTGAGCACCTAGAAGTATTATAATCTGTCTTGCATTTACATACTATGATATCGAGCAGAACTGGTGGTGCTTGTTGAAGGTCAGTGAGTACTGGTAGGAGTTGACCACCCTGCAATTGCCAACCCCAATCATCGGGTAGTAGAGATGTATTCCTTTCCAATCCTGAACTTGGTAGTAGACCCGTAAGTTATGAAATTTATCTGCAGCTGAAGTCTATGGAAGTGACTGGGTTTAAACAGCTTGAACCATATTTTGGTTAGCCACCTTTGTAATTAAACATCTGTATCGTAGCTCATCCACGGTATTAGATATCTTTCCTCCATACATGGCACTAATAGCATTTTCCCCGATGGTAATTATGTCTTCTTTCAGACTGTTTGAATTGTTGAATACTTCTGCATACTCGATAAATGATGTATTTTTCATGATCTTTGCTAGACCTTTTCCTTCGCCAATCCTAAACAACTGTGACGTGGTGTCGCACCTCAAAATGGCGTGAATAAAAATCAAGCCGTTGCAGACATTTAATCCCAATGACGAATTTGCAGTTTGAATGTTCCATTGTCGGATGTTGGTTGCACCACGTTTTGGTTCTGGTTTGAATATTACTTTCTTATTTTCTATTTTAACATAGAAACACAGGAATATAAGGACATCAGTGTCGTCTGCAATGACAACAGCATCTCTTTGTTCAGACGCACTAACTGCTGTCTGGGTGATCAGGACTGCATCTCCACGTGCATGTATTGTCTGACATCCAACACTTAAAAGCTTTCACTGAGCATAATCAAAAAACGCTGCTTATTCGTTTTGTTTGACAGAAAAATATCCTTCTTCGTTGTTATGTTCATGTCCATAGAAAATAAAATGTTAGGGGAGCTTTCTACCTTTACTTCTTCTAATGTGAGGGGCGTCCTTAATGCATTTTATAGATTTCGAGAGTAAATCCAAGATGCAGGCCAATATGGCGGCTTTCCCATTTAGATTTTTTTATGCTTTTTTTTATATGGTTGGGGATGATATTTCAAGTATCAAAAACCTAATTGTAAAAGAAATAAAGCAAGGTTTATGTTTAACCTTTTGTTCACCTAAAATTACTGGGCTACGTTGTGTTAAACGTTTCTTATGCTGTGAAGGGGAGAGAATGTGGAATTGGATTTGGAACGGTGTCAACTCTGACTCGTGAAGTCAAATGAGGAGCTACTTGAAGGGAAAAGTAGCAGCTCCAGTCTAGAAAATTGAGATTAACGGCTGGAGGATTCATTGTGTTGAGCATTGTGTGTCTCCACCAACAGACGTTGGCCGCTTAGTTGGTATGACCTATCTGCGGATTAACGCCATTGAGTGTTATTTATAATTATTAACGTAAGAAACGAAGGTTTATTCAATATGGCATACTTTGTAGGTTAATACCACATAAAAATCCGGGCTCTAGTAATCATATGCGTATAAACTGAACCAGTAACCGGCCCCCTGGTGTAGTTTTCAGTGTACCTGGCTACGATCCTAGGCGTACCGGGCTCGATTCCTGGCTGGAACGTAGGCTATTCTTCCTGAATGGGAATGATCCCGACGATCACCGGGGTTTGGTTAGTTAGGCTTAAGTTAGGTTAAGACTCCCACTGAATCCACAACTTCACATGGCGGATATGTCGTGTAGAATACTGTACCCTGGGCTACGTTTTGTTTCCACAGTACGGCTAATAGTCTACACATAAGGTGACCTAACCTGGATGTCATGTCCCTCCCTGTCATATATGCCGTGCAATAAAAAATAAAGAACTAGAATTTTGACGTTTGTGTAAGTTATCAAAAGGTCCCGATGGTTTCGGATAGAAAGTTGCGGTCACGCCCTGCAAAAGTTTGGAAATCGTTGTACACTGTTCCCCTTCACTGTGAACTATAAGGAACCAAATATTTCCCAATCGTGCTCCGCACAGAAATCCTTGATTCCAGTAATGGTCGTCTTTTAAAACGTGTATCAAAATGTATTAAACTGCTTTTTGATGTAATCAATTTTGTTTTTAAATAGTTCACATTAAAGTTAAGTTGGGTCCATCTTCATAGTTTGGTCAACATGGAAAAGTGACGAAATCGTTTCAAAGTGTAATTAGCTGCTTGTCTCTCTTTGTATTTTATGCACAGGTGGGCATGTGTACAGAGGGTCCAGTCTCGTCTTGTCTTTTTTGGCGGTGGCGAGGAAGTATAGCCGAATGTACTGAGGGTTTCCTTAGTCGCCATTAGTGTAAATATGCTGTCAGCCCAGAAGAGCGTCATTCTTTTCGCAGTGTAGAATATTTCAGATTAAAACGTTATTCATAGAATATGTTTTATCTAATTGAAGTGTGCCACATTAACAATATTTAAAATTTCTATTAAAATTTAAAATGTGCATTTATTTATTAATTGATAGCCACGTGTTAATTTTCAAACAGTGACGACAGTTAACCTCATCTCGGAACGAATACAATCATTTGCAATAGAACTTCCGCCGCAAATGGCTGCTAAACGCTTGGAACTTTTATAACGGACGTGTTAATAAATAATCACCCTTGAAGCGATTTCCGTTGAAGTTAAATGAAAGCAAGCACGCGAACTTATTCACGACACCACCCACACGCCTTCCAGCAATGTCGGGGTACTGATTGTTTTCATTGTCACGAACTTGTGTCTTTGGTTGCCGAGGAGTGTTGACTTTGAAATCTATGTGCAGGGAGGGGGATCATGTGGTGGTTGTTATGGCAACGTGAGCCATCTTGTGTTTGAACACTGTACACGCCTGCCACGGGAGCGGGGTGAGATTAACCCCCAGCCCTCCCTCCGCCAATCATTCATAATAGAAAGTGTTTGCCTTTTCCTGCAATCAAATCCACCCCGAACCCCCCTCTCTTGATTTATTTCACTCTCCTCTGATATTCTTGGGTATGACTGTTCTTGCATCAAACTAAATGTTAAAAACTGAGAAATGTACAAAATTTTGTCAAAATTCGTATATTTTTTGGAATCTAGACCAGATGCTAACTTGGGCTGTGACAGAATGACCTTTTCCTAAATTTGTTATTTTGAACAACAGTCAATCGGTTTTGACTTAAACGGATTCATTTACAAATGTGATAACAATACATCTTAAAAGGTGATACTTGCACTGATAACGTGCCTTTTAACACGAATTGTCGATAATCACTTAATAGTTTTTAGACTCGATTAAGTATGTTACGTTTGTATAAGTTTCAAAATGGTGTACTCCGCGTATAGCTTGGGTAGGTACTAAGGGCGGTGTGCAAGAACGTTAGCGAATGCTTAATGGACCAATAGTGTGGTCCCAAGCACACTATCGCTCCGCCTTTTAACCGAGGATGACGGAAGAAAATCCACGATAGTGTCCACTAAGCATCCACTTAAGCCGGTGACAGACTGACGTTTTGGTCGCTGTGACATAAACTTTGAGACAACTATTTTCTAGTGCATATGTATTGCATTGTTTCATATGAAAGGGGTCAGACTAGCGACACAAACGTCGCGACTGATTTGAAAACGTTGATGTGATAGTTTCTTGGACTTAGTGACCCCTTTCAATATGAAACAATGCAATACGCTAGAGAGGCCTGCTCTCTACGTTTGTGTCGCAGCGACCAAAAAGTCAGTCTGTCACCGTCCTCAGTGACGTTCTTGTATACGACCCTGAGAGAGAGACCCGTGGCAGGCAAACCCACAGATGTAAAAAGTGTGTGGGAGAAGGAAGCACTGAACTCTAACTACCGTTTTAAAAAAACTCATAGCTTCCAGAGAGAGGCATCTAACTTTCGAAAAATTTGCAAGTAGGGACAATTCCAAATATATTCTAGGGGGCATCCATATTTTGGAGAGGAAAAAACAGGCTCCTCCAAACTTTTCTTGTGTTTAATATGTTACGCCTAATCTCGCCTCCCCCCTCCTTCCACCTGTTACACTAAAAGGGGTGACCTGGTGGTCTAGGGGTAAGGTGTCAGACTTCTATGCTGGCGGCCGGGGTTCAATCCTCGGTCCCGGCAAAGATTTATCTGATTACCAAACCCTTCCTTCACCTCTGACAAGACATCTTGTGAATGTGGGGAATGCCAGGCCTCCACCGTGGTTCGGATCCCACGTTAAACTGTAGGTCCTCCATTTCATCTCACAATCAACCTACCATTACACATTAGCGTAATTGCGTATAACCCGAACGGGTAGTAAGACGCGGTGCTAATAATAATAATAATAATAATAATACACTAAAAGGGTTTTACAATCCTTTCTGCAGAGGATAGATCTCCCTTTTCGAGGGGACACAGTTAAGGTTTGTAAAGCTACCAACTTGAAATATGTATGAAAATATAACCACCCTTGTGATTTGGCGGTATCTTGAATTATTGTATGGCTTTTACAATGTAACTAAACATAAATTTAAATATTTAAAAGTTTGTTGGCAGCCATAGCACTCAATAAATAGAGTATGTAATGTACCACGCTTTATTATAGTATGTACGGTGTTCTTGGAGAAAATAAACTATTTGTTAGTCATCATGATTGTTAAAAATAAAGCCCCGCCACATTTTATTTTAGCTTGAGACCTACAACAATTCCCCCCACCGCTAAACATAACCCTGAATTAAATCGCAGTATATTGTGAATATTGGTTTAATTCAGATGATTAGCACGATGTCATAATCCTTTAATCGCCCAGCGCAGCCCAGTCCAACCCTAGTCAAAAGTAGGGCTGTGATAAATGAATGGACTTTTTAGATAACATTTATTTTGGTTAAAAATTGTAACACACAAACTCGAAATTAAGTAGACCTATTGTTTTATAAATAGAAAACCTACTTATAAAATTCTTACTCTTACATGTATATTAGCTGATTCTCACTTCAAACATATATTTTACTTTTTTCCTACAAGCATTCTTTGGTTGAGGGAAATACATCTGGAAAAATCTTTTATTGTATATGGGAATACTAGGGAGAAGGGGGAAGTGTAATAATTGCTGTTACTATTTTTAAATTTTTATGTAGATTTTAGTCAAAATTTCAAAGAACAATGGCGTCCGTTACCAAATTAAAATATGGGAAGTTCTGAGATTCTCTTTAAAATCGACAAAAAAGTATGTAAAAACACATCTAGTGATATCTCAGTGTCAATTTTAATATGATTTTGCTCTTGTCCGCATTGGTGAGCACTCAATCTAAATGTCAAGCCCATGTGTACTGGAGTTTAAGTTTGTATTTATTTTATTTCCTTCAATTTGTGCCCAATCTTCCTCCATCTAAATGCGGGCATATCTCCTACTTTCATTATCATTCCACTTGCTTACCGGTACCCGGACGGGTAGTAAGACGCGGAGCTAATCGCTTTAATGCATGGATTATTTTGACCAATTCAGCCTTGTCATTGTAACCAGCGTCCCAAGTCACTGAGGAAATGAATCGTGGCGTATTGCTGAATTAAGAAGTTGCACCTTCACCCCTTTTTTTTTTGTCGCTTTTAAAGTTTACTAGTTTACATTTGCGTGAAGCAAGAGTTGGACCCAATTTCGGAGAAAATAAATTCAGTACACCTAGCTGGAATATGAACCTTGGCTTCCCTGTCATCGTAAATCTCTACTAGATAATCTCGAAGACGCCTTAGTCCGCTTGTCCACCTCTGTGACTTGATTGGAATAATTATATCCAATATAATTTTTTGGCACCCTTCCAAAGAGCTGTCCCCGTTCCCCCACAAGATTGATGAAGAAAGCCGCGTGGAGCTAAAGCGCCTGTTTGCTGATGTCATGGCCATTGTTATGCTGCGACCCCCAACCCTGCAGGATGTTTCCTTTGCGCATGCCCGGAGTGTTGCTGATCCTTGTTAATTGACTTGTCAGTCAACATAGTCTTAATATAGCTTGTGTGATACCCTCCTCCCACTATTATATCGCCAGTACCTGCGCCCGCCCATATGTCGAGGATGTTGGGGCCCCTCGCCCCCCATGTGGGGATGACGACATGTTTTGTGAACTGTCAAAAACTTTGTAGGCTAGATTACTATCGGCTGTTAGCGAGGAGTGTTTGTTTAGAGCTGTAAGGTAGATTTGTTTTTTCTCTACTAACATGGTGACATAAATAGTTTTATTTTTATCCTATTTCATTTCTTTCATTCATTTTTTATGCAAATATAAATAATTCGAGACCCACTATCTGGTCAGGTCATGTGATTTAAGGTATGTGGTGTGGCTTATGATAGATAGACTGGTTTGTCGGTGACTGGTAATTTCAATTTCAAATCAAATAGGCCTGTGCAACTTAACTATCCCCATTGATTTCATGTTTATGGTAGTAATGTAATTTACTTTTTAGCAACGCGTCTTACTACCCAATAGGGTTATACGCATATGTTTTACTTTACTATGCTATAAAATGTTGATCTAAGACAATTTCACTTTTAAAAAATGCAAGAAATAATGTTTCTCCTACTATTCTATACATTATTATTTTCCCTACATTGCATTTTTTACTATCGTTATTTCCTTCATTTTTTTTCACTTTATTATTACTTCGCTGTTATTTTTCATTATTTTTTTCCGTCCAGCCGGTCGGCATCCTGAAGTTGGTTCTGTGGGTGCCCATGACCCTCGCAACACCTTCGGTTCTCCTATGCCAGCGTTGATGTATAAAGGTGGGAACAAACATGACCTGTTTTCACCATTAGTTTTTACTTAACTGTTAAATAAATACACATGTAACAGCATTATCTACTGGATGAATTCGAAGCTATTTTTCAAAGGGGGTTGCATCTTAACTTGAAACATTCAAGCGCTCAAAGTATTTTCACACATAGACTGCCAATGAGCAAAATAGAAATAGATAAAAATGATCATTTCACCCTAAGAGGTGTCTTTCATTACCTGCTGATAAGGGTGTGCGAAGCTTCGAAACTTCAACTTACTTTTTTTTTAATTCTAGCTTTGACAATTAAGAATCTTTGCCAATTATGGTAATTTTTGATATTCTGAACTGTTATTTATAGAACAAAACCATATTCATAAGGAAAAAACTTAACTAATTTAATTGTAAGCTGTGATAATAAATAACTTTGTGTATTAGAATAAAACTAAATATTACAAACATTTGTGCAGTAAAAAAAAATTTTATGATTAATTTTTAGTTTTTGAAGTAATATAAATAACATGAGTATGATATTTTTTCAAACCTAAAACAACAAACAAAAATTATTCAAACTCCAAATTGACTAAATGTACTTCGCACACCCCTGCCTGCTGGTAACACTTCTTATCTTATGCTTACCAGTATAAACACTAACACACTATTTGCCCACAGACATAAATTATTCTTTCACGTACTTTTTTTAATATACTTCCTGGCAGGAATCTTCTTATGGTCATTTTCGTGAATAATTCAAATCACCTAAAGGATTTTTTTTTTTATGTTTTAAATAACTACTTAATAATCTAATAATGTTGTGAGTATGTAAGACTATTTTTAGAATTATTTAAGAACTAATGGTTTGTGTCTGTGATGTCTATAAAAAAAACTCTGAATAAAATCAAAATACATTAATATGGAAATCCTGTCTCGGCTTGCCGCTACGTCAATGACAGGCAATGTCATTAAATATAAATGATTCAACTTACATTTACTGTGAAAGTTATATTAAGTTGTCCATTTCAGGAATAAATATCATAAAGGATTAGAAGTACATATTTTTATCAATACTAAGCTTACATGAATCAATATTAAATTCTTCATAAATGTATTTATTTAGACTTAAGAGGCTGAAAAAGGCAACTTGATATATTTCATTAAAACTATCTGTATAACTGGAGAAGTTGTGGGTCAAACTTGGTATTATCTAATTCTGTGGAAGGCTTGCTAAAGTTGGCAAACATTTATTATTCCCCAAGGTATCACATTAAAGTTGATATTTTCCTAGTAATCTATCAATTCAACCTATTAGACATGTAAGTTTTATCTCACTTTAGTACAGTATCTAACAACTTGGTTGTTTATTTAATTTTGGAAACAATTCTCTTTCATTTAGTTATCATACTTTTGAAAATGTATCAGAAAACAAATTAGTATTAATGTCAAAGAGAAATATTAAAACATTGTAAATTAGAAAGCTAATTTGGAAAAACCAATGGGTTATACCATGATAGAAACCGCTATACTTCTCTCACTCTAGTTCTTCAATAACATGCCATACTTCTAATGCCTTTCCACTATTATTATCTACATAGTTGAACTATTAAGAAGCTAATGACATATGTAGGAGCCAGTTTCTTACTTAAATAAGTTTCTTTTTTCTTGGTTAGTCTCTCGTAGTCTCTTTTTCTGGAATAAGTTTCTTTTTTCTCGTGTTTTATACCTTCAGTTAGTCAAAAATGACCTAGACAGATTATTTTAGTTACAACAAATCCTGATGATTCTTCTGAGACAATCCATTGTGAAGCTCCTAGATTAAGCCATAATTCTTTGGTGCTTGTTATTAAACTCTATAGTCTGGAGAATGCAGCAATATAATCTGAACTAATTTAGGTTATAAAGTTACTGTATTGCAACTTTTCGCCATATTCTTGCAGCAGCATGAAGGCCCCCATTTGATGCAATGTTTTCTAGAAGGTATTCTTACTGGTTTTTTCTTTGAGTCCTAAATAGATGTGATATTTAATAACTGATGCACTGGAAACACATTTTCAACATATAATCTCAGATGATGTGGAAACCTCATTTTATTTACTCTATTCAGATGAAAAAACTCATGTTGAAGACAAAAAAGAGTTCCAGATATCAGTGAGATGTTAATTAGAGGGTAGAGGTAATAGTTTCAAGACATTTGCAGACATTCTTCATTGGAAAAGCTGATGCTCAAACTCTTCATGAAAAAATTCACTTTTCCATCAATAATGTATACAAGAAAGTTCGTAGACTTTTAGATGAAGATTTGGGATGCTAAATCACAGATTAGTTGATATCGGGACTTGTCCCCTTCACATCGTTCACAACACATATCCAAAAGCCTTGTAGACCTTTGGTGAAGATGTATCTGAATCAGCTGTAGCAGTTTACAACTATTTTGATGAGTGACCAGCCATATTGGAGGAATATAAAAGGATTTACAATTATACCAAGTTAACTCAAAATAAATTCTTGAAACCTTTTCCATCTAGGTATCTTGCATCTCGTTCTGTTTCTGAGAGACTGCTTGACAAAAAGGGTAGGAGTAAATTATTAGTTTCTTAAATTCATTCCATCACTAAAGAATACAACTGTGCTACAGTCTAGTTCATTCAAAAAGATTGTCACTGTTTTACATTATTCAACAATCAAAGCACAATTTATACTTAACTAACTCTTCAGGAGAATTTTTTTATAAGCTTCACTGAAAGATTCCAACAATATAAACCTTAAATTCATATCCTGAACTGTCAGTTACAGGAACGGTTAAGGAAATTGGATAGATGTGATTTCAAGTTTATTTCTGAAGGTATGTAAATGAGATATTTGATCAAAAAAAGATTGGTTCACAATAAATTAAAAATCCAAGAAAAAAATTTCTTGGTGCTTATGAAAAATGCTATAGAGCATTATGTTGCGGGGTGCAAATACTTGATTTAAAATTCAATGAAAGGCTGTTGTTAGATAAAGAGGAGGATGGAAAAAAGAAAGATATGTTCAGTTAAAGAGAAAGAAATAAAGTTAAAGCAAGCTGAAGACTATAGGAACAAAATTGGTGAACTTGAAAGTAAGACAGACAAAAAGGACTATAAGGCAGCTTTTTCACACTCTAGTCCTAAGTACTGGCCTGTCACTATTAAGAGATCTTCAAACTCAAAATGGGGCTGCAAGTGGCAAAACTATCTATATGTTGCTATTTTCTTGCAAAGTCTGCTGATCTTAATAATACTTGCAAATCAGGGAATCATACTGGTGTTATATATTTAAATTAGTGAACGACCGACTGTAAATACAGATTTTGAGGTGTCTTAAGAAACTCATTAACTTGTGTGAAGTAAATCTATTTGCTTGGTGTATCAATTTTGGTGCTTTTTCTTAAGAAAATATGTTTTCAGATGATCATAATGACATTTTAATGTAATACAGAATATAAAATATTACCCATTCTAGGTACCATAATTTAAAAAATCATCAAATCTAAATTTAATTCAATTTATCTAGTTTATTTCATCAACATACCAAAATTAAACCTAGGCAAATAATTGTTATCAGAGTCTTTCATATGCATCCCCTCCAAACTTCAAAGCTAAAAATTTTAGCTTTTCATTATCTAAACCTGTCAAAGCCTTTAACTTTGACCATACTTGAATTTTTCCCAACTTTCTAACCTTTTGGTTTATTGACTCACAATAATTATATTATCTGCACTCTTTAACATGACTTATGCGTCATTAGTGGGTAACATTGCTTAAACTGTTCATGAATTGACGCGATAAAAGACCCGTGTTTTTGCACTTTTTATATCAAAATATTTTTTTGTCCAAAATTAATAAAATATTTTTCCAGTATATTCTTAGTTTCTTCACATGATGACATCCCACACAGTGATGAATATCTGTCAAGGGCGTCCTAGAATTTAATGACAACTTTTTGTCTTAATTTAAAAGGTTTTTCATCAAATGCTAATGTGTTTAAGACAGATATTCAACAACTGTTGATATCACCATGTGAAGAAAATTAAACTTTATCTTTCTATTAGACACATTTTGTTTTGTTTATTTTGGCCCCAAAAAATTGCTATAAAACTGCAAAAACACTTATTTTCTCCCACCCCTTACACTCCCACCTTACTAGTGTATTGTAACAACGTTGAATGTATGACAAGAGGGCCATGTAATGTTATTCTAACACCATCTGCACAAAAACACCAAAACTGTGAAGAGAAATGTCAGTAAACGAAAGCAGAACATCTTAAACTAAATAGAGATTCAGAGAAAAGAGTATGGAGCTCCAGAAATATACATAAGTCAGCTTTATCAGCCAAATGAGTTGTACGACATTTAATGTGAATGTGAAATAACATTTGTAAGACTGTTTTACCTTGGGATGTTCCAGAAATAACTTTGTGGTGTGTTTAATGCCATGAATGAGTGTGGTGTGTTTAATGCCATGAATGAGGAGTTTGAAAGTAAGGATGCAAGGTCATAATAATTATCCAAATATGAAACCTTGTGGAAAAGCTGTTAACAAACACAACAATGTTTTAAGCTTGACATATTAGGGTTGCATTAATATAAGATATATAGTTAATAATTGAGTTTGATTGTACACTGTAGTAGGCCTACTCATGTTTTCAATCTTAAAATCCTCAATCCATAAGCTATTCCAATTTTATCTATCAGTGTACTTCTACTTAGCATTTTATTAGGTTTTTATGTAACTGTACATACAGTACAGCATTGTCACCTTGGTGATTTTTTTGCTGTAAACTCATACATACTGAAACATATTAACGTAGAACATCTAGAATATGATTTAAGTACTTGTACTGACTTGCCCAGGGTCCTTATGAAAATGTATCACATTTGGTCCCCTATCACTTTTTCTTT
This sequence comes from Timema douglasi, assembly GCA_901482245.1. Lineage (NCBI taxonomy): Eukaryota > Metazoa > Arthropoda > Insecta > Phasmatodea > Timematidae > Timema > Timema douglasi. The sequence goes on from CABEEJ010000033.1 coordinate 63,368, forward strand.
GTTTCCCAACATTTTTCATAATTTTGCCTACAAAGTTGTTACGGCTTATGCTTTAATTGCAGAGCATATGCCATTATATATAAAATTATGAAATTTTATTTAGTAACTTTATAATTGTTGATAAAGTTTCTTCTTCTCTAAATTGGATTGGAACTCAAATTATTAATAGGCTATTAAAAATTTGTTTTCGTCTGGAATGTAGAAAAAAGACTGCAAGTGAGACCAAGAAAGAGATGGGAAATCCAGATAATAGAGTGTGCAAGTGAGAGTAGAAGAATGGTAGAAGGTTAGAGGCAGATGAGGGTATTTCTTAACTGACTCGGCCAGAAGCTGGAAACACTTGATGTTGATCTGGTCAGAGACTTAAATATAAAACCATCACTTGATCCACCGATGATTGATATATTTCTCTTTTAAAAAAATAACCAAAATGATACTATAAATAACTAGAAGATGGCACTGACCCTTTTTAGTGATTTTAAGTAGGGGGAAAAAATTCATGTTTTAGTGCATGTAAACTTGAGAAATGAAATATTAAATTTATTTCAGGAGGTGAGAGCCTGCGTGGGCCAAGTGTGCCACCATACGCTGCTGCCCCCCCTGACCGCTATGAAGAAGGCTACCAGAACGGGCCAGGCCCTGGCTCTTTCCCAGACCATTTTGCTGAAAGATACCCGGCTATGGACAGGTACAGCTCTACCGCAGGCTCTGAGGGGCTGGATCAAAGGTGACACACTGATGGGCCAATCTTCATTCGTGTCTTTCTTAACAAACCCAACACTGGCATGCCACTTGAAGGCTCAATTAATACATGTGTTGGTCAGCATAGATAAAGAAGGTCCTCACTGTGTTAGTCTCAACTAATGTAGAAAGAAAACAAATAAATTACTACCTTTATTTTTTTATTTTTAGAGTAATCTACTCATGGTAGGCCTATATGTACTATTTCACTTTAAGAATAATATTATTTGGAACTACATTTTTATAACTTGAAATAATGAAATTTTAAAATTTGTCACTAATGAAATTAATTAAAACTTAACAGCCCTCTTAATGAAATATACTTGAAAAGGTTTTATTTTAATATTATGTATTTTATTTTAAGTTAGACATATCATATTTTATGAATTCTGAAAAACGTTTAAATCAAATATAAATATCTACATTTTTTGTGCCAGGAGATAAAAACTGGTGGGCTGCTACAATATATATGATGATGTGCTCAGGGGAGCAGGGGAATATAACATGTCCCAAACCAGTTGTGAAAAAGTCATGAAATTGTGTACTGCATCATTAAATTTATGAATTTAGACATGAGGTTATCCACTTGAACCAATTTGGTAAAATAAATACTGACTAGTTGTCGTACTAAGGCAAAAGATGCCTAACTCAACTTTTTTGATGTTTTTCCCATTTATTTAAGGTATTTAACATGCATTCCTTGAACAGACTGATTATATTATCGACACATGACTTATAAACTAAAATCTAGATTAGACACAACATCCAGCCCCTGGCCATTAATTCATCATTGTGAAATGGGGAAACTCACAATATACCAATATTAAATTTTTCGGCCATACCAGAAATCAAAGTCTGGGATCCTTAGCTCAGTAAACACACACTACCGCATGAGCTAAGGTGTTGGAATAAGAATTGAAAATGTTACCTCTAGATTAGTAGAAACTCTTGCTACCATTTGAGCTAAAATGACAGGTTTTTTTGCTTGTACAAATCACAGGGTTTGTAGTAAAGCTCAAGACTTATTTTTAAAGAACTCAGCCATTTTTTTATGTCACCAGAAATCCTGTCATAACGTTAATACGTTCACCAATTATTGTAATAATAATAATAATTAGCACCGCGTCTTACTACTCGTTCGAGTTATACGCTTTACGTACTAATTACTCTAATGGGTTAGGAATTGGGAAGGTTGAATTAGAGGAAGTGAACCCGCATTTGCGTGGAGGAGGAGTGGAAAACCATTTAGGAACAACCCCCCTCCCCCCAGTTCACCCGACCGAGATTCGAACCTCGATCTCCCCGTCCTCAGCAGTCGAGCTCTACACGACAAGCCCGTTAGCCAACTACGCCACCGAGGCGGGTACCAATTATTGTAAATTAAACATAGCACTAGGTATGATTTCTTTCAATGGTTAGCTATTGATCACTCTCGTGTTTTGATATTCTGTTAAATCTGAATATAGCAAGTGGGACAACCAACGGACAACATATTTGAGCCATTATTAACCGTATTTAATTTTATATTATATTAAGAGGTAAATTGACTTAAAAAAACATTAAAGGTGCATACAAGCAAAATAAATTTTGGCAGGCAAACACAGAATCTTAGGTATCGTCATTCAGTGATAAAAGAGGCAATAGGCATTAATTTGTTCGTTGAATTAAATAAAACCAACATTATAGTTTCTTAATAGGTCAAGTTAACTATATTTGAGTTTTAAATTATGTTCCTGTCTATTTCTTAGATATATTGTCAAAAAATATTTGGGCGGACATAAAAAAAAATTAAATTAACTTTTAGGTCATTAAATCTTTTTTACAAAGTTTTGAAAAAGCTATTTGTTCCTTTTAGACACCCTGAAACAACATCCATGGATAAAATAAATTTATCTTGGATGGTATTCTCAACAATTCAACAAATGTCACCTTCTTTGGTGGCAGTATGGTCTAAGGAATCACTCCTTTCAGCATAGATTAGACTGCCGATGACAGGGAGATCGAGGTTCATTTCCAGTTGGGTGTACTCAGGGTGTTTTTATTTCTAAATGTTGTTCCACTCTCCTTTCACACAAATTTGGTTGTTCTCTGCTAAATTCAATCTTCCTGATCCCTTATACATAGGTATATACTTGAACAAGTAGTAAGATGCATTGCTAAAATAGGTGTCTGGGTCATTTCATTATTTGAATTTGGTGCATAATAATGTATAAACTTATAAAACATCACCCTGCATAAACCATTAACATTATTTTGAATTTTTAATCCACCCCTCTCTCCCAGAGTAAATTCCTGCACATATTTCAAAAAGTTTTCCAAGCCATGCAGCCATACTCATCTCACTGCAAAACTTTAGGATTCATAATAAATATATCGGCTCCATAATTAATTAAACATTTTGATTTGAAAATATTGTGTTTGTTTACTTTTTTCTTTATTTTTGAACGAATTTGTGAAGAAATGATAACATAATTAGGTTTTTATGTTCTAGTTCTACTTGCAATCTGAAATAGTGTTTAAGGCTATTATCAGAGCCCTGCGTTTGTGGAGTTTGCGATAATTCGCGAATGTTAGATATGGCATTTTTTCTTTCAGATGTTCACATTTCAGGTTACCCTGATTGCAAATATATGCTCAGAATTGTCGCGATAATTCGCGAAATCGGCGTTTTAGCGTGATATTCGCGATTTTAAATGATGTCCGCGATTTTCGGCATTCGCGCTAATATTTTGGGATATTGAAAAATAAAAATTGAAAGTTTTGATGGAAGAGAGTGGTGGCTTCGAAAGTTTAAAAATTGAGAATGTGCTGCTAGGGCTGAAGAAAGACAGTATGTTCAGTGACTTCGCAACAAAGTGTTTGCAAGCGTTGTGGCTGCCGATTTCAAATGCAGATTCAGAACGATATTTATCTAGGTATAGTTTAGTAGTAACAGACCGCAGAACCACAATGAAAGTGGATAACATTTTTACCAGCTGCATGTTGCAGTTTGGTGATGTTGAGTAGTTATTTTGTATTTTTCTAGCCTAAATTGAGATTTAAAAATATAGTCACAATTTTTGTGAAGTATTAAGATGATTTTTGTGTAATATTTTGTCTTTGTGACTTGTACATACTTTTCCCGGACCAGCTACCACTAAATCTTACTTTTTTAATAAGATGACAGCACATTTTTTTGCGGACTAGTGTTTTTTACCGTTTTGACCAAACAAAATGTAATTTTTGGTTTTCACTTCAATATGTTTAGTTTACCTGTTTCAAACATTGTCCTGGAAGTCTAGTTTTAACCCAACAAAGTCACCTTAATCATGAAAGTTGGGTATAAACCACTTTTTTAACGCTTTTGTCTTAATTCGATAATTTCGTCGCAAAAATAGGATTTTTGTAACTCACCGCTTTTGGGAAACTTAAAAACGAAATTGGGCTTTTTTATTCACCATAAAAGCAGGGCTCTGGCTATTATTAATAAACATGCGAGAGTGTGAAATGTTTGATATTATTTTCCACAGATATGGGAGCATGAAGCCAGAGTATGGGCGAGAGCCCCTGCACCCTACCCCTCCCAGACCAGGGTATGGGCCATCTGCCCTGTCTCAGTCTCAAGGAGGCCCTGGTGCTCCAGTGCCCCAGCAGCGCTCTGTCATGATGGTGTATGGCCTGGACTTTGATAAAGTTAATGCTGACAAGCTTTTCAATGTTTTCTGTCTTTACGGGAACATTGCTAAGGTGAGTTTTGTGTTGCCTGTTTCATACACACTCCTGAAAATGATGGTACATAGTCAAGTTTGAGGAAATGGGGGATGAACAAAGAAAATATAGGAATACATCTCTGATAAGAAACAATCATTAATAAATGTAATTCTTTATTTCGCCTTTCTATGTTCATTGTATTTACCGTGTCCTCGTGAGTGTAAACGTAGATTGTTGATGCATTACTATTTAAAAAAGAAAATGTGGATTATATGTGACTATTATATGTGATTATTTGTGTACCATTACCAATGTGGGCTGCTTATTTCCCTTTGTGATTTTAGTTCTAGTACAACACACTTATTTGTTATTGCAAGAAAATACTGATTTTACATTCATTACCGTTTCCAGCTTATGGTCCGAGTCAGTCTTTTTATTCAAGCCATATATATTCTACTACCAGCTAGCTAGGCCTGTTGTAGCTTCATATGCCTTATAATCTATCTTAAGACAAGGACAGGCACAACATCCAGTCGCTGGTTAATTTATCATTGTGAAAGGTTAAACACACATTTCATCAATGATAAATTTTCGGCCATACCAGGAATCGAATCCGAGACCCTTAGCTCAGTAGGCAGACACGCGACCGACTGAGCTAAGGTGTCAGATGCAATATAATACTGGTCTGGGCCTAAAAATACCTACAAATACCTACCTTGTACTAAACAGCCATAAAAATGTAGCTTAAAGTGGGAAGTAGGCTTTCATCTGTTAAACCTTTTTTTTTTCAAGTGTCTAGGAAAGTCTTAGCTACAGAGATAATATAATAGGAACTTCCCAACAAAAGATATCACTACTGACTAAGTCTCATAAAAAATAGATGGGCTAATTAATTATATTAATAAAATACTTGTAGTGTAATTGAGAGCAATTTCCATTCCTATAAATATTTACGTTTTTCTTAAATTTTGGTGAGTACATTTTCATTTTAACCATACTGAAATTGTTATCAATAGATTTATAGATATCATGTTTCTATTAAGATCTGAATAACTGTTTTTAATTTAATATGGCCAAGATATAATTATTTTAATTGCTTGTAATTGTCACACCATTTCCTTCAGATTTTATATATTGCAGCAAATATTTTTTTATTTTAGTACTAATTTTAAGTTTTTCATTTATAGCTTTATAGTTTTTGTATTTGCACTCTTAAGGCTAGTTAGCTTAAATAATAAATTCTATTAATTTGAAACGAATCCTACAAATAATTATTATTTAAATTGAGGTTTGGATGTTTCATGTGAGAGAAGTCCTGTATCATGTGAGAGAAGTCCTGTATCATGTGAGGGTTTATATAGAAAAATGTGCTAGTTGCTTTATTTTGGTGAGTAAACGAACGCATGTCTCAAAGTTAAGTTTAAAGTATACCTGAACAAGAAGTACATGAAAGATTTTATATTACTGTGATTTATTTCTATTAATACACCAACCTCTTAACTAATGTGCATCAATATCATCAAAATGAAAGGCCTGGGAAATAATAAAATAATCAAACCCACTTACCTTTGGCATCTGAAAGACTTGGCGATAACTTCCCTTCTATTTTTCTTGTCCTTGACTAATATTTCAGCCATGCTTGACATCGTTCTTGCATACCACCCTTGTTCCTTGATTCATATATTCTTCCAAAATATAATCTATCTACGCTTCATATGTTATAAACTATTGGTTTTTATTTTGTTTAGTGTTCACTCCCAATAACCAGCTCTTTTTTATCACTGTTTTATACAGATAAAGTTCCTGAGAACCAAGGAAGGCTGTGCGATGGTTCAGATGGGAGACAGCCTGTCTGTGGAGCGTTGTCTACAGAATTTGAATGATGTTCCACTTTTTGACTCCACACTACAGTTAGGGTGAGTCCAGACATAGTTGGCACCACCATAAATGGATTGATTGAATCATTACGTAGGAACATTATCATTTTATCTTACACTCGCTTTTTTTTAATCCAATATGATTTTTCTGACTTGTTAGAAGTGCCACGATGCATCATACTATTGTGTTTACATATTTATATTAGTTATTGAACTACCTGCTATATAATTGACATTTTCAATTGCTAACACTTTCCAGTTTAAGGCTTGTGTGCATGGTTTAATTTAGCTGACTGGTGTTCTCATATTTTTCAAAAAATCATAACATAATTTATTCTTATTCCTACATATGAGTATAATACATGAAATTAAAGCTTGAAACTTGTTCTTTTAAATTATATCCACAAATGAATATTACTTAATAAATTTTTCAAAAATATTCATTGATTACTCATTCTTCAGATTTTGAAATAAAAAAAAACTTGATAAACATAATTATAAAATTACTGAGCATGTCACAATTGACATTCACGTTTATTTTAACACATTAGCTAGCCACAAAACAACCAATTGTATGAACGAATGGCCGCATTTGATCATAACCAACCTATCCATATTTATAAAAATTGATAAAATCGTTGAAATTAAACAAATACGAAAACTACACTACCAGTGGATTCACAATGAACTAAACTAGCCTATAGAGTAGTTAGCAATCGTCTAGGGTACGACTAAATGTATTAAAAGCTATGGGAAAGTTCCACTTGTATACCATACGAGTGCCGTCTGCCGGACTAAAACATTGCACCCACGTCACGTACAAGCGTAGACTGGAAAGTATTAAATACTTTTAATGGTACACGTGAGATTATATTATGGTCATATACTCACTATATTATGTCAGTCTTATTATTAAAGCTATGAGCCTTGGCCACATTGAAAAGTTACATAATATTAATATGATTGATATTACATTGTTGCTTAAAAAAGAGGTTAATTTCAACCATCATTTGAGACTGCATTAATATTGTGTTCCTTTTTATCTATAAATCTTTTTTTATACATGTCTGAGGAAGATAGCTTGGTGACTTGTGATGTTTATCATTAAGGTATTCCAAGCAAGCATTCCTGAGTGATTCATTAAATCCATGGTCTCTGCCAGATGAGACTCCGTCATTCAAGGATTTTATAAATAGCAGGAATAATCGCTTCGTCAACCCTGCTATGGCCAGCAAGAATAGGATACAGCCACCATCAAAGGTACTTGCGCTTTGCAAAGTCGAAGTGTGCTATTATTGTAAGAAAACCAGAGATGGATTTTGTCTTTGGAATCAAAGTCTAGAATTTGAGCGTAGAACAAACTTTGTTCCTGCAAGAAACCGACAGTGATGTTATTTATGCCACTAATTCTTAAAGGAGGTCTATTTTAAACGCACTAGGCCCTACCTATTATATTTTTTATTTTATTTTATATGATCATCATTCCTAGGGGTGCGAAAGTGCTCAAAAATTCGAGTTTTAGTCCAGTTTTGATAGTTGTTCAGACTCAATGAGTAGATTTTTTTTCTTGAAATTCCTTAGTTAATTTATTATATTCAATTTTAAGAGATAAATTCATAGCAAAAAGTTCCTCAATATTCCCTTTTATCTAGTTCCAAAAAAACTGTATGATTATTTTGGATTTACATAAAAAAAAATTGACGCCTTCCGATTGAAGCTGTTACATTAGCAAAATTTCTAAAAATAATAACTAAACTTTCTGGTGAACAATGTTGTGTAACTCTTAGTGCTACTCTTGGAGAATATTTTAACAATTGGCAGGACTTACAACTAATTCCATAAGGTATTTGAGAATACTACATACAGTATTTATTTTTGTCTCTACATTCTAGTTTACATGAATGTAGCACATGTTTACATAGGCTAACGTGCGATAAGTCTATATCTATCAATTAATAAGTCACTGCTCGACCTTTGTTTCAGATTCTTCACTTCTTCAACACACCACCCAACCTGACGGACGAGATGCTGAACAAGGTGTTTGAGGAGCACAATGTGACCCCACCCAAGACCATAAAACTGTTCCCACTCAAGAGTGAGTATCCGCCAACATTCGGTTTGCTGCCCTTTCACATTCCATTGGAGATGTTCAAAATAAATACATTCTACTTAGTCATAATATTTGTCTCAATTTTTGGAGACTAAAGCCCCATCTCATCTCATGGATAACACCTAACTTAGGGAGGTAAGAGAGCCTGATTTGTGGTAAATAAAATGATTGGGTTTTGGTTTAAGTCACTAGATAAAAAGCATTTTTTGGCTACAAATATTTATAAAAAAAAAAGCAAATTTAAATGGTATGGCTAAATTTTAAATATTTGCACTTGGTCCTTGGTCACAATTTGACTGGTATAATAGACAGATCAAACACATATTCCACTCTTTATTTACCATTAGTCTTTGGTGAAGGGAAATATTCTTTTTTTTTACTGGAAACGTTGGTTTGTTGTATGGAATATTAAGAAGAATTATAAGAGTGCAGTTGGTACTATTTTTTTCTGGAAATTCCAGGCAATGAGCAATATAATCTACTAGTAAACAAAAATCTGTATTGTTTGGAAATGGTTAATTCACATTAAAATATACATATTCGATAGGGATCTGCGAGCTTGGATTTCTTCATTCAAGTTGAACTCGAATTGAATATTTCAAAAATATCCCAAGTCTTATTAGAGTTAAGAGTATATTCATAATTCAAAAATCTTAAAGAGTATATATTTGTTTATTTTAAAAGTAAAATAATATATTTAAAATGTAATCTCAAAACAAACATAAATTGTGAGATTTTGAAAATATATGAAAATGACACATTTTCTTAAAGTAAGAATGAGACTCATTTAAAGTTGGAGTACTCGTGCCGATAAGGTGGGAAGTTTGTGATTGGATTAGATCTCATCACGTTTTTGTTCTGCGCTTGTTTTTCTGGTGTAAATCCACAGTAACACACATTTACCACACACCTCAAATCAATACTACTATAGCATCTTCCCCTTTGCTATAGTAGGATCCTTAATGAGGAGCTCGAAGCTCGAAATCCTAGTACTTACAGAGCCCTAATATCTGACCATTATTCACATATAAAAGGCGCAATAATCGAATTTTGTGAAAATATTATTATTATTTAACATGTGTACTGTATATTAGACTTTAAAAGTATATTTTAAAATACTAAGTAAAATTACATAAAATCAGATCTCACATTATTTCTCTCATTAGTAATAAAGGTTGAACCAGACGTTGCATTGTCTTGCTGTTTTCTGTTTTTTACTTCAAAAACCAAATCATTGAGACAAGTGAAAGAGTATTACCATATTTTACAAAAACAATACAATTAAAGATTTTAAAAAATAGTAATTTTAAAATAAAAGCATTATTGAACTGACTTTAATTTCACTTCTACATGAAGAAAAAAAATTTGTTTGATTGTAACCTTGTTTCTAATATCCTGGTTGATTGGGGATGCGAGATGGATTTTTAAGGGACTGGGTAAGCTTTTGCAACAGTTCTATTTCAAGAGGAAGTTATTTCTTCTTTGTGATTTTAAAGCCATTTTTCTCATATCCTCTTTATTATTTTCAAGACAAAGCCGAAAATTAGTCCAAGCTTTAAATGAAAAATACCATAGTAATCTTGTTAAAACACCTTTATATATTTATTTTTGTTTAAGATTGTATTGTTTAATTCTCAAATGCAGCAGGGTATAATTTTAAATAAACAAATGCTATGTACTAATCAATAAGCTAAATGTTTATTTTTGTTCAAAGTTCTCAAAACTATATTTATTTGCTTGATGTTTTAACCTCATCAGTAGTATTTGTATTTTTTTAATCCAATTGGGTGGACTTGTTATGTGTGTATTCTTATCTTGTCTTGGTTTGTATTCCAGCAGACCGCAGTTCTTCGGGTCTCATGGAGTTTGAGGATGTTGGACAGGCTTTAGAGGGCCTCATGATGTGTAACCATGTTCCAATACAAAACCCAGGTAATAAGCCTATCCTTTCCATTTATTATGTGTGAAAAAGATGAGTTGAACCTTAAACTCAATATACTTTTATTAGTAATGATAAGTTTTGTGGTCGCAAAATTATGTCTAATGGTTGTTCGCATGCAAAATTTTATGGATTTATGTAAAAAAAATTAGGTGTCCAAAGTTCAATTCGAAGCGAACTCGAATCGAATATATAAAATATTCTCAAAGCCAAATTTGAGTTTGAATATTTTATTTTAGTTGTTTTATGCTTTTAAACATATATTGTAGTGATGTATATAAATCTATACACTAAAATTACTTGAAAAATGTTTTATCGTACAATTGTTTGTACTATTCTGTGTTACTCTGCTAAATCAAGCTATTATCACAATATGCAATTCAATTTCTTGAGATTTTTTCCACTTAAATATTAATTGGTAATGTAAAAAAACAGCTCAGAATGGCTATGATTGATTATACCATATTTATCTGAATCTAGTTTTTTTTTTTCCCCAAGTTGTAACTTTCAAATCTAGGGGTTGTCTTAAAATCGTAGACTAACGAATTAGTTCGGCCTCCATCAAAAGGTAACATTTTACATCTTTATTTAATATTAATACAATAGTGCAGGGCTGCTGATTTATTTTTATTTTCCCCAGATTTTCACCATTTTTGTGCATTTTAGAGGTATAACACTGATCACAAAACATTTGGCTATTTTCACGGATTTTTAGGTTATAGTTGAAAATAACTACCTAATTGTGGTCTGATAACGATACTCGATACCCATAATAATCAATAGTATACGCTAAAAATCTCGTTACCATTGTTTTAGTATTCAACACGGTTAATTCCACAAATGGGTTGTAGATAGCGATAGGCATAATCAAATTGAATTATTTTTTTGCTGTTTTTTTTATTACTTTTCCAATTACTTCACTACTATATTAAAAATTTAGCCATTCACAATACACAATAAAAAAATAGATTGGAAAACAAATAATAAATTATCAAATTGTTACGAAATATAATTCTTAAAACGTCTATATAGCTAGCACTTGTCATAAAGACTTGAGGAGAACACTCAAATCTATTTTAAACAAATATTCGATAACACGCAAAGCTTACAAGACAATTTCAGCGATGCCGAACTTTAGTTTTAATTCGTGGAACTCCAAAAAATATCCAACTTTGAATAATATTTAGTAAATTATTATCTTTGGTTTTGAAATAAGAATAAAGATGCTTGTTTAATCATCATTCCTTTTTTATGCTTGGCTGACTTTTACAGTAATTCACAGCTGACGTGTTTATCAGTTAGATTTTTTGTAACATGTGAAATGTATCTATATTTTACAAAAGCAACTGTTTGTTGTATATTTATCCTTTGATTTCTTCCTCTATCTCTTTAATTTATATTATTTTATGTATATCAATGTGAAAGTGAAAAGGTCACATTTTAGAAATGTGTTAATTGTAGAGTCCAATGCTCGTTAGGGGTCTGCGAGCTTGGGTTTTTTCATTGAAAGTTGATCTCGAGTCGAGTATTTCTAAAAGCTCCTGAGTTCGAGTTAAGGCCTATTCATAATTTTAAAATGTTAAAAATACGAATGACATTCATTTTTATAAACAGTAAATACTTTTGAAAAAAAATAATTAAATAATGAAAATATCGGTTTTTAAATTATTTGCATGAAAAAATATTTTTGGAGCAAAAACATTCAGTAATAAATAAAAATAATAGAATATTAGGAAAATGGTACAGCACAAATAAAAGTAAAACACTTAACACATATTTACACACTTCAATATTTCGATGCTATTATAATAGCATCTTCCACTTCTTTGAATTAGAAATAACCCCAATAAAACCCAATTTTAAAAACAAGAATACTCAAATAAAAATCTAATAAAAACAAATGATTAAAATGGTTTCAACACCATGTCGTTAAGGACATTTAATGCCAGAACTCCACCGTGGTTCGGATCCCACGTTAAACTGTAGGTTCTTCATTTCATCTCACAATCACCCTACCATTACACATTAGCGTGTGTATAACGCAAACGGGTAGTAAGACGCGGTGATAATAATAATAATAATTTAAGGACATTAAAATTACACTAACAATTATAAAACAAATTTAATAAAATGAATAATTCCATGATGGCTTGGAAATGTATGACATGACAGTGTAGAAACACTACAGAGATTTAAAGTAAGTGATATTGAAGAAAGCCAACCTGAAAGTATAGTTAGGTTAGGTCTAGATAATAACAAACACACTTCTCGCTTCGTGTCTTCTAAAACTTTTACACTTTCCACTTCTTTAAAACTTCCACAGTTGCACATTAGTTTGAATTTTTGGGAATATTACATTTTCATTGATGTCTTTTCATATGAAAAATAAATATTTCCAAAAATTCAAAACAATGTTCAACTGTGGAAGTTTGAAAAAGTGAGAAGTTTAAGTACAAGAAGAAATAGAGAAGTGTGTTTGTTTATATCTAGGCCTAACTTAACTATCGTTTCAGGTTGGATCCCTCCACTAACACTTTACATTATTGTAGTGTGTTTCTATGCTGTCTTGATTAAAAGTTAATACAATTGACATTTTAATAAGCTAATATTTCCCCAAAATATGCTTCAGTAACTTATTTACTGTATAAGAAAACATAAGAATCATAAGCAATCAGAAATTTGAAGTCTTATATTCCATTCACGGTAGGAATTACTCTCTGAAAGGTCTTTTCTCCTACCAATATCCTACTATATAGTAGATTTATGGTAGGGAAAAAGACCTTTCAGAAGTCAATTCCTACCGTGAATGGATTATATTTTGTTTATTATACCTTAGTGTGATCGTGTATTATCAAGTCTTCTGTTCCAATTCCATTCCTGTATGCGCATTGTATGGGCTCTCATTAGACATCCTCAGAGTTCACAATTAAAACACATAATTATAATTTTCAGGGTACATCAGTCCCTTTCTTCTGATGTATTACACAATTATGCATATTTTTGGGGAACGAGACCCCAACAATCGAGATGAGATTGAGATGGAGAATTTTAGGATTTCTTACTTTGGGACAAGAACAGAAATTAAAAATGTGTAATTAATTTTTCTAATATTATCTTAAAACACTGCAATATTTAGTTTGTGAACTGAATAACCTAAGAGATATAAAATAAGTCAAATAAACAAAATAACTTAAATACCTACCCCATATCAAATAATAATATTAAACATAAATATGTTGAACTACCCAATGTTTTCTATATTCAGAAATGAAAGAATTTTTCTTGAAATTATAACATCTGTCATATAAATAATCACACGCGACCGGATTATTTATATTATTGTTCATTTTAATGCACTTTTACACAACCTTAAATAAAGTCAAAATTCTGAGAACTTAGGTTTCACATTGTATTGAATCATGATATATCGGCCCTTACTTTTCCGACATTCATATTAAAGGCGTGCTGGAAAAAATATTTCTCATTCCCGGCTCGATTGTCATGACAGAGATGTTATGATTCAACATATTTATGTTTGCTATTATTATTTGATATGGGTTAGGTATTTATTTAAGTTATTTTGTTTAGTTGACTTATTTTATATCTCTTAGGTATACATTTTTAATTCCTGTTCTCGTCCCGAAGTAAGGAATCCTAAAATTCTCGTTCCCCAAAAAATGCATAATTGTGTAATACATCAGAAGAAATGGACTGATTGATGTATCCTGAAAATTATATAATTATGTGTTTTGTTGTGTTTTAATTGTGAACTTTGAGGCGTATGATTTTCTATAAGTGTGTTGGCATTGCACTCCTGTCTTTCTCTCAATGTTTAATCGAATTCATTGTTATATAATAGTGTTATAAACATTTTATAATTTGTAATTGTTAAATAGTCATGTAAGAACTGTAGAAACTCACAAATTATTTAAGGAATTCTTTTACTAAAATCTGTGATTATAGGTACATTCCCAGGGTTTCAGTGTAAGGATAATTTTGTGTTTCTCTCTAGGCGGGTTCCCATACATGATGAAACTGTGCTTCTCCTCTGCAAGGTCAATGGCCACTCGTGAGCGCAACAACCAGAAGCAGCAGGAAATGCAAGAGGATGAATAGAAATGTTGTGGCAGACAACAGTTGAGATGTACAAAGATTCCTTCATCAAACCCTACCATCATAACGTTTTTGATGCTTCTCCTGGGTTTTAAGAGCCACACGTTATTCATCATAGCATTCTTTTATTTCATTTTATCTTTTCCTGGTGAAATATTTCCAAACACTATGAGGTACTTTAATATACAATTAAAATATTGTAGAGTGTATTAACTGAATTTCTACTATTGCTCCACATGTGTGTAGTTTTGCTCTTCGAATGTACTAAATAGTATCCATTCTGTATAAGCTTTACTATTACTGTGCTATTTCTTCTTAGAAATTATCATTTATTTGTATGGAACAAAAAAAATAGTGTGTTTAGTTTTCAAATGTAACTGCCAATCTTAGTTGTAGAATTTAATTTTTTTCTGTATTATTGACTTTTTCATGTGCAATAATGGCAGATTAATTTGATTATTTTAATTGGTTTTTGATTTTTACCCTTTCTTCTTCTACGATTGTAAATTTAATCGTAGTGGCGTGAAAATAGATTTCCTGTTGATCTTTGTAAACTGTTCTATAGAAATTATCCTTTTTTTAAAAAAATAATACATTTTTCCTCCAAGTCTTTTAAGTGACTTGAACAAACTAATTTTGAGAGAAAGACAAGTTTCAACAGAAGAAAGTTAGTTGTGACATGAAGCTATGTCACATGTTAAAAGGAAGGCCAACAGCGCAGCAAGCAAATGTCAACAGCAGCAAAAAGAAAAATCCTCATGACCTAAACAGAAGCCATGAGGTGAATCTAAAACATATCAGTATAGTGCTTATACTTATTATATAGTTAAAATAAAATAATGGAATAAATACTATTTTCAAAGTATCATTCCGGAAAAATTTTTAAAATATGTCATTGGTGTTTTTTACGTGTTGAGTGTGATGTGTCGTGTTGTAATATTTTTGTAAATTTTATTTTCAGTTCATTTATTTTTGTCTGTAAATTTTGCTTCTTTCTGCACTCCTTGGTCTTCCTAATTTTTATTTTTTTGTTCGGTGTAGCATTGTGATTGGTGGAACTTTCTCCCATGATTATAAAGACAGTAGCTTCTAGGGTGTGTAGACATATAGGAGGGTTGCAAGTGGGTTAGCATACCTTGCATACTTTACCTATATATTTTAGTTTTATGAAGATTTGGCCGAAACATTTTTCTAACCAATACAAATATTATTGCCAGATCCTTCTTTCAAGGGTATTTATCTTATTGTGTTGGTCATCTCAAATTTGAGTTCAACCTTTTATTTTTTTGTAATATAGATTTTATCATAATGAGAGCTATCCAATTTATGTATGAAAGTGAATTAATTTTATTTTCTATAACATCTTTGTATTCCAATTTTGAATATATTCCCATTAATAACATAAATGATTATGTGTGTTAAATTTAAGTAGATCTGAATAAAGATCTCAATAAAGTATGTTTGAATTCTGAAAGTTTCATTATTTTCTGATTGATTTGTAGTAAAATTATTGGATAACCTTTTTCTGTTTGAATTGTAGGGGTGTGCAAAGCTTCAAAAAAAAATATTCCACTTCGAATAGTCCTTAAACTTCAATTTGGAAGTAAAATTCTGGATTAAACAATAATGAATCTTTGCTTAAAAAAAAGTTAAAACATGCCTTTTTGTTTACAATTCACATAAAAATAAATCTGAAATATATTAATTATGTTTGGAATCTAGCATTTTGTAAATTATATTAAATACCAAAATCTACAGAGTTATGCAAAGTTGTGTTGTTTTTTTGTTGTTTTTTTACATTTAACTTTATTTTTAATATTTGAACTTTGATTCGGCTTTTATTATATCTCATATTATTTGATTTGACTTTGCTTCGAATTTAAAAAGTAGACTTTGCACACCCCTATGAAATTGCGACCCACTATTAAAGGAAGCTTATTAGGCTTTTCATTTAACCTTTGTTTTGTTTTTTACAATTTTTTATTATCATTAATCTTATTGGTAAATTTTCCATTGGGGATGATTGTGGAAGTCCATACACCTGAATGTATAAGCATTGTATTAGGAATGAAAATTCTAGAGATGGGTCAACTCATTTCACTTTCCAATACCTCATTGTGTGGACATTTGTGGATTTAACAATCCAGCAAGGGTGGGTTAGGCTTAATTTTTCATTTATAAAGTTTAAGTGAAACTTGAAAAGTCCAAGATTAGATTTGATTAACTTTCACTTATTTAAATTACAAATTTTAACATTTGTATAGTAAATGGTGTGAAAATTAAAATAAAAACTTGCTAAATTTTGTATACTAGAGAAAAGCTAAGAGTAAATATTGTAAACAAAATTATTTGACTGACAGTTCAGTCAAGTTAATATACTAAAAGACACTTGAATGTTATACCTGAGTTAATCTCAAAGTGAAAAATGGCATATAAAAACAAATCTCAAGAGTAATACACACCCATACAAACCAATATATTTAAAATATTAAGATTTTATCTAGTAAATTTAACTGCTTATTGTGTTGGCTATTTGCTTCTTCTCCTTACATATCTCTATGACAAACTTAACAAGATCATTATTCTTCACTTAATTAGCTAACTGGCTGTAGATCCAAAATTACAAAAACCATTTAAGTATGGTCTCACGAGAGATGTTACCGCCTGCTCTTGTGTATTTTTTAAGCTCTGTTGTTAAAATTTGTATATGAAATGAAACATAGACCCATCTTTGAGATTATGCTACTCTGGATGTCATAAACACTTCTTTCCTCCTGTAAATCTTTAGGAGTGCATTTGTGTTACTACTTATAACGAAACATTGCAAACACCAGATTCTCAAATCCTGCCAGTTGAAGTTAGTGATTAGTGTTTTGGGGTTAGTTTCCTCATTTCTAATTGGGGGTTTGTAAGTACTCAAAAATTTAAGTTAATTTAAAACCAAGATAATTTGTTTAGTGAAGGAAGTTCCTCAATATTTTTATCTGATCATAAAATATAAATTTAGTACAACTAAATTAAATTTGGTTAAAATTTATTATGATTTTTGCATAGATGGGTTACTTTAAATATGGTAACACACAAGTATGACTCTATATTGCTTTGATATAAAACTCTTGATTCGAACTGTACTCGAAGTGAAAAATGAATACTTACATAACCCTATTTCAAACTATTGTTTATGTCTCGACTACTTTTAAATAAAAACATTGCATGAATACTTCTGAAACAAGTAAAAATTAATAATAATCCAAAAGAACACATATATATATATATATATATATATTAGTTTTTTGTTCAAACTTTTTGTATCTCGATTTTTCAACATTTTTCACCTAAGTCGTTCAAATATATTTATTCGCGTGTATTTTAAGGCAGTGAGAAATAATTTGATCACAAATGGATGGCAAAAGAGCTTGTTGAACCTCAAAATATTAATTGAAGACTTTAACAATCGTAAAGCATTGCAAAAATTAAATGCACTTATAAAAGAGCATGTTTTATTTTTTAGATTTATGGTGTAGCTGTAAATTTTTTCATCATTTAATTTGATCGGTAGCTGCTTACTCGCTAATTGTTTGTGGCATATTTAATGCTGTAGCTGACTTAGGTTAGGTAGACTATCAAAGCATTGTCTTGCAGTAGTGATTGGTGGATGAGTTGAGGCTTCAACCACACGTAGTTGGCAGAAATGAAACATTACACATTCTGCATTCTGGTACAGTTAGGACCTACAGTAATATGTACAATAAAACAACAATCCTGATAATGTTAATTGTGGCTTAATTTTCGTGCCCCTATGCACCAAAATAGTTGAATTTTAACAGTAGTAGTAGTATTAACTATAAACATAATTTTGAGGTAGTTAGAATAATCTAGAAATTTTTTCAAGAAAATAAAATTTATAAAACTTTTTTCCTTGAAGAATAATTATATTAATTAGATCTATTACATTGTTGGTGATTTGAAGATTCATTCATCATTTCGCCATCTTTTTCATAATTCTCAATACAGATTTTTTAAATCAAGTTAATTACTATACACTTGAAAAAACAATTATGTCTTTAAAATTGAGCTATTGTTGGTGCAAGTAGTTATAGGTGTAGTAAATAATGGTATTTAGATTGTAAGTTAAATAAGAGAAGCCATTCAAGTCAATTATAACAAAAAAATAAATAATTTAAATGTCTTTGCAATTAAAACCCTAGGAAGAGAGGAACACATCAGCTGGTTATAAAAGTACGGTTACATTTCACTAATTGTCATGTTATTCGGTGTTGTCCTAGCGTATCAACGGTCATATTTAGGATGAATGATGTGTAGAAACTTGTATATCCTGAGAGTAACATGTTATATCTAAAATTCCCTCATATTAAATGTTTTATTATTTCTTTGCATATCTGTGGGTGGGTATTTTGTTTTTGTCGGCTGTCCTTGTTGAAGCTGTGGGGAGACTGATGTGTGTGTGACCACTTATTGGTTGAAATTGTGACCCCAGAGACAGTATTGGTTGTTTGGTGTGAAAAGATTAAAACTTGTCTCATTTCCCTAGATATATATATATATATACCTCATGACTGTCCCAACAAGTATTACACTAACAAATCTAACCTTGGTACACAAATTTATCAATTTGTGATCATTTTCTTTCATTATAGTGGCTTTCTGCAATTCATTTGAAGAAAAAATATACATTCCTGTATCATTTCAAGTTTTCAAATGGGGGAAAAACATGTTTAAAACTGGTGGTGGACTCATATAAAATGGGAAGTTGTTAATATTAAATGAATGTAGATTTTCCATGACGGGTCGTGTGGGAGTACATTTCTAATAAAAACCGCAAGAGATTACCTATATTTTGATGTGGCTCAAAGGAAAACCTATCACTTAACCATCATAATTTGGTAAATGGCATGCTTTATATATACTATGGTAGATAGATAGACCTTTAAAATTTTGGTTTGAAAATTCTTCACTCACAAATCCTTTTTCTCTGTCAAATATTCTTAAAACTTTTTTTTCAAATTTAGCAGGTGATCAAATAAAATCGGAGAATAATAACATAATTGTTACCTTGTGTCCATCTATAATTCTGCCTTACAAACCTTTTAAAAAAATGGGTATACTATATCAATTTCTTCTTAGTAACATCAACTTTAAATCGGATATTGCCACTGTAATCTTTTAAAATTCTGAAATAAATAACAGTTAAGCATTAAAATAGGCAAGGTTACAAATACTGTGTTGTTTTATACGTTTATTGATTTAAGATTATACTGATGTTTTTGAACTGTCGCAAAGTCAGTTAAGTAAAATGCCTCCCTCTTTCCTTCCGCCATTCTTCTTCCTTTAATCTCTGGAAACAGATGATGAAGAGGAGGAGGTTGCTATCTAACCACAATTGATTAAAATGGAACTTAAAGGCTGCTATTTAATTGTGTGTGGTCTCATCAGCCTTTTAAGTAGAATTTCACCACAAGCAAATATATGTTTATCAAAGGGCCTATATTTATAAAGTAACCTTTTAGATTATGGGCATTTTTTAGAATTGTGTTTAATAGCATTTTATCCCAACATCCAGCATCATTCAGTTAAGAGTGCTGGTTATCCTTCCAAATCCAAGCCATTATTTCTTGCATATAAATTATACTCAATTTCAAATCACTTTTGATAATATTAAATGTGCTAAAAATCCCCCTTTTTTTTCTTCTTAAAATATTTACATATATTGTTACCTATGTTGATTACTGATAAGTGATAATTAAAATATATCAAACATTATTGTATTAACACCTAAAGTTTGCTTTTAGAGAACTTGTAACAAACTGTGGGAAAGTAAGATTTTTAGTTAACAGATGAATATATTGATGAAAGAATGAAATCCATGATGTTTGCTGATGAATTGATGGAATAGGGGAGAAGGAATAGGAAGAACAGGAACAACTAGAAGAATGAAATAAGGAAGTGAAGGTGTGTGGAATGAAATTTAGTATGGCAAAGTGTGAAGTGATGGTAATGACAAGGAAGAGAATAAGGTTGGAAGGAGTAAAGCTGAGAAGAGAACAGATATATAGGAGGGGGTGGGGAGGAAGGTGGGACTGCCAGGTAGAGAGAGCACTGTTGCTCTCGCAGTGCCGGCTCTGGAGTGATGGTGGAAGGAAGTTTTTTTTACTCGGCGTGTGTTGTGCTTAAAAACCGTGTACCATATTCTTGAATGTGATAAAGTGTAGAATTAGATTATTATTCTGCTCCCAGCTATTCTTTTTGATTAATTTTTTTCTGAATTTTATTTAACAGAAAACTTAAACCATGGCCTTGCATCCCCAAGAAATAATTTCTGTGACTGTAAGTGTACTTCACCAGATTAAGTTTTCACAGCTATCTCTCCATGAGAAAGTTACAGTTAAGAAAAGAGGTTTTTCAACACCTGCTATTCTAATATCTCAGCCAGGCAGAAGCAACAACAAGCAATATATTCGTAGCTTTATTTCTGAATAGTACCAACAGAACAGTTGGCTTTGCGGCTGTGAAGTAAAAAATGCACGGTTTTGCTTTCCGTGTTTGCTGTTTGGAGGTGATGTACCGTGGACAAAAGATGGTTTCAGAAATATAAACAAAATTAAAGAAAAAACTGAAAAGTATGAGAAGTTAAATAAGCAAGTTGATAATGTTGTTTCACTGTCACTTTTAGGAACCATAAGTATTAAGGAGAAACTTAGTGAGGCATACAAACTTTCAATCAATGAGCATAATATTGAAGTTAAAAAGAACCAGGAAATTTTGTCCAAAATAATAGACTGCATTTACTTTTGTGAAAACTTTGAAACTACCTTATGTGGACATGATGAAAAAGACAATTCAGTAAATCCAGGGGTATATAGAGGATTAGTAAATTTTGCATCTAAATTATATTCAGATTTGAAGAATCCCTTAGAAACCAGTGCAATCTTCAAAGGTGTTTTTAAGACCATTCAGAATGAGATACTTGACTGCCTGCTACTAATATACCATGAGAAGATAAGGACGGAAATTAGAAAAGCTTCCTTTGTAGCTGTCATGGCTGATGACACAACAGATGTTTTTAAACATACTCAAATGGTCCTTGTTTTATAGTACGTATTAAATGGAGAAATATTTGAGCGTTTTTGGTGATTTATTATTCCAGAAAATCAAACTGCAGATGGCATATCAAAACGTATTTTAGAACAATTTGATATAATCCTTCAAGGAAATGGACAAAAACTTATAGCTCAGACATTTGATGGTGCAAATTTCATGAAAGGCAAAAAAGCAGGCATTCAAGCAAACATAAAAGCAGTTTATAGTAAATGCACATTTCATTCACTGTTATGCACATCAGCCAAATTTAATAGTGAGAAATGCATCAAGTATTACACGAAATGCAAGAATTTTTTCTCACTAACATTCTGGTTATTCCAACATTCTTCTCAAGATCACTACAACGTGTGTTCAATCTCAAGAAACATATGGACGTCAACATTCCACATCCATCCTCTACAAGGTGGAATTTCAACATAAGGACCATAAACAGAGTTCATGAAAATTTGCAACCTTTAAAGACTGCCTTACAGAAATTCAGTCAACTTTTAGTTTTGGTTAGAGCTTTTTCATTAGATTATGCTTCATGTTGAAATAATTTACAACCGAATGCAATCTCAAGAAATTAGTGTGTTTAAAGATAATGAATATATAACAAATTTTAGAATTGAGAAAAAAGTACTGTGAGAATCCTTCAAAGACACTTATGGCAGAAGCTAAGGAAGTGTGATGACTATATATGTGTTGATATAATGGACAGATATTCTTCCACTAAACACTTAGTAGCTGCTAAATTGTTCAACAAGAATTGCTTCACTAGATTTAAGAATGAACATCCCACAAAAGAGATAGTACTGACCACTGAAGCTTATCCCATGATTGACAAAGAAAATCTTGAAACTTAACCAAGAGTATTCGCTGCTTTTCAACATTGAAAAGAATAAAAAAGTTTTTTAAGAAGCACTATGAATTCGGAAAGACTAATTGCGCTTCAGTACTTTCAATGGAGAAAAATTTCCTCAATTGTCATCCAGAGATCAAGGAGAATATTATTGAACTTTTTGCACAAATTAAAACGAATGGATTTCATTTTTAAATGAATAGATCAAGCTTGAACTAACAATTTAAGTTAAAGTATGTAAAAGATATCTTTTGTTAAGATTTTATCAAGTTCCTGAATAAATTTTATTTTTATACGTGTTTTTTTTCCTTTTACACAATTTTAAAACAAAGGCTAAAAAAAAATTTGGAGCACCACCCAAACTAATTTTAGCTATGAGCCGCCACTGTTTGTGAAACATATTTACTTTCCAATCAAAGTTCATTTTTTGTATAAAATATTCCAAATAACCCATTACTAGTATCTTAAAGATGTTTGTATTATATTTAGAAGAAGATACAGGAAAGGCGGATAGAAAACAGATAAGTGTCCTATTATTTTTTACAAATTGTCTTTTTCTCTTTGTGTTTTTGTTTACCTCATTTAGGAAGCTGCGTTGTGTGTTTCACATTCCCTTCTGATGAGTTCTGATAGAGTGAAACCTAGGTAGAGGGATTGGGCCCTAACAATCACTTTTCTTTAAGAGGCAGCCATCTCTTTGTCCAGTGGCAGCAGTGTAAAGTGTGAATTCTGTTATTATTTTCATTGTAAAAGACATTGTGTTCATTCTTTTTATATTCTTTCCCCTCCACCTTTCCTCTATTTTCTTCCATATATAATACAATTATCTACCTCATAAAGGGAAAAAAGGTTTTGATTGTATAAACATGTTAAAGATAAATTGGTTACCTTTCAAAAGAGTTGGTTTTAGTTCTATCATAATAATTTGAAAAAGGTTTCCTTTTATTAGAATGTTTTAAATATATGCTTTCTCGATAAAACTGCCCGATATTAATTTTGACATGAATGTTGCACGAGATTAAGGGATTGTGTTTCCTCGTGTTGTGTGGTACTTGTTGGGTGAATGTAATTGTAATCAGCTGGCTCTAGTGTTACAATATTAATGTTAGAACAATTGTGCACCAATTCATAGTTGTACAGCTATGTATTGGCTGATTATAAATAAATAATGATTTGTGTAAATAAATAGCATCTGCTGAATAACTACAATCCAAGATGGTTTTTCACTTCTTCACTTGCATCAACTGTGACATCTTCAGAAACCCCATCTTTCCACATTGATACTTATAATCAGGAGCTTCTTGCAATGGATATAGCAATCATTTTCAAGAATAACGTTGAACTATCCACCCACCTTTGAAGGTAGGCCCAGATTTTGAGGATCTATAGAGATTGTCAAAATAGATGTTTATGCTCCAGAAATGTGAAGCTTCTTAACATTTTAAGAAGTGCTAAAAATTACCACCTTCGGCCTGAATGCAAGCCTTGCATTCAGGCCAAAAGTGGCCATTTAGGGCACTTCTTATGATGTTAATAAACACCACATTACTGGAGTATAAACTTGGCTATAACTCGAAAACAAGGTCAAATGGGAAACATGTTTATATGAACTTTGTTTTAATAATTTTTGTGTCTCCTGTTTACGGGTGAAGGGAGTCCCACTTTTTATGGCACACCTGCGTGTGTATTTTAGAGATGGCTCCTCGAATCTTAATAGTCAAATGTTTTAATACAGGCATATCCAACCCGTGGTCCGCTTGTAGCCCCCAAGAGTTGATTCTTTGCAGCCCACCAGATCAAATTAAAACCCTGTAAACTGCAGAAATAAATTAGGCTCTTGTTATCAATATATTTGGACATATAAATTTCATGTATGACCCCCGGACAAATCCCCAAGAACTTATGCGGCTTTCAGCTGAGGAATAGTTGGACATGCCTGACTTAAGACATCACTTTCGCATTGTAGACTGGACTGCTAATGACAGGGAAATCAGGATTTGAGTCTCGTTATAAAATAACAAGGATGTCTTTACATTCACCCTCCATGCACATGATAATATACTTTCTCAAATTTGACTACGCAATATAGACGGTAGTATGTATCAACATTTTAGCTAGATTATTTCTATTCCAGTATCACCCTTCTTTGAAATATGAATCTTATAAAACAAAATATGTTAGAAGTAAGAGAAACTATTTTTGCATGAATATTTTTCCTTGATTTTGATTATATCTGCAACAATTTTTAATTTGCTATAGAAGTGATACCTTTTTCTTAATAAAATTGTTATATTAGATAACAATATTCATTTTAAACTTTTATGCATTAACTAAATTAATTTATTTGATAAATCAAGTCTCATTTTTTCCTTCAAATTGTAAAAATTTTAATCCTATCCTTTGTAATTTGTTTTTAGAGCTACAAACTAAAATCCAGCAAATCAAAGTAGTGGGCATGTATGCAGTCTAATGTGTTGGACTAGTCTTTCACTTAGTTGCTTATTTATACACTCAATAGATATCAATTTTCGGAAGTAGAAAAAAACCATTGGAGTTTGTTTTTAAAGAGAAATTTAGAGATAGAATTAAAACATTTTTTCTCGGTTCCAGTTACAGAAGGAATTTTACAGTCCACTGTTTCTTTGTTGTTTTTAGCCCCATGTCTTAGAAAACCCATTGTTGAGTTCAGGTGCACACATAACATCAAGAACCATAATTTCAAGGTGAAAGATTGCCATGATTATAATACTTTCTTTATATGTAAGAAATAAAGTGTATTGAGCAAAAACAATTTGTACTAAATAAAATGGTAGAATAGTAGAATAATACAGCACAAATAAAACTAAAAACACCTAGTGTTTTTACTTTTATTTGTACTGTATTATTCTACTATTAAATAATAATAATATTAAGCACCGCGTCTTACTACCCGTTCGGGTTATACGCTTTAAGTACTAATTACTCTAATGGATTAGGACTTGTAAAGGTTGAATTAGAGGAAATGAACCCGCATTTGCGTGGAGGGAGAGTGGAAAACCATTTAGGAAAACCCCAGTTCACCCGACCGAGATTCGAACCTCGATCTCCCCGTCCTCAGCAGTCGAGCTCAACACGACAAGCGCGTTAGCCAACTATGCCACAAAGGCGGGTTATTCTACTATTCTATTTAATACTTTATGAGACGGTAAAGTTTGGACATACCTTTTCTTCATTCTTCTTTATTTAAAATTAACTTTGGCATCAACAGTGTGAATGCTTTCCTCTTGAAACTTCTGCAGATAATGTTATTGTTGGTAACTCTTAAATAGACTTCAACACACTTTGAACAAAGACCAGAGAAGAGAGAGGATCAAAAGCTTTTCTTTTTTTTCCCGTCTAAATGGGAACACTGTTCACACTTAACACTGATGTCACTGGTCAAAGAAATAGTGGCAGACACTTAGAGAAGAAAATCAATTGTTATCACCAAATCCCTCAACCTAGGTTTAAATCCACACTTGTGTGGAGAGAAAGAGAATCCATTTAGGAAAAACCGCCATCAGTAGTCCAGTTTATTGATAGTAGCGCCTTAAACCATGTGACCATCGAAGCGGGGCATTTAAAGTTAAAGGGCCAAATAAACCAGGAAATTTATATTGGATTTGAATTTTTAAATTTTGCTTCATGGAATGGAAAACCACCCTTATTGTACCCAGCTAAGATTCAAACGTTTCTCAATGGTAATCCTGTTATCAGTGATGACCATATTTCACTCATTTTTATTTGTAGTTTCTCCTGTTGGTCATCAAGACCTCTCCTCCCCCTATGTTTACACTCCCCAGGCAGTAAAAATAATAAAGTAGGATACACAAAGTGTGTGTGTGTGTGCTTATTTCCAGATATCTACTTGCCTATCTAATATATATACATACACTTTATGGGGGATAGACCACAGAATCACAAAGAAAGGAGTTCAACATTAGAATAATTGAGAGGCAGACTTGCAGTAAATATTTGAAAATGTTTTATTGTGCGTGTGCTTGTAGTACAAAAATATGAAGAGTAAATATACTGAGATAGTTATATTGGGAGAGAATATTATTCTTCACGCCCTTTCTGCATCGTGGTTCACCCCTAAGACTGGGGCAGCAGCTCTTTCTTGTTGCTCCGCTGCCAGTTTTATCTTCTTCTGTTTTCCTGCATTAAACATGACAATATTACAGAGAATGTATAGAACATTACTACATTTTGAATAATTTTTTTCATAATTTTATAGTACCACTAATAATATGACTAAAAGTGTGAATGTTGTGTTATAGATATGTTATTTTTGGTATTCTTGCCTCAAAACTATCTAACTTTAATGAACAAGAGGAAATTTTAAAAACTATTTTCTGTGAAAATGAAAAAATGACTGGTAAGGATCTATTCATAGTTGGCTGCAGTGGGAAAACAACGTTTGGGGGATTTTTTAATTTATCAAAAAATACATTTGTATCGCTAGGAAAGATCAATTGTCTTTGTTGAGTCATATTCCAACATGTTTATCAATTGCCATAAGCATTAATAGGCTTGAGAAATTTCTATTTTTGGGTCAAGGAAAGATTTGGGTCATTGTAACCACCCTGATTTGGCACATTCTGTTAAATGATGCTAAATTTTGAAATAGCAGTTATTGGAGGAGATTGGGAAGGTGATGACACTGATTGAGATAAAATGAGTTAAATTACTGCAAAAGTGTTAAGACATAAACAAGTTTGATCTGATATAAACTAAATTATTTCATAATCTTATTGATATGATCCATGAACCATGCGATAGTATGTAACTGTTATGATGATGTACTCACGGGCAAGCTTGACCATGATGACTCCCCACCAGATGCTCCAACCCCAACCAACTAGACAGAAGAGGATGGTGAACATTTGACCAATGGCCACAATCATATCCAGACAGCAAGCGCCCACTCGAGCTTGGGGATCATCTCGTACAGAGAAACGAGGCTTTCCGAAACATAGGCACAACAGTCCGCTAGATAAGGTCCCTAAAACATGTAACACAAGAAACACTTTACAAAGTAACGTTTTCAAAAATATTTACAGTAACTTCTGAATTTATACGAGACATGAATAGATACTAATAATTAAGGCCTGGATTTTGATGACCTATGTTCATATTTTAAAGTAATTTTTTAGAATCTCAAAGAGTTGTAATAAATGCACACGACTAAATCAAACCCGCACTTTTTTAATGTAAACTAAAATATACATAGGCAATGAAGCATCTGATAACTAAACTCTTACATTTTGCTAAATATATTTGATTTACATATATCTTCAGGACTAATAGTTATATCCTCCCAGCACAATCCTTTCCAGTAGTATAGTGGTTCATCAGGAATGTGTAATTTACAACCAGACAAGCAAAGAGGATACAAAGTTCATTGCCAGCATTACCATCTCATTCTGACAAATATGTGTGAGTAGTTGATAAAATATCGATAGTATTAAAAAATTAACTTATTCAACTTGAACGCATAAACATTACTTTAAAATGACAACAAAATGTGTGTACACATGAACATTATCTGTGCTGTATTAGAAAAAAATAGCATGTCATAAAAATCCAGGACATTATTATTTTTACATCCATTACAGTTTCCAGCCTATGGCATCGATCAGTTTTTTATTCAAGCCATATATTTTCCACTACCGGCCAGCTAGGCCTGTCGAAGCTCCAGATGCCTTATAATCTAACTTAATACTAGGACAGGCACATCATCTAGTCCCTGGTCATCAATGTGAAAGGGTAAATCCATATTTTCATCATTTTCGGCTATGCTGAGAATTGAACCCAGGACTCTTAGCTCAGTAGGCAGACACTACCGACAGCTAAGGTGTCTTGACATCTTTTATCCTCTAATAATCAATTACATTTTCAGATGCATATTCTTATTATTATTGTGACTGAGAAAGGTATCAAATCAAATTTGTATTAAAATCAAGAGTATTTTTATAAATGTCCATAATATGTAGCTATACAAACATATTTTAAATACTGTGGTTGAATACCAACAAGTGCACTCTGTTCCTCGAGTGAATATTGGTACATTTTCATAAATCTTACTCTTCTTATCCTTAGATCAGTTTGTTGAATTACCTGGTAGCTTGAATAGGCCGTTTGATAACTAAAACCAATAGTTAAAAAGCACCATATTTAAATTAAATGTATTACTGTATTTTTAAAAGAAAATAAATAAAAATAAAATGCTTAAATACCCTATATCTAAGAAAAATTTTCATCACTTCCCTCTGAATCGGTATCAGTCTGATTCTCTAAGATGCACCCCGTTTTTAGAGACGTTTAAATGGGGGCAAAAGTATGTATTAGAATTTAAGAACTGCTGTAATAAAATGGTGAAATTTTATATAAAAGACCGTAAAAAATAATTAGAAGTCATAAATTAACATTAACCTGAGTGGTACGAGTTGTAAAATTATTATTTAAATGTATCTATAATATGTCTTTGCTTACAATAATCCCTTAGAATAGCATGTTCAAAGACCTCATTTTTTACCAATTGTCTTATAGAAATAGAATACATTTTCTGGTCTGGACTTTAACTTTGGTTATTAGCATCATAAATTAACTAATATTCAATTTAATGAAAATACGAATCTTAAATATGTTTTGCTATTAATTTGCTAAGTAAGAGTTCTTAAAAACAAATCTTCCAAAATGTTGTGTCTTATTATTATTCTCGGTTGAGAAATAACCTGTGTGGGGACTATGTTTCCTCTACATCCATGAGATGGTTAATGTTATGCTATATTCCCCCTACTTTCATGAGATGATTATGTTATGCTATATTCCCCCTACTTCCATGAGATGGTTAATGTTATGCTATATTCCCCCTACTTCCATGAGATGATTATGTTATGCTATATTCCCCCTACTTCCATGAGATGGTTAATGTTATGCTATATTCCCCCTACTTCCATGATATGATTATGTTATGCTATATTCCCCCTACTTCCATGAGATGGTTAATGTTATGCTATACTTCCCCTACTTCCATGAGATGGTTATTATTATGCTACTGCTTACCTAGCCCAGGCACAAAGATGTTGAAAAAGAGACAGATCCATGCCAGAGGAATTGGCAACACTGGGATCGCGCCTCTGATCAGCGACACATGTTCCACTAGAGACGGGTCCAACTTTGGCGCTATTTCTTGCTGCAAGACCAACAAAACAAATGTGTCACTGGCCACAGAGGACTCATTTCACATTCACACAAAAATTGGAAGAGAATGAAATGTGGGAGTAGTGATTATAGTGTATAGGTAAATTATTTGATATATTCTCACTTTCATTAGCAAAGTTCCGTTGGCTTTACTGTGTTTTTTAATAGTGCTTCATAGGAGGAACAAAACGAAGAAGCCCGCTTCGATGGTCGAATGGTCTTGGCGTCACTGTCGCAATATATTGGACTGCCGATGACAGGAAAATCAGGGTTCGAATCCTGACCGGGTATAATGAGGGTGGTTTTTTCCTAAATGGTTTCCCACTCTCCTCATATGTAGATGGGCATACACTTCCCTCTAAATACAACCTTTCCGATCCCTATCATGTTAGTGTAATTAGTACATATGTATATAATCCAAACAGGTAGTGAGATGCAGTGCTAAATAAACTGAAGAGACACACTGGACAGCACACAGACATAGTATTTAGTAATATCTTGTTTTGGTCAGTGATGGAAAGGCCATGTGCACTATGGTGTTTCCCCAAATGGGTTCACACTACTACTCCTTGCAAATACCTTCTTGTTCTCTTACTCGAATTATACAAATATGCTAGTAAATTTGTGTATGTGTGTGTGTTTTTTTTTTTTATGAACCGACATATATCAGTACACAACATATAAACCAACACAATACCCTGTCCCCGACGCATCAATTCCGTCACTGAGAAAGAGGAATGAATCTCCCATCAAACTAATGGTACATATTTTGGTTGTGATCAAAATTAAACCCAGCACTTTTTGCTCAATTGTCAATACACGATAATGAGTGAGCCAACGGCTCAAACAATACGAATAATAGACCTTGTAGCTCTGAAGAACCAGAGTGAATTTCCTTCAAAGGAGATTTATCGAATTTAAGTTAGTAAATTAGTAATAAAATATTCATAAACATATATTTTTGTAATAATAGTTTAATGTGTACCAAAAACCATAAGTTTACCTTGGAACGTAGCATTCTTTTGGTTTGTGGCCACTATGGTGTAGCTTATGAGATAGGACCATAGCGTGGTCAGACGAAGTATACATGCCCCATGGCTTCTTTGGTGCTGACGGCTTTGAAAAGTTACCAGACCAAATTATGTATCCCTACGCCGAACCATATGATCTACAAAAACATGTGTTTAGCGGCTGTCACTTCTGACGTTCAGAATTTAGGTATATACCTAAATGTTGACTGTCAGAAGTCAGCTGTGAACTGTCGGTCAGCACCAAAGAAGCGATGGGGCTATTGTAAGCTTGCTACCTTTCAGGATACACAGTGTACACGCAGACTAGTTAATATATCAAATATTTGTAGAAGAAAAGACTCCATGGTTGTAGCTTGCAAGTGAGCAATACTGACTTAATAGCCGACATAATTATGTTGACGAAGATATTGCCAACATTTGTGGATAGAGGGTGTTATGTCAGCATAACGAATCCTTCGACCATTAATCTCAGTTTTATAGACCGAAGCCACTAGTTTTTGATTAAAATAGCTCCTCATTTGTCCTAACGAGGCTGAGTTTGACCCCGTTACAGACCTATTTCACAGAAAAACCTAACTGGCCCCGTGGTGTAGTGGTCGTCGATAGTTCCCAAGTTCGATTTCCGGCTGGTACCTTGGGTATTTTTCTCGAAAGGGGAATTACCACAACGATCACCATGGTTTGATTAACTAGGATTAAGTTAGGTTTAAGTGTGTCCACTGGTTCCACACCCTCATACTCACTATGGTCATCAGGACATGGAAAGAGCCTCCATTGAAAGGATGTACGATTAGTACATTCGGGCGTCTCTTGGGCAACGGTACATTAGTACTTGCTAATCTTTCAAAAATGATGTAACCCAGACATGCATAAAATAAAATAAACATAATTCTGGAAGTGCTGGGGCTCTAACCCTAGGCCTGGACTACAACTTATATTGATAGCATACCGCTCCATTAACTATAGGCCTACTACTATTCCTATTTCAAATTTTCATTTGATAGTGTGACAGTATCAGAAACAACCTTCTTTTTTTTGCACAACATTTATAAACATTTTATTAAAAGTTGTGTTATTTTATAGGCATTGATAAAGTATTTTAAAAGTTATCTCTGACGTTTTCACACATTAAAGTATACCTATTAATTATTTTAGCTGTCAAATAAGGTTCTTCCTATGAAAATTGGACTGCAGGTAGCCTACCGGGTATCCTCCGTTACCTGTCTTTATTCCACTATGCTTTAGTCTATAAATTATGGATGCGGTGTAAGTAAGACGCCAACTTTTAAAGGTGAAATTTTTTTTTATCAATAAACTGACAGCTAGAAAAAATTACCAGCTCTACTTTTACATATTAATATGTCAAGTCATATGATCTGAAGCCTTCACTTTTGATAAAATAATAATAATAATATAATAAAATGTTCTCAATGCTGACCACAAAAAAAAATCAATATTTGTATTTTTTTTAAAGGTGTTCTAAATGTCCAATCATTCTAAAATTAAGGCATGATGATCCTGCATGATATTTTTAATAGAAGCTTTATATTTTGTATCTGTTTAAAATTAAAAGATAGAAATTTGAAGTTAATTAAAAAAATTATGAAAGCACAAGTTTCCTATTGTATGTCCTTAGGAACAGAGATTAGCCCACAGCAAGTAAATAAAATGACAGAAAGGGAATCAGGCTACCTCATCTAGACAATGAAAAAAATTAATTTTAAATTAATGTAGTTCCAATTTAGATATGTTTTAATACTGAAGTATCGACACACGATATACAAACTAATTGTGGTGTCCCTATCCTCGTGGGTTCATTCTATTAGGATAGCTTGCGTGAGGGGTAAGGTTGAAGGAAAGGTAGTTGTGTGGGTTCCAACTAATATGTAGGTTTGTGAATTTTGGTTGAGTAGTGATGTTGGTCGTAATATAAATAATAAGAATAAGACACCAGTGCTCGTGGAAGAACTTGCTCAACTTGTAAATACTTAGACTGACCAAGTTAACTGTTACCACGCGGTGCTTCCACCGAACTCGATCCATGGACCCTGGGCTCCGACGATGCCCTCATAGTACCAGTACCTTGTATGACCCGAAGATGTCTGTATCGATAGGACGTTGGACAGAGCCCGCAAAATAGATGGAATTGTGACGCCCCGTTGCCAAAAAAGTCAAGGTCTTTTATACCACTGTATGGGCCCCTTTCGGCCTCGCTAGTTTACACATTGTTATGAATTGTTAGCGCTTTACTTGAAACCGCTCGCGTATGTTTCTTAATATATGCTAAGCCAACAATTATAGCACGTGCGTCCAGTCTAGTTATGTAAATCAATACAAACATTCAAATGTTGCTCAGTGGTTATGACAAAAGCAACTTAAGAGAAAAGACCAGCCCCGAATTCTAAACCTTGAGTTTGAATTAAACCATACTTAAGCGTCCCTACGGCCCGTGTCTTACTACCCGGCCCGGCTATTCGCGCGTTTACACTAACGTGATATGGATGAAAAAGGTGAAATTCAGAAGTGGTGTATCTGCATTTGCATGGAGGGAGAGTGGTAAACTAATTCAGAGAAATTAAATATAAGTGCACCCATCTTGGATTCAAACCCCAACGTCATCGGTGAGGTTGAAGGCTTAGTATGTATTCAAACAATCTCTGTAGTCAACACAGGTCAAAATAAAATAAAAATATGTGGGTTTTTTTTAGCATCGTGACTCAGGCTATACGCATATATACTGATTACGCTAATTAATCAAGGATATGGTAGGTTGAATTTAGAATAATTCTACCCTCACTTACGTGGTGGGAGAGTGGAAAACCGCCCTCAGTTCACCCGACTGAGATTCAAAACTGGATCTCCCCGTCAACGGCTGTCTAGTCTACTGCGAAAGTAGCACCTTAAACCATGCGGCCACCGAAGCTGGTCAAATCTTGTTAGGTTTTTGGTCCGCCTCTCGTATCCGAAGTCTATAATCGCGGGCACAGACTGTAACGGCCATTGAGTGCGAGCAGAACTACCCTGGGAAGAGATTACATCAAGTGTGCCGGGGAGAGGTGAAGGTCAAGACGGGGTGGGGTACACTCCAGATTAAAAACCAATCCACCGGCCCTCGCCTGACGGCCTCTAGGAGAAGAAGAGGTTAACACTCGCGGCCGGCAGTTCTGGTCGCATAGGTTAGCGCGCCTTTCGTGGGATTTGGAATAAAGAACTGTATCTGACAGTTACTAATTTTTTTTTAACCCCACATCTTACTACCCTTTGGGTTATACGCCTATGTACTAGTTGCACTCGTGGGTTAGGTATTAGGAAGGCTTAATTGAGAGGAAACGCATCCGCACTAACGTGGAGGGAGAGTGGAAAACCATTTAGGAAAAATCATCCTCAGTGCACCCAACCGGGATCGAACCCTAATCTTCCTTTCTTTTGTAGTCTAGTCTACTGCGAGAGTAACGCCTTAGACCACGTGGCCACTGAAGTGGGTCTGACAGTTACAAAAGTTGCTAAAACTCAAGGGCGAAGAAAGGAGGGATCGGGGATCCCCCTCCCCAGAATTCGCTGGAACAACCCTAAGGTGGGCGTGCCCTTATTTGAGTATAAAATAATACTTTACCATCTAAAGGTAAAGAAAGAGAATTCAGAACAGGGATGCACAGCCTTATACCACCAGAGGGCCACTTTTACTTTAACTGATCATTGGTGGGCCTCAAGGCGACTCATCCCTTATCCCCTTTCCCACCTCGTCAACTTTTACCCCTCATCCTAATTTTACTAATAGGCCTATAAATTATGGTGAAAAATAATGCTCTAAATGCTTACTTATGGGCCACATTAAAACGTGCACAGCTATTCTTAAACTAGCTCTAGTAGGCTGTTCATTTTTTTAATGATGATAATAATGTTCCAAAATTAATTTTTAGGTCATGATAAGCAATATCTATTATATTCCAAAACAATAATTTTAATTTGTAACTTTTAAAAAACCAAAACACAACTGCAGTAAAATGATTTATTTGCATTAACGTACTGAACTGTTCATGCTCACAAAAAAAGATAACATAAATATGTCACCAGTACTCATTTAAAGTAGTCCTAGTGCGAGACTGGGCACATTAAAGCGATTGGCCCTTTTTATTTGGCGTGGATATGCAGGGCCATGGGAACAAACGGTTATCTTCAAGAATTGTCATTGTTTTGCGATTTTCTGTTGGGAAATGGTTGGTTAAAGAATATAAGCATGTTTATTAAGTTGTACTTCTTATATACACATCTCCTCTATAATTTTAACAGTGATCAAATATCAATAAAATTGACATTTTTAAATAGAAAACTGCCTGATTCATAACAACAAATAAGAAAATGTAATAATTAATAAGCATAGAAACATTATCTTAGAACGGTTGTTGAAAATATTAACATAAAAACTTCAATCGTTCTCGAGAAAACTGATATTTTCAAACTTTTGATTTTTTCCGTAAGACCTTTTCGGTAGCTAGCGCCATCTACAGTTTCCGTGATCCATCTGCTCTTGTTGGCGCGGAAGGATACTTTGGTCTGTTGTGAAGCTACACCACCCCTTTCACCCTCCCGCCCACCATCCCACAAAATAGGTTCTAGACTTGCACTCGACAGGGCCAAGGGCCTTAAGTGAAGATTGACGCTGAGCATGGGGCCAATTTTGGATAGCTCGTTGGTAAACCATTGCCGCATTGGCGCGCCAATACAAAGATCCCGATTTCGAGTCCGGTGTCCCAGGTGTCATTTTTCTTATATTGTTAAATTAACTTTTTTTTTAGCAGAATGTCAATATCGGGTTCAATGTTAGACACACCTACCTCGGTGGCTGCGTGGCCTGACGCTCTACTCTTGTAGTAGGATAGACTGACGATGACGGGGAGATCGAGTTCGATTCCCGGTCAGGTGTATTGTGGGTGGTTTTCCTAAAATGGTTTTCCATTCTTACTCCACGAAAATGCGGGTACACTTCCTTTAATTACCCTTCCTAATCCCTAAAACTACTAGAGTAATTAGTATACAAGCGTATAACCCAAACGGGTAGTAAAACGCAGATGGGAGGATAACATTAGAATGGACCTGAACGAGATAGGATTTAATGAGGTGGACTGGATAGAACTAGCTCAAGATACGGATAGAATATAATGAGTTGAACTATATAGAACTATCTCAAGATAAGGATAGGGTTTAATGAGGTTGACTGGATAGAACTAGCTCAAGATAGGGATAAGTGGTATATTTTATAAGAACTGCAATGGACTTTCGATTTCTTAATGCCAGAGAGTACGTAAGTAAAGGTATAATGAACAAAATTAGTGGGCCCGTGCCCTCTCACTCCACCTAGAAAAACTAGCTTTCAATATCTGCTAAAACTACTTCCATAGATATATAATTTTGAGAGGTTACAAAAAGACGAGCTTTTATTGAAAACAATATCAACAATATAAAAGAGCTTTTATGACTCGGTGTATAGATGTTGAAGAGAAGGGAGTATGCAAGGATAGGAAATTGTGGAGAAAGTTAGTGAGGAAGGATTAAGTAGGGAGTTTTTTTTTAAATTATGTACAGTTTCTTATCCACCCCGTAGGGAAACGGCGTGATTAGGTATGTATATATTTATATATGTACGTATGTATGCATGTATGTATGTATGTATGTATGTATGTATGTATGTATGTATGTATGCATGTATGTATGTATGTATGTATGTATGTATGTATGTATGTATGTATGTATGTATGTATGTATGTATG
>CABEEJ010000033.1:101417-117440 GCA_901482245.1 Timema douglasi
CCCCCCCAAATACATGTTTTAATTTTTGATGAAAATATAATATCTATTTTTTAACGCCACGTTTTACTAGCCGTTCGGGTTAAATGAATGTTTACTAATTCCTCTAATATGTTAGGGATGAGGAAGGTTTAATTTAGAGAAAGTGTACCAGAATATTTCATAGAGTAGAGTTAAAAAATCATAATCCTCCTCCTCATTATACCCGACATGGATTCAAACCCGCATCTCCCTGCCATTGGCAGTACATTATACTGCGAGAGTGACGCCTTGGAACATTCGACCACCGAAGTGGCTAGTATTGGATATTAATGAAACAATTTATGATTATCTTTAAAATGAAATTAAACCTAATAGTTATTTTTCCATGCATTTATAGGATTTAAGAACACAATAATTTATAAGTGATGGATCAATTTCAGCTCTGCTACTGCATGGGGTCGGAATGCCCATCACAATCACCTTCCTCTCCCTCTTTTATTAATTTACTTTGTGTCTCAATTACGTTTTAAATTTCACACCGCGTCTTGATACCCGTTTGGGCTATTTACATATTGACACTATCGATTCCTGGAATGAGAAATTAGGTAGGTAGAATATGGAGAAATGTTGTTTTTATGTGAGATATTTAACGTGTTCTTTCAGAACCGACACAACACCCAGCTTCCGGTCGTTAGTTTATCACCATGAAAGAAGAAACCCATATTTCAACACTGATTTTTTTTTTATAACGGGAGACGAACTTGGGACTCTTAGCTCAGTATACAAACACGCTACCAACTGAGCTAAGGTGTTGGACAATTTAGAGAATGTATACCCATATTTGTGCAGAGGGAGAGTAGAAAATCATTTAATAGAAAACACCCTGGCTCAGACTCGAACCCTGACATCATCACCACAATACCAAAGGAGCAGACCCTTATCCCACGTACACACCGTTACGCACGAGTCTCAAACAAGAGGAAGGGAAATACAAGTTTTAAATATATATATATATATATATATATAATCGCAATTAAATAAAGAGAACGAAATTGAACCTTCGACGTTAATGAGATACAATTTACTGTGTAATTAAGTTCGCGAAAGTTTCGACACGTTCTTCTTTAAAGCCATGGGGATTTCATGTTCGTGCCTAGCTGTTATTTCTCATTAAACATTTTTCCTTAACGTAAGACCGATCTTGAGGAAAATCATGGGAGTTTAATTAGCTGGGACAGTTATTGGGGATTCTAAGGGATGTTTTTAAGGGGAGGTAACCTTAGTTTGCGCTGATAGGTAGCAAGCTTACCTCGTACGGTTCCACTATAACGTAGCTTAAGAGATAGGGCCATAGCGTAATCCGTCAAGGTAAAAAAAAAAATGTGTAGGTTTATGCACTCTAGTTTTATTCTTAAATCATTTCCATAACCGGCTTCATGGTATGGTGGTCAAAGCCCCTTCTGCTGACCTAGATGTCCCGAGTTCAATTCCCTGCTACTACTGGAAGAATTTTCTCGAAAGGGAAATATTTACTATGGTCACCATGGTTTGGTTAAATAGTCTTAAATTAGTTTAAGATATTGAATGGTTTTACCCCCTCATATTCACTATCACCATCACCTCATATCATCGGGACATGGAAAGAGTCTCCACGGAAAGGAAGTACGAATAGTACGTTCGGGCGTTCTCTGGGCAAAGGTACCTTAGTAGGCATACTGGTGAATCTTTCCGCTAACTGAACTACAAATTGATGTCGCCCAGACACGCCATTATTATTATTAACATTCCCTTATAC
This sequence comes from Timema douglasi, assembly GCA_901482245.1. Lineage (NCBI taxonomy): Eukaryota > Metazoa > Arthropoda > Insecta > Phasmatodea > Timematidae > Timema > Timema douglasi. The sequence goes on from CABEEJ010000033.1 coordinate 103,192, forward strand.
ACCACATTGTTAATTCCTTGTAATCTCCTCTCTCACAGTCTTGCCCTCTATATCTCTTTAACTTACCTGACTTTTATTTTCTTTCATTTGTCCTTTTTTCTAAATTTATGTTTATGGCGATATTTTTCACTTTCATGTCGACAAGTCTTTAAATTGAAATATTAATATTACAACACACACCAGCGAGCTCACGGACTATACGTCAAGTTCATCTAGTTAGGTTTGCCCGTGACACAGATGTTGGAACTTAAATCCCAGCCGGATGTATTGAGGTTTTTTTTTTTTTGCTAACTAGTTTCTCACTTTCCCTCCACACAAGTATTGGTGCATTTCATCTGAATTATGTCTTCCCTGATACCTACCCCACTAGCATAGTTAAATTTGCTAACTCAGATGAATAGTAGGATGCGGGGGGAAATAATTTTACATCATATTCTTATAATTTAACCTACTTTTAAACTAACCCACCTCGGTAGCTGGGTTGTTAGAAGGCGTCAATATTTTCGCAATAGAAACTACTGCCAATGCTTAAAATCCCGGCCGGGTATATTGATTTTTTTTTGCCATAAATAGCTTTTCACTCTCCCTTCATGAAAATGCAGGTACACTTCCTCTAAATAAAAAATCTTCTTCCTCCCAAACACATTAGAGTAATTATCGGTTCTAAATAAATAAACGTATCAAATAAATTTTTGAAAAACATAATGAAAAGTAGTAAAGAAACAGTTTATTAAAGGTAGTAAAAGAATTCAATGTGGAAAAGAATTTGAAAATTGGTACAGAATTTAAGGAGCAAGGGAATTAAAGAACAGATAATAATAGAATTCAATTTATATTTAAACTATATTCTTACTTCACTTCTCATTATTTTGATAATTTATAAACTTCTATTTATTCTAACATAAATTAAATTTGTCGTTTTCTGCCTTACCTTCCACTTGACTTAAACTCATAAGTTTATATTATATGTATTTTAATATGTTATCTATATATGCATAAGTATATTTTAATATATTTATAACTCTTTTGATATTATGATGGAAATCTAGTGAAGTTTGCAAATTGTCAATTCATTCTAATTTTTGTTACTTAATCCGGTGTATTTAATATCTTATATACGAGTTGATCTTTGGACTTTATACTAAACTCCAATTTTCAAATTCCTTTTCCTCATTGAATTCTATTATTACAATCCTCAAATAAACGCATGTTTTGTCCAACTTACCGGTACTTGTGACGACGCCTGGCTCTGTTTCTTGGACAACGTCGCTTGACTTCTCCTCCTATCAAGCTCCCGTGCGGCCGAGTCTTTGCGGCCGCAACACGCGCAACACCTCCTTCTACAAGAAGAGGATGACGCCGAAGAACCGCCGCCACAAATGCAACACGCCAGGTTCAGGCACATCAGCGCCTTGCAACCCCTCTTCAGTCCGTCACAGCACGAACAGCGGTCCTTACACATGGCCCCCGGCGTCTTACAGCACCCGGTGCCGCCGCCCCCTCGGGACGACTTGAAGCAAGAGGGCAACTTCAGGCAACTTCCGGTAGCTTTGCAGCAGTTGGAGGACGACCAGAACGACGAGGACTTGCAGCAACCGAGTTTGCCCTGTCTGCTGACGCCGCCCTTATCGCCTGTGCAGCTGAGTCTCTCGCAGCAGGTGGGCGAGGCGGTGTCTGAGCGTCTCAATTTCTCGCAGCAGGTGCAGGGACGGTTGTTGTTGAGTTTGGAGCAGCACGACATTTTGTGGGGACAACAACAACAGCCGATGCTGGACAGACAGTCTCGCGCCCTGTCGAGTGTTCGATGACCGGAGGCTGCTTTCTCCTCTCCTTGGACCCTGCGAACAAGGAGGGACGGACGCCTTTCACAATCATTGTTCGAATATGAATATATGTTAGTATTTATATTAATATAAATAATTGATCGAACTTATATATGTACTATATAATTTAATATTATAGTTAAATAATAATTATTTATATTTTCATACATTTTTAACATATTAATATTAAATCTTAATATATATTATGATTATTATGATTTCCACAGGTCCATCACAGACTCTGTCTTAAAACTATGATTCAAGAATGACCCAGATCACGGGGCGAATCCTGGTAAAGCATTGGTGTGCTAAGCCAAAGGTCCCGGGTTCAATTCCAATTTAAAAGTGTAATTTAAAAAAATTACACAAACCCAGACATAAACTCTGTGTGTGGGTGTAATTTTTTTTTTTTAAATGACACTTTTACACTGGAATCTAACCCGGGACACTTATCTTAGCAGGCAAATGCATCATCACTTAGCTATCCCAGGGCCATCCCGTACTCAGGATAATTCTTCATTCATAGTTTTAAGGCAGATTCTGTGATGGACGTGGGGAAATCACTGGCTACCTATTGAGCTATCACTGACGCTACAAGCGATTCGGTAGTGGTTTTATGCTGCACTTTGTACAAATAGAATTGTACATGAAAGCGAATAACATGGAGAAAGCATAATTTGTACGATTAATTGTACATGCCTAGTGAAGTTTGGGGTATCGAAATGATATTTTACTACGGATACTACCGCATCAAATATCATATTCGTAAATTTTTGATAAATGACACTTAATCGCCCGAGAATGCAAGTGTTCTATCTCCAAAATTGTTAAATTTGAGTGGTGTTTGCGTTTAATTAAAATGCATATGATTCACCTGCGGTGAAATTGAGTCTATTTTATAATTATTTAAGAAGATACAAAGTCGAGTTGTCATCTAGTAGCATTGGTTTTATACTCATGGTCAAACTTCAATGCTCTTTTTACACAAAAGTGGAAAATTGTGCATAGAACACTTTCACTCTCGGGTGACGACTTGTACGCTGGAATTGAATCCGGTATCCTTGGCTTAGAGCACTAATTGTCTTCCACTGGGCTACCCAGGGTTCGTCCCCTGCTCAGGGGTCATTCTTCACTCATAGCTTAAGGCAGTCTGTGGCTGTATCCGTAGTAATATGTCATTTCAATCCCCCGAGATTGCCAAGGTTCGAATCTCAGCCGGGTGAACTGGGAGTGATTTTTCGGTTTCCTTCTTTACCTCCATGAATATTATATAGTAATGAGTAAGCAATATGAGCTTGAATACACTATAGAAGAAACATTTGCATGAACCAACTGAAGAATTAATATGGCCACGAACCAGCTAAAAAAGCAACATGTGAGTGAACTAACTCAATAAGTAGCATATGAATGAATCATATGTATTATTATTAGCACCACGTCTTACTACCCATTCGGGTTATACGCACTTACGCTAATGTGTAATGGTAGGGTGATTGTGAGATGAAATGGAGGACCTACAGTTTAACGTGGAATCCGAACCGCGGTGGAGGCCTGGCATTCCCCACATTAACAAGTTGTGATTAATACACGTCTTGCCAGAGGTGAAGGAAGGGTTTGGTAATCAGATAAATCTGTGCTGGGACCGAGGATTGAACCCCGGCCGCCAGTACAGAAGTCTGACACCTTACCCCTAGACCACCAGGTCACCAATGAATCATATGGATAATCGAAATGTTCATGAACCAACTGAAAAGCAACGTCTTCATGAATCAACTAAAGAAGCAACTTGTGTATGGACTAACTAAATAACTAACATATAAATGACTCACTTGACTAATCAAAATGTTCATGAACCAACTAAGAGGCAACATATGCATAAATCAACTAAAGAATCAACATGTCAATGAGCCAACTAAAAATTCAATATATGCCTCAATCAACTAAAGAAGCCACAAGTGCATGAACCAGCCCAAGAATTTTTTTTATCAACGCTTTTTACTACCTGTTCAAGTTATACGCATGCGTACTACTTACGCTAGTGAGTTAAGTATGAGGAAGGTTGAATTTAGAGGAAGTGTACCTGCATTTGTGTGGAGTATAAAGTGTAAAACTATTTTGGAAAAAAACTTTCAGTGCACCCTACCAAGATTTGAACCCCGGTATCCCTGTCACCAGAAAAATTCAAGAATTGACATAAGGTTGACCAAAACATAGTGATACTATAAAAACTACAAAAGCGTAAATATAAAAAGAAACAATTTGTATGGAGATACAAATATATATTAGCATCTAAACAATTTTATGTTTCAATGAATTGACAGGAAAATCGAGAATAAGACATCTTAATTTTTGGGCACCAAATTTTATAAATATAATATTTTTTTATTAGCTATCGTATTCTTAAGTGTGTTTTTTTTAAGTTTCAAAGAAGATATTTTAAATTAAATATTACATGCATCAGCACTATTTAATGTGGCCACAGAATGTTAACGAAGTACAGTCAGGTAAGTGACGCAACAGACCTGGAGTTGTGTTCCCGGCTACTGCCGTTAATTACAAGCAACGACACCGCGCTGTGTGTCCCAACGTCCACAAGACCATCGACTGCGGCGGTCAGTGGCGTGAAGAGAGCAACGGCTCAATACCCGAGGGGGGGGGGGGGGAGGGGGGGTGNTTGGAGGTTGGAAGAGGAAAAGCAAAGAGAGGGGGGGAGGGGGAGACTTCCAAACAACAGACATCACGCCATTCTCCACTTCAACATTTCAAGGCCAAATAAGCCTAAATCTGAATCCCTTAGCAGTTCTTTTATAGATTTATTTTTAATTTCTGTCGACACAACTTCCTAAAATTTGAGCTTGATCACTCCGTGCGATGGTGTTCGTGTCCAAGCGGGGTGTATTGACAAAGTGCTAATGATAATATCAAATGACATAAAACAAAACAATCGATTTAGTAGGATTTTCGGAAGTGTACGTTAGATAAAAGACCATTAGACGAACATTTACACGGTTGCTTTGACAACCTAATGTAGGCTACTGAACGTATAAATGACGTCAGAGTCTAAAACAAGCGTGTCTACGTTCCGACGGAATTACCTAAATGAAAGATTTTTTTTAAATGTGTGGTCGCTTATTTTGTATGTGAGGCAATTTTTTCAGTTTCACATATGCCTGCCCTATCTCCCTTCCCCACAACCTCACCCACTTCCCCACATACACACACAACATAATTCAGCGTGTATACAGTCAATTTTACATAGTAAGAACCTTTAATAAAAACACAAACCTATTCATTTGAGGCCAATATTAATAATATTCTATTATTTTTCGTGATATTTTAAAGGTATTAATAAAGTGTAGGCTGTAGATCACTTTATTTGATGTATGATTACGTGAAAGTAGATTTAGTAACTTTTTGTCAAGGTTTTTCTAATGAAAATTGGACTGCAAGGATTCATATTATCAAATTAATATAAAACTTGATGCTACCGCACCCAAATCAACTATCAATTTTCCACTTAGTGATATGAAACAAACCTAATTTTACCATGGTAATATTTTTTACCTTCGTCGGGAATCATACCCAAGGCCTTGAGATCAGTAGACAGATGCGTTATATTTCCTTTTTAATCCATACGTTTTAACACAGTGGCTATTTAATGCTTATATGATCAGTAGATAAAATAAATACGCATTTCCCTGTCTTCAGTAAGTCAATCTAACACGGGAGTGTCACCATTTTGTGGTTTATTAAAAATGGTAAGAAGTGAGCTTCAAGTGCTAGGAGTAAAAATATTAAGGCTTAAATTATTACAATTATTTAAATTTAACTTTATACCTATGATACAATAATTCGATATAACATCCACTTCAAACTTTTTTTTAGCACCTACTCTTACTACTAGTTCGGGTTGTACGCATATATAATAATTAATCTTATGAGTTAGAAATGTGGAGGGTTGAATTTAATTGAAGTTTACCTGCATTTTTGTGGAATAAGTGTTGAAAACAATTTAGTAAAGAGCTCAGTACACCCAACAGGGATTAGAATTCCTATCTCCCTGTCATCGGGGGTCTAGTTTATTGTGAAAGTGACACTTTTAGACCACGTATGCCAAAATTGAGGCCAAATATGGTCCGATCCATGATTTTATGAGGCCCGCGTACCTTTTTATGAATCACCATACATTGCAACTCTATTATTATTTTTATAAACTTTGTTTGAAAACACTATTTGGAGTAATTACATTTGAATTATTATTATTTTTATTATTAGCACCACGTTTTACTACCCGTTTGGGCTGTACGCACTTACGCTATTGTATAATGGTAGGGTGATTGTGGGATGAAATGGAGGACCTACAGTTTAACGTAGGATCCGAACCACAGTGGAGGCCTGGAATTCCCCACATTCACAAGTTGTGATTAATACACTTCTTGTCAGAGAGGTGAAGGAAGGGTTTGGTAATCAGCTAAATCTGTGCCGGGACCAAGGATTGAACCCCGGAACCCCAGCACAGAAGTCCGACACCTTACCCTTAAACCACCAGGTCGCCTTGAATACATTTGAAAATTTGGTAATAATTAAGTAGTTTAGCAAATAAGGTTGGTGTACTAAATTTGTACTTTAAACTCATCAGGTATCGTATATCGGAAATAATTAAATGTATGTTATGTTTGGCAGCACAATATTATCGTAATAGTGTGTTTTATCTTATGAAATCGGTACAAACAGCCGAGAGATCGCGTCTTACGGACATGCATTCATTAAGGCGTTAAGGCTCGGCTCTGTGAATCGTATGAAAAGTGATGCTTTGCTATTCCCCACTAACTATTCCTCTTTCATTGCCGAAATCGATAATTTAGAACAAAGGTGGGTGACATATTTTTCAATGTAGCAAAGGTGTGGCGAATGAGCAGTTAAATTCACCACAACGTGTAAAGCGTAAGAAATGAGGTCAGTCAATCCAACTTTTAAAATGACACAAATTATTTATTCAATTCATATACACTTTGACAACAAGTCACAACTGCTTCAGACGCAAAAATTGAAAATTTAAGACGATTTATTGCGAGATTCGACAATCTTTTTGTCTGGAGGCAGATATGAAACGAAGTGTTGGGAAAGGAAGCTGAGTGGAGTAATGGATGGCAGCAGTGTTGCGTCAATGACTCATTCAGAAAGCGGAATGTTTCCAACCATATGCAGTAAATAACAAGCAACAACTAGCACACGTTTCAGGAAAAGTTGGCAAATTCTAACTCACCGCACTTCTTTGGCCAATTCACTACTAGTGATGGTTGGCGGCAGGGCCGCCGACACCAGATTTAGAACCATTAAATATGATATCCACAAATCCAACACAGACTGCCTTAAAATATGAGCGAATAGTAATCCTGACCATGGGAAAGTCCCTGGATAGCTAATGGTTAGAGCATTAGTGCGATAAGCTAAAGGTCACGGGTTCAATTCTCGTGTCCAGGTGCCATTTTTAAATTTATTCAAACATGACTTATTCACAGCTGATTTCCGTAATTATAATCATTCATCCTATAAGCTTCCTATTCCATATATATATATATATATACTTAATTGAACAGCGTTGTTTTCTTCTATATACTGTACATACCCTTTCATGTACTTTGTAGGAATATCAAAAATCACCTCTGCGGATGGATTGCTTTTCGTGCAAAATGGTCGCGGGACCGCAGTCATCGATGACTGACGTCAGCGGCTATCGCTTGTATGAACAGAAGGTTGCGGTCCTTTTTGATGGCTGCCTCTAAGGAAATGTGCCTTAACCGCAGGCGTGGATGTAACCCAACCAAATGCATTCCGGATGTGTTTTATGTATTACAATGTAGTTTATCATCTTCTTATGAAACAGCTTTGATGAGCGAATGGTCTAAGACGTCACTCTTGTATTATTATTTTTCATCACCGCGTCTTTCTACCTGTTCAGGCTATACACATATGTGATAATTACTCTATTGGGGCAGGGATGAGGAAGAAAGCATTTTAGAGGTAATCAACCCGCATTTGCGTGGGAGAATGGGAAACTATTTAGGAAAAAACATCTTCAGTAGACCCGAACCTCAATCTCCCCATCATCTGCAGGGCAGTCTAGCACGAGTGTGACGCCTTAAGAGTTAGGCCATTTGGCCACTGAAGTGGGTACTCTTGTAATTGACTGTATTACTGATGACAGTCAGATCGGAGCTATAACCTCAGTCGGTGTATTGAAGGTGGTTTTTCCCCAATTTGTTCCACTCTTCCTCCACTTAAATACGTGTGCACTTCCTCTAAATTCAACCTTCCTCATCCCCAACACATTAGGGTAGTTAGTAAATTTACGTGTAACTCGAATGGTTAATAAATATACATATAACTCGAACGGTTCGTAGAACGGGATGACAAAAAAAATCATCTTCTAGTGATTGCATTTGCAGTTCTTTATATTTCCTATTTCTCAGCCCCTTTTTTTAGTCCGGGTAGTCTAAACTGACATTAGCTAGTACTAGAGGATTTGAATACTAGGAAACACTATTTGGGGTATAAGGTGTAGGCGGGGAATTTATCACCTCCCCTCTTTGCCCAAAGATCGCAAATAATTTTAATAATAAGTACAACAGCTATGATATGGGGCAGTGAAACTCTTTTGAAAGCATAGGCTATATTTTAGGGTCGACTAGATATTCAAATTTTCTACTAAAAGTGCCTTTGAAATTACCATCTAAATAAAAGTACAAAAATAATAGCCTTGTTTCTTTATACACCCCGCTTACGCACCCCCCTTTTCAAAGAAGTGTATGGGTGCACCACTGCTATAGTAAGTACTTAGTAATAAAGATATTTGAACATTAAAAAGTAGTAAAAATACTTCTACATTTTATTCCTAAATCTATCTTCTTTTATATATCTTTGCATTTACGAATTTTGTTTGGCGGTTTATTTCTGACAACGTATATTTGTATGTATATTGTTTCTATTTTAGAAATCCTCAAATAGTATTAATAATAATTACTAAGTTATATTATAGCATAATGATTTCAATGCACAGCAAAGTTCTGGTGGCAAGTCTTATTAATTTCAATAACGTAGCGCCTCGAGCTATTTCTTAATCGGCAACATGTGTTACAGTTCTGTATGACAAGTTGCGTTCAAAAAGTCAGGCGCTTCTAACCAAAACACTCGGTACTATGCAAACAAACGCCTTGACAGGAATATTGTGTCATCTGGGGACCAAATATAGTTGGTAGTCAAACTCCGTAACATTTTAGTCCACGAGGAAATATTCTTAGAGACACTGGAACCAACCCAGGTAAGGCCTGAAACTAATTTACAATCTTGATAACTGATAGGATTTAGCGCCTATAGTAGGCTTTTAGTAAGATGATCCTTTTAGAAAACACAAAATATAAGATTATATTGTTGCGGCCAACAGTAATACTGTCGTTAGAAATCACATAGTTTGATGTATGAATATATGAAAATAGTGCTTGTATCTTTTTGTGACTCTAGAAAAGTGTGTTCCTATCTGCATCTGATTACCTGACTTTAGTCTAGAGCAGGTCTGAGCAAATGTTTAGGCATTGGAATTTTAAATTTAAGAATCAGCCACCAAATAAATATTATTTTTCAGGTGAAGCAATTTATTATTTTTAAAAATAAGAACATTATTTAGAAAACATAAAAATATAGACAATAAATATAAATAATTAAGTGATTCTCTATCAAAACCGAACATAATGAGATGAACCCAATTTCTTCATATCTTTCATAATTTCTTTAAAGTCAGGTGTAAATTTAGTACTTGATATTATTAAAAGTGCTTGAAAATGCCCATCAGTGCATTTTATAGAAATGGAATCTTCCATAAGAATTAACTTATTAATTCTGGTATTTTTAACACTAAAATCTTTTTTAGTATAGTTGACATAGTAGTCTAGGGTTAAGGTGTTGGACTTCTGTGCTGGGGTCCGGGGTTCAATCCTCCATCCCGGCACAGATTTATCTGATTACCAAATCCCTTCCTTCACCTCTGACAACACGTGTATTAATCCCAACTTGTGAATGTGGGGAATGCCAGGCCTCCACAGTGGTTCGGATTCCCCATTGAACTGTAGGTCCTCCATTTCATCTCACAATCACCCTACCATTACACATTAGCGTACGTGCATATAACCCGAACGGATAGTAAGACGTGATGCTAATAGTAATAATAATAATAATAATAATATTGTTTCGTATATAGATAGTCATAACTTGCGGGCCATATAAAAATACGTGCCGGGTCGTAATTTGCCCAGGGCCGGCTTAGAGGCTCAATCGTGATCCTCATCAGTGATAGGCCTACTATTTCCCATTTCCCCTTACAGGAGAATGTCATTTAAGCTCCTTTTCATCTTTCCAGCCTTAAATTAAATCCGTCGGTATTCTTATATCAGAACGTGTCGCATATAAAAATAAACTATTCGCCTGTGGTTTTGTCCTTCTGTAGATAACAGCGGTGGGTGCGTGGTCTATGGTGCTGGACTCAAGGTTTCATTTGCTCGGCATTGGTCATAAGGTTAGAATTTGAATCTTAGCTGGGTGCAAAGGAGCATATTTTTTCCCATCCTCTTTCCCCGTTCATGTGTATACATTTTATCCTAATAGCCGTCTACATAATTGTATCCAAGCTCCGTCGTTAATATCACGTTTGTTGAATGTAGGTGTCAACTAATTGTTAAACAATCTGACTAGTTTTTTAAAATATTAAATTTAGTGTTGGGTATGTGGTGTAAACTATTCTCTAACATGGTGTTATACCCGCATCGGTGGACGCGCAGACTAAAGGTCAATTTAGTCTATTCTGGTTTGTTTGTGACGGAAAGGTTGGCATTGAAATATTGGACGGGTGTATTGAGGGTGGGATTTTACTAAATGTTTTTCCACTCTTACTCCATGAAAATGTAAGCACACCTCCTCTAAATTCAACATTTCTCTTACCCGCCTCGGTGGCGTAGTTGACTAACGCGTTTGTCGTGTTGAGCTCGACTGCTGAGGACAGGGAGATCGAGGTTCGAATCTTGGTCGGGTGAACTGGGGGTGGTTTTTCCTAAATGGTTTTCCACTCTCCCTCCACGCAAATGCGGGTTCACTTCCTCTAATTCAACCCTCCCAATTCCCAACCCATTAGCGTAATTAGTACTTAAATCGTATAACCCGAACGGAGAGTAAGACGCGGTGCTAATTATTATTATTATTATTATTATTATTATTAACATTTCTCTTCCCCAACTCACTAGCGTAATTAGTATGTATGCGTATAAACTGAACAGTTAATAAGACGCGGTGCTAAAAAAACCTATATAACTGAAGAAAGAGAGAGATAGAAAGTCATGGTGAAGAGGTTAGGGGAGGGGAGCCCGCGTTAACGCCGGCTACGCCCTGCACTTAAAGAGATGACCCCCCCCCCTACCTTTGGGAGGTCAACTCACCCCGCCTCCACCTACCAAACTACCATGACCCTCATCATCCCTCTAATCACCACCACCCACCCCGAGTGATTTATTCCCTGTCCGGCCTCAGAGTAAATACTGACATGGGGAAGGATATAAGCCCCCACTTCCGACCACACATCCATCTATACTCTAGATGACCGATCTTTCTAGGAAGTCCACTTCAAAAAAGCCGCCAAGTTGGTTCAAATAATCGTGATGGATAATCCGGATGTTTCCGGTAGAAATTAGGTTAAGGTTAGTTAAACCAATCTTTGACGCAAATTGAAGATTAACAAAAATCATCACCACGTCCTACTACCCGTTCGGGCTATACGCATTTGCACTAAATTACGATTATATGTTAGGGATAAGGAAAGTTGAATTTATAGGAAGTGTACCACATTTGCGGGGAGGGAAAGTGGAAAACCATACAGGAAAACCAACCTCAGTACACACGACCGTGATTTGAACCTCAATCTCCCAGTTATTGGCAGTCCAGCCTATTGCGAGAGTGATGCCATAGGCGATGTGACCACCAAAACGGGTTTGATTGTTATTTTATGTGTAGTGGTTATCTACAAGTTTATTGTCTTTTCCCATTATCGGAAGACACCACCGCCTTAGAAGCCTTCATTTCAACCTAGCAGACTGTGTTTTGATTCTTCATTGGATGTGTTATTCATGTTTACTAATCAGTGTTTTTTACATAATCTAGATAGATGATTACAGGCAAATTTTTTTAATATTCTGAAAATTGAAAAATGACACCTGGACACGGGAATCGAACCCGGGACATTCGGCTTAGTACGCCAATGCTCTTACCACTGAAGCTATCCAGGATTCGTCCCGTACCCATGGTCACTCTTCACTCATAGTTTAAGGCAGAGTCTAAGATGGACGTGCGGAAGTCGTCAGCTTATAAACATGTGATTATATTTAAGATCGCAGCCATTTGCGACTCGGTAATTGGCAATTTTGCAGCCATTAGACAATTATATATAATTGTACAGGATTGCATATATTCATGAAACAAATAGCCTAAACTATTGTTAATGCATTTTAGTGGGGATAATCCCTCTTAGAATATGATATCTAAGAAGGATTATCCCTACAAAAATGCATTAACAATAGTTTAGGCTATTTGTTTCATTAAATTTGTTTAAGTTAAACCTCCTCATCCTTTGTTGTTTCATTAGTTGGTGTGGATAAAGTTAGCCTAATCTGGTAGCAGTGGGTGGCTTGGTTATTAAGGGTTTGGTGGTTTTATATCCGTTCTGCAGAGTTATTAAGTGCACCACGTCAAAACCCTCGTAGAATTTTGAGGTATTGAAAGGAGAGTAGAAAATAATTTAGGAAAAACACCCTCATCACATTTGGCTGGGATTCAAACGCTGACCTCCCCGTCATCGACAAATCAGACTAGATGCCATGTGCTCATTGGCGCCCGCCAATCAATACTTTAAAAAAAAATACCATTTACATTAAAATAAATGTATATTACAGTTTACTGATTGCTATTGGTGAATTTAATTACCTAAAATAAATAAGTGTTTGATAAGATTTAACTTTAAGGGAAAGCACTCGCATTTATTTGTAAAAAGAGGGAAAACTACGATGCAGACAATACAAAATCATCAAGTGGGAATGGGGTGTTGACATACCATGTCAAAATTTAGTTCGTTAACGCACACATAACTTTGTAAATTAAATTATTGCTTATGTGTGTTCCACGTCTTACTACCATCCGAGCTATACACCTAGTTAAACTGCTGGGGTAGGGAGAAGGATCGTATATTTAGAGGAAATATAGCCGTATTTGTGTTGAAGAAAGGCAAACCATTTAGGGAAAACCATCCCACAACACTCGGAAGGGATTTGAGCCCTAAAATTAAATAGGTAAAGTATAATTATTAATATTACGAGTATAATTGACTATATTATGTTCTTTTCCATATTACAAATTTAAAAAAAGTGGAGAAAACAATTGTGTACTGTAAATTTAGAAATCAAGTCATAGCATCAAGGTCAAAATTTTCCTTACCGGTGGGCACGCGGATAAAATGTCAAGCCTATCTGCTCTGGTGTTCCGGTAATGGGCAGATTGGAGTTTGAGTTTCTACTGAGGGTTTGTGTCTACTGAGGTTTTTATTTAAAAAAAATGTTTCCCACCATCCTTCCACGTAAATTTGAGTACATTTTCCTTTAAATTTTATCTTCATAATTCCTACTCAATTATTGTAATTAAATGCCCTAGTGGTTGGTAAGTCGTGAAGTGAAAATAAAAGGTTGAAAATGAAACTATCCTACTTACCATCTTGTAACTTTCCAAACGCCATATTACTGAACCACCGTCAAATGGAGCCAATGAAACAGTCTTTATCTAGTTCCGCCCTAGAGTGACCTATTCAAGACCTGTCAAGTCTAGGGAGGAAAAATACTTCAGATAATTACAAGATCAGGAAGTGTCTAGGTCCAATAATACCATAAGATATTTCCACCCCCTTAAAAAAAACTTCCTAAACCACCCTGGATGGAGGTAAGAAGAACTCTTATGGTGAAACTTTAAACAACAATTTATCGTCGCCAAAAAACGAACTTGTACCGACAACGTTGTATGGCGCACTATGTCAGTCGGCCCAGTGGGGAGCCTGACTCAATTCCCCATCCCCCTCTCCATCCCTTAAACCGTTCTTAAAACCGCAGTGCTAGTTACTCCAGCCTGTAACCAACACCAAGGTAATTCCTCGTAACACCCCCTCCCAGCCCACCTTTTCCCCTCCATCTCTACTCGCCTGCAGTCGACCTCACAACAAACTAAACATTCCTTGCGATTTGTAATTACTCACCTCGGAGCGACAACCGTCCAAGAAACTCTTCATTAACACTTAAGAGTCCTACTAACATAGAGCCCCCCCCCCCCCCCCCCCCCCCCCCCCCCACT
>CABEEJ010000033.1:136016-161357 GCA_901482245.1 Timema douglasi
AAAAGCCTTTCAGTGTGTAATATGGGCCCCTTCACAGGGGGCTCATATTACCAGCACGTGTTGGGGCTCATATTCCCACCCTCGCCATATTGGAAAATAAAAATTCAAAACCGACTAACGTTAATTGTAAATTTAAGTTTTAATACATTAATATAAACCTTAAAACTTGTATAATTCAAACCAATAAACATAATAGAAGAATTTATACAGTAAATGGTAGTAATACTATTTTAAACTCTTACCTTACAAAGCTTTCTCTCGAGCAAAAACAAAAACACAGCACTCACAAGCACAAAACATCAGTGACTGACGCCAGAGTCCTCTTGCGGTGAATTAATAAAGTTATATTAGTAGTTTAAACTATTCCCGATAGAATGTGTCCATTACTTTCCAAAATATTTAGGGGGCTCATATTAAAAGCAGGGCCCATTATACCACCTTTGCCTCTATATATATAATATATAAATGTATGTTTAAAACTATTAAATAATGTTTTATGAACGGAAATGAATTAAGTGCGCGCCACCTGCTTTACGGCACATATCCTCACACTGCAGTATTAATCAAGACAACACTTCTGGCTACAAATCCAAAGATCCCGGGTTTGATCTCCGGGGCTTCCAGAATCTTTTTGTGAAGCAGTATGTTCTGGATCGGGGTCAAACCCAGTCTCGTGAGGACAAATGGGGAGCTACTTGAATAAATAAGTAGCAGCTCCGGTTTAGGAAACCGAGATTAACGGCCGGAGGACTCGTTGTGCTGACCACATGACGCCCTAAATCCGACAATGTTAGCACTTTCATCGCTAACAGCGGTGGCTACTCGATTGGTATAGCTCGCTTGCAGGCTCAAACCATGGAGTTTAAAAATAATATAACCCAAATTCGGTGGTCGAATTGTCTAAGGTGTCACACTCATGTTAGAATGGTCTGCTTAAGACGGGGAGATCAGGGTCTATATATATATATATATATATATATATATATATTTATATATATATATTTTTTAAAATTTCGAATCTTCCTTTTACTTTCAAATCCCGAATCTCAAATTCGATTACGAAGATTCGAAATTGTAAAAAAAAATGATTCGACCAATATCTGGTGGATATATATATAAAAAAAATTAGAATTTCGAATCTTCCTTTTACTTTCAAATCCCGAATCTAAAATTCGAATACGAATCTTGTAAAAGATTACGAAATTAAAAGTAAAAAGGAACATAATAGAAAAATAGAAATAGTAACTATATGCTAACATGTTTGCTAAAATGCAATTGTTATAACATTCATACATTCAGTGTTGAATTAATATTCTGGGGTCAGGTTAAGTTTTTTTCTATGATTATGTTGGGGTTGAACCATTAATAAGCCGTATTAGAGCCTTAAAATAAATTCCAATTCAAAATTAGTTAAAAAAAAAGTTAAAAAAAAAATTTGAATCCTTGTATCTTAAATATCCTTAAGGATTTGAGGGTTTGATGGTGCTATTTTTATTATTAGATTATGTGTTTTTCATATAGTCTCATAATAACTTTCACTCCTTAAGAAAATTTGACATAAAATAAGCTCAAGGCGTTGTAGTAATTCATTTGATGGATAGATCGCGTGTACATTCATTCGTCGAGAGATCATTTTATTCAACTTTCCGAAGAAAAATGTTCTCATTCTAATTATATGCTATTAATTTTATCATAAGATAAATGATATTGTTTCTAAAAATATATCATAGGTAGATTCTACTCAGTTGTTCATGCTTAATCGTCAGTATACACAATTTAATTGTTACGTGCTACCAGTTTAATTAACACTCTAAAAATGAGCTTCTTTATTATTATTATTATTATTATTATTATTATTATTATTAGGTACCCCCAACACTAAGGTTTAACGTAAGAGTTAACGTAGTGGTTAACGTGAAATATTTTAAACATAATAATATATAAACACACAACTAACTAACTACAATAACTTAACTTAGGACAGCGTCCTTAAAAATTAACACCTGACCTAGCACCTAATAGTTTTTTATTTATTGATGGAATATAACTTACATTTTCTTTACTAACTCGTTGAGTGCATAGCTTACAGACTAACCTAACTCTAGAACAAATACAACGAAGGTGTTTGTTTATCGTCAATAATGAACTATTTGATCTTGCCGATAATCGAACATAAGGCCTTTAGTTCAGTAAGTAGACGAATTATCAACTGAACTAATGTGTCAGAAATCAAAATAATAGGATGAACAAATACTAAAATATACTACCCAGCCATACATTATATCTTAAGCCACTCCTTTTAATCCCTCTGTTATGGGAATTGGCATTGGTTTATTTAGCTAATACTGTACAGTTGGGCAAAAATAAAATTATTATTGTAAAAAAAAAGAAGTATTTACACTTAATTTAATGCCATTTAGGATCCACAGCTTTTTATTCTTTGCACCGAGTCTTTCTACCCATCCGGGTGATTTGCATATTCACACTAAAGGTATGGATATGAGAAATCTATAATTTAGAGTAGATGTACATAATTTGTGTGAAAATAGGGTGGAAAATCCCGATTAAGTGGTCAAATGGTCTAAGGCGTCACTCTAGTGTTAGACTGGCCTGTTGATGATGTAGAGATTAGGGTTCTAATTCCGCTCGGTTCTACTGAGGATGTATTTTTTTCCTAAATGGTTTCCCAATCTTCTTCCACGTAAATGAGGATAAATTACCAGTAAAATGCGTCCTTCTTTGCTATTAATCCCATTAGATTGATTATCATATATGCGTAAAATATTAACAGGTAGTAAGACGTGGTCGTAAGAAAAAAAGTGGAAAAATCATTCTGGATAAGACACGTTGTCTACATATTTACACTAATGGTGTATGAAGGTGAATTTATTGTAAATGTACCAGAATTTTCGTGGATAAATAAACACCCTTAGTACACACAATCTCCCCGTCTCTACAAATCCAATGTAATGCGAGAGTGAAGCGTTAGACCATGTGACCACCGATGTGTGTTACAGAATATTACCAGAAATGTCTACTATAAGGGTTGGTTGCAAGGCTAGTGTTCTCGACTTTGGAGACCAGGGTTTGACCACAGCCGGCTTCATTGTTTTTTTACAGAAATTTGTCCTTTCAGGTTGTTATTCATTTTACTTACTATACTCATCCTTTATACTTTATACACAGATTTAAAACAAGTTGAGCATAATAACGCCTGACATATTGTCTTCTATCTTTTATATTAATAAAATGAAGGGTGTGTTTGTCTGTCATTATCATTGCACGACATCTACCACACGCAAAAGGTCTGAAAATTTAAAATTAGTAGATATTGTGCACAAACGTGTGCGCCTAAAGAAGGAACGTTAACATTTTGTTTGGATTGTTTTTCAATTAACTAAAAATCTCTCGGGCAGTGCCGGGCACTTCAGTTAGTCACTAATAAATCAACTACAAATAGCTCGTATCTCAACTGGTAGTGCACGTCGTGAAGATTAAATATCATCCCCACCGAGGATTCTCTTAGAAGGAGTTAATCTCTAGATCAGCTCTACAACACTCTCAGAAGAAGCTAATCATTAGATAAACTATACAACGCTCTCAGAAGAGGCTAATCATTAGATAAACTATACAACACTCTCAGAAGAAGCTAATCATTAGATAAACTATACAACACTCTCAGAATAATCTAATCATTAGATAAACTATACAATGCTCTCAGAAGAGGCTAATCATTAGATAAACTATACAACGCTATCAGAAGAGGCTAATCGGTAGATCAACTCTACAACAATCTCAGAAGAGGCTAATCATTTGATAAACTATACAACACTCTCATAAGAAGCTAATCATTAGATAAACTATACAACGCTATCAGAAGAGGCTAATCATTAAATAAACTATACAACACTCTCAGAAGAAGATAATCATTTGATAAACTATACAACACTCTCAGAAGAAGCTAATCATTAGATAAACTATACAACACTCTCAGAAGAAGCTAATCATTAGATAAACTATACAACGCTCTCAGAAGAGGCTAATTGGTAGATAAACTATACAACACTCTCAGAAGAAGCTAATCATTAGATAAACTATACAACACTCTCAGAAGAAGCTAATCATTAGATAAACTATACAACGCTCTCAGAAGAGGCTAATCGGTAGATAAACTATACAACACTCTCAGAAGAAGCTAATCATTAGATAAACTATACAACACTCTCAGAAGAAGCTAATCATTAGATAAACTATACAACGCTCTCAGAAGAGGCTAATCGGTAGATAAACTATACAACACTCTCAGAAGAAGCTAATCATTAGATAAACTATACAACACTCTCAGAAGAAGCTAATCATTAGATAAACTATACAACGCTCTCAGAAGAGGCTAATCGGTAGATAAACTATACAACACTCTCAGAAGAAGCTAATCATTAGATAAACTATACAACACTCTCAGAAGAAGCTAATCATTAGATAAACTATACAACGCTCTCAGAAGAGGCTAATCGGTAGATAAACTATACAACACTCTCAGAAGAAGCTAATCATTAGATAAACTATACAACACTCTCAGAAGAAGCTAATCATTAGATAAACTATACAACGCTCTCAGAAGAGGCTAATTGGTAGATAAACTATACAACACTCTCAGAAGAAGCTAATCATTAGATAAACTATACAACACTCTCAGAAGAAGCTAATCATTAGATAAACTATACAACGCTCTCAGAAGAGGCTAATCGGTAGATCAGCTCTACAACACTCTCAGAAGAAGCTAGTCATTAGATAAACTATACAACGCTATTAGAAGAGGCTAATCGGTAGATCAACTCTACAACAATCTCAGAAGAAGCTAATCATTTGATAAACTATACAACACTCTCAGAAGAAGCTAATCATTAGATAAACTATACAACGCTCTAAGAAGAGGCTAATCGGTAGATCAGCTCTACAACACTCTCAAAAGAAGCTAATCATTAGATAAACTATACAACGCTCTCAGAAGAGGCTAATCAATAGATCAACTCTACAACACTCTTAGAAGAAGCTAATTAATGTATCAACTCTACAACGCTCTCAGAAGTGGCTAATCAGTAGATCAACTCTACAACGCTCTCAACAACAACTGAGACCATTTATCACCTCACGATAGAAGGTAACTCTAAAAATAATGAAAAAATGAAAGTGCCTAGATTAATATTAGCTCAGTGAGAATATAAACGTTTTGATCAAATGTTGTTACTTCCCCACTCTCCACCCTGCCCCTATTCCTCGTCCTTACCTGACCTTCCCTCAGCAGACGAACACGTGCGCGTGGTAAATACAAGTCACGTGACTTGCGCGTCAGCTAAGAACTCTAGCTCGTGTTTGTTATCAACACATCGCAATCTTTGTTCGCTCACGGAAACGAACCCCCTCTCATTGATCCACCGCGGGTTGAGATCTTTTGCCCTGTAGCGTAGCGCCGCGGTGTTTGAAGTTGTAACTTACCTTCACAAGTGACTGCCATACTCTAGTGCAAGACTCACGTTGAAATGTGGTGTCTGCCTGATAAAGAAGTGTGAATTGGTTAGCTGAATTAATTCACTACTGACCGGGTCTAGGTTAATTTTTCGAAAATAAGTTATTCGAAAATCAATTTTTCGAACGATATGTTTGTCGAAACCACATTTTTCAAAAATTAATTGCCCGGAAATCAATTTCCTGGATTGAATTTACCAAAAATCAATTGTTCGACAATCAAATAATCGAAAATGAATTTTTTGAGCAATCAATTTTCTGATGAATCAATTTTGCGAACTGCAAATTGATTTTTTGTTTTCAGAAAATCAATTTAACGAACTGCGAATTTTCTGGAAGCTATCTTAGCGAGGATTACTTTTTCTAAAATATTATCTATTGAAAATCGAAAAATAATATCGCTAAACAAATTTTTTTAAATATATAAATCGAAGCTTTAAACTTTTTTAAAAACATTAAAACAAAAACAATTTCATTTAAATGTGTTCCACAATCTTTATATTTATTGATTAATTATTTTAATAGTCATTAATATTATTAACTCTTCCAAAATAACTATCGTAAGACAAGATGTCTCAAAATATACTTTTCGTAAATACATTTTTTTTCAATCTATGAATGCACAAACTCTTTTTTATTATTATTATTTTTATACTTCAACACAGCACAACTTTTCAAATTGAAATAAATTTAATGTTATTTTTACTGGCTATTTATTTGAATGTTAATATTTTGTTATGGATGCAAAAAGAATAAAAAAACACCTTCAAGGTATTAAATTTAATTAAAAACTAGTCTTTACATATAAACTAGTAGTAGTACCCAATTTTGTGCGAAACAGCTCACAATTAGTCCACATCTTCCCATGTTGAGCTCAGCCAGCAACAATTCGCCTCAACCTTTTCATGCTATTTCGGTACTTCTTACTATTAGGAGGAGGTTCCTGCCCACTGGTGTACTCCTCAATTCGCACCTCATTTAGAGACTGTTCCCTCTTGATTGCTGAGACGAATTTCCAAATACTGGGATGGCTTGCAGATATGTTGTTGGAACCTTCTGTGCCAGCCTTATATATTGTTAATGAAACAAATAGCCGAAACTATTGTTAATGAATTTTAGTGAGGATAACACCTCTTAAATATCATATTCTGAAAATTGAAAAATGACACCTGGACACGGGAATCGAACCCGGGACCTTAGGCTTAGTACGCTAATGCTCTTACCACTGAGCTATCCAGGATTCGTCCCGTGCTTTTGGTCATTCTTCACTCATAGTTTTAAGATGGACGTGCGGAAGTCGTCAGCTTATAAACATGTGATTATACGCACGTCCATCTTAAGACTCTGCCTTAAAACTATGAGTGAAGAATGACCAAGGGCACGGGACGAATCCCGGATAGCTCAGTGGTAAGAGCATTGGAGTACTAAGCTGAAGGTCCCGGGTTCGATTCCCGTGTCCAGGTGTCGTTTTTCAATTTTCAGAATATTATATATTGTTGTTTGTCTTGGGTAACCCCTGAAGAACACTATCACAGCAGTTCAAAATTTGGTGTAGGTAAATTGGAGGGTGGTGGCCCAAACTAAAATCTGGACGACCAATCCATACATATTCAAAATAATCTATAATAGGTTGTGCTATTGCAAGGAATCAAAAGTGTCCACGACTTCTTCACTAGGAACCAACGCAAGAGCGGGTAACATGTGAAGCTTTAGTGAAAAATTGGCATCATTCTCATAGCATTGTTTCAAACTATTTGTTTGAATTTTTACTAAAAATACACTGGCAACAATATAAGAAACACCCACGGAGATTTGAAAGACGGTACTCATCCTTCACTGCATTTATCATTGAGATCTCAAAGTCAGTCATTAAGGACCGAGGGTTAGAAGCTGGCTCTAGCTCCTTCACCTTTATTAAGGTGCAGTAGAAGGGAGCACAAGTATTTTTACATTTTTTATAGAATTAATTTTTTCTTTGCCAAAATAAATCAAATATTTCTTTAGTAGCAACATAGAGTTTAGTTTTCTGCACATGCTAATATCAACATATCTTGAATATCTGTCAAAGGTGTCCTGGAATTCTGTCATTAAATAAATATAAAAAGTTTTGACAAAATTCCAGGACACCCTCGACAAATATTCAATATCTGTTGATATTAGTATGTGCAGAAAATTAAACTCTATGTTGCTACTGGAGAAAGATTTTATTTATTTTGGCCCAAAAAAAATTAAGTCTTTAAAAACTGTAAAAATACTTGCGCTCCCTTCGGCCGCACCTTAAAAGACGAGAGTAAGTTCCTTGTCTCTTGTCCGCTAGAAGTGCATACACAAGTGGAACGTAGCTATTTGCTTCAAATCCGTGAATAGTATACTACTGCTCAATTAGGGGCGGAAAAGTCTTGAAGGTGCCGTCAGCATACCAATGCTCGGAACGTCCAAGAAGCTGTAAGTTTCTTCGAGTAAAAAATATAAGTATACGGTCATCTTGAGTCACTAAGTCATACTGTTACAGTAGCCCCATGGCTTCTTTGGAGCTGACTGACAGCTGACGGCTTTAAAAAGTTACCAGACCAAATTATGTATCCCTAAGCCGAACCATATGATCTGCAAAAGCATTTGTTTAGCAGCTGTCAGTTCTGATGGTAGGAATTTAGGTATATGCCTAAATGTTGACTGTCAGAAGATAGCTGTTAGCTGTCAGTCAGCACCAAAGAAGCCACGGGGCTACTGTAGCTTGTATTCATCAGGAGACACAATATCGCGACGGAAACTAGGAACAGCTGGTCCAGCATTTGCTTTCATTACAATATTTTTTATTGATCATTTCATATTCGGCACACTAGGTAGTTTTGAAACGACACTTTGACTAGCTCCACTCGATATTGAAGCCAAGATACAAGTTGGTGTATCACAGGTGTTTTTACCATGTCACGGATATTTGCCAGTAGATTCTCTGCATCTTCATGAACAGTGTCCCCTAGAGGATTGTGCTCATTTATCTTAATTAAAATAATACTATCGGATTCTGTTATGACTCGCCCTCCACACTTTACAATTTGAAATATTTCACACTTACAATAAACCCTTACTTCAATTTTCTTTTCTTTGTAATATAAATGACCGTCGAGTAGGAGTTTACGTCTTCCTTTTTCACTCATCACAAACTTTAACGTCATAACAAAACTTTTAATAGACTGAAAATAAATGTTAACACACTTTGTATTCAAGATAATGGAGATTTAATGAACCATATGGAATGTGTTAAGCATCCTCTCCACGCCATTACAGGAAAGGGAATCATCTACCCCTAGGAAAAGTATAGTTGGTTTAGGGTAAAATAATATTTTAATGAGCAGCGCACTTTTACTTGCGCTAAGATCAAGCATAACTCTTAGCAAATTATTTCTTAATATAATTTTTAAATTATTTAAAATTATTAAGCCTTATATAGAAAGTTAGAATTATATTACGCTTCAAACTTATGATTCAAAAAAATGATTTTCGAAAACCTTTTTGAAACATTTATTTTGAAAAATAGATTTGAGGTAAATTCATTTTCGAAAAAAAAAATCGGAAAACTTCTCGTTCGAGCAATTTCTAGATCGAAAAACTGCATTTCAAAAAATTTATTTCCGAAAAGATGATTACTAAAAGTTTATTTTCGAAAATATGTTTTAGAAAAAGTTTGCGTACAACCTAAATGGGTAGTAAGACGTGGTGCTAATAATAATAATAATAATAATATTAATAATATAATTTTCAAAAAACTTGAAGTTCAAAAAATTTGTTTTAGAAAAATAAAAATTGGAATAATTGAATTTCGAAAAATTGCTATTCGGTAAACTCGCCAGCTTCCGGGTAATCCCACCTGGTTAAAGTAAATTTCATACAAAGAATTTATGACCCCAAACTCATGTGTAAATTTTGTCCTGTCATAAGTAAAGTCGGTGTAAATTGAATCCTGTATTAAATTGATTTTTAAAAATAAATACACCTCACCTCAATATTTACACATTTGTGTAAGTTTTTAAAAGCGTACAGAGTATATATATATAATATTGCGCGTCTGCGCTACATCACATATAGCCTAGTTTATGGAAATATAAGCCAGTACTATTGTACCGTTGCCCAGGGGACACCTGAATGTACTAATCGTACATCCTTTCAGTGGAGAATCTTTCCATGTCCCGATGAGATGAGATGATGGTGATTGTGAGTATGAGAGTGTAGAACCACTGAAAACACCTAAACCTAACTTAATACTAAATAACCAAACCCTGGTGACCTTCGGGGTAACTCTTTCGGGAAAAGTACCCAAGATACCAGCCGAGAGTTAAACCCAGGACCTCTAGGCTCGTAGCCGGGTGCACTGACCTACACCACGGGACCGGTGAGGCGTACAGAGTAAAACGTGCATTCGTTTACGAAAGAGCTCGCCAAATAATTTGAAGGAAACCGTGGAAAAAAGAGAAGTTCTTGGTTGATAAAATGGTCGGATATAATAATGTAAAGAAATATTGATATTTGATTTTATCAAAGAGGTGTGATGTAAATTTTTACCTGTGTGATTTTCTCGCTGAAAATATAATATTTTCTAAGCAAACAATACATTATGACATTGTGTAAAGTTTTTAAATTTTATACATTATTCTTTATTTAAGGGTGAATTAGTAAGGAACGCAATTTACATTGCACCCTTATAATGAGGGAACGGAATTTATATCAGAGCTTATAATGTGATGGAATTTAGTTTAAAAAATGCAAACAGGGTGGAATTTACCCAAACCAATCCCACCACCCAACTGTAGGTAATACAGCCCACTTTGAGTACCACTGTAATGTACTTAGGCGTCACTCTCGCAATATACTGAGTTTCCGATGACGGGTAGATTGGCTCCGTCTCAGTTACCCGCATATTTAATCTATCTAATCAGAAAGGTATTAAATCCAACACCTTAGCCCAGTCATTAGAGTATCTGTTTACTGAGCTAAGGGTCCCCGGTTCGATTACTAGCATGGAAGAAAATGTATCATTGATGAAATGTGGTTTTACCCTTACACAGTGATGAATTAACGGGTGGGGACTGGATGTTGTGCCTGACCTAGTTTTAAGTTTGATTATAAGGCATATGAAACTTCGAAAGGCCTAGCCAGCTGGTAGTGGAAAATATTTGGTTTGAATAAAAAGCTGAACCAGGCCGCAGGCTGGAAACAGTACAATTCATTCACGAGCTAAGTTTACCTGGATGACAGCTCGAAATGTTACTAGAAGTAATCCCTAATATATCACTACGCCAACAGCTGACATCTATCACTTCGGATGACTGTAATAAAAACGGGTGTTAATATGTTAATGTGATAGTTAACCACAGCAATTTAGGCCAATATTATTTATATTTATTTGAGGATGGACACAAAGTCTATTTATAGTTTTATTCCACTTAAAAAAAATATTCGGACCACTTTCACAAAAACTTCTAACGAACATAACTTCAAAATGGTGAATGACGAATTTAAACCATATGGTTAAACATCATAAAATCATTAATTGTATGTAAAAAAAATGACAACAATTTTCTCTTTTCCAAGTAAATACGATGCCTGTATTAAAAGGTATTAGCTAAGTTTACCTGGATGACAGCTCGAAATGTTACTAGAAGTAATCCCTAATATATCACTACGCCAACAGCTGACATCTATCACTTCGGATGACTGTAATAAAAACGGGTGTTAATATGTTAATGTGATAGTTAACCACAGCAATTTAGGCCAATATTATTTATATTTATTTGAGGATGGACACAAAGTCTATTTATAGTTTTATTCCACTTAAAAAAAATATTCGGACCACTTTCACAAAAACTTCTAACGAACATAACTTCAAAATGGTGAATGACGAATTTAAACCATATGGTTAAACATCATAAAATCATTAATTGTATGTAAAAAAAATGACAACAATTTTCTCTTTTCCAAGTAAATACGATGCCTGTATTAAAAGGTATTGATGTGTGCACTATATTACAAAAAATCAATAACGTTCCAAAACGAAGAATAAGTACTTTTAATTATGTTTAAAATGTTGTTTCAAGTTGGATAAAAATAAATTATTTTTAAAAAATGAAATCGAATAAGAAAACTTAAGTTTTCGTTATTTTAAATTTAATATATAACAGGTAATTAAAGATATTTACATTTATAACAAAACAGTGATCTTTAACAAGTGTTGGCAACACAAAACCTAAACATGATTTTCGAAATGTCATCCAGGTAAAAACCTACCGTGAACAGTCTGTACTAAAGTTATGACTCAGGTATTTGGATGGAGGTGAGCCGTAGTGATAAACCATAGCTATTCCCTTGCCATACATATCTCTTAGCTATCCCATATAAATTGAACAAGGTAGGTAAGCGTTGGGTGTGGGAAGAGTTAGGTATGGCTTATCATTACTGTCGTTAGTGAACACCCTTCATTAAGATTGATTCTGATTTTATCCACCCACAACCAAGGAAATTTTGTCAAGGCAAAAGAGACGCCTTTGATCGCGTGTCTATCGTGTGCACTTTCAACAGGAAATTTGAAAAACAAGTTGTATGGTAGATTAGTATATTAATTACAATTATTACAGTTTTATTTAAGTGTAACTGTCCAGGATTCAAACTAACATCATCACCTCAGCACCGTTGTTAGAAATCCTTCTATGCCCCACACACGAAATGGCTTCGTGCTACTACGTGTGTGGGAGCGCATTTCCCTATTAATATTAGTGAACCATGCGCGACTGAACGGTGGAGACATCTGGTGACAGTTTATATAAACTAAGTGGTAACTTAAATGACAGCGTAGTTTTAGTTTTGAGTGCACTTGAAAAAATTTTGTTATCTTGGTGAAATTAATTTTCACAATAAGGTTATAGGACATCTATAAAAGCAACCAGAACTATTTTCATATATTGATACGTCAAGCCATGTGATCTGCAGCAGTCACTTTTGATAGAGATTATGAATACCTAAAAAATAACACTACCTAATAAAATAGAAAAATACTGTCAATTTTGGCACAAAAAATAAAAAGTTTGTATTTCTTAAAAGGTTTTCACTATAAAGATTATACTGTACATTTTGACCATAGCGCAATCCAAACCAGTAAATGAAAGGCGGGGTTTTCAGTGGTTAGTTCTCGTACCAACATAGTTACCTACCGTGATTAGGTGCAATCACGTGGATTTATTCATAGTAGGATTCCAGCAGTAAGAGATACGTTTATAATATACCAGCAGAAGTACCCGTTGTTTCCTGGGGTAACCCTGAAATGCATTGCATGGTTACTCCTGGCAACGCAAGACAGAAAACAAAATCTCTTCATTTTATTTCTTCCTACCCAGTTTTTAATTAATTTAAAAAGATACAATCCAAATTTTTAAATTCTGGCTTTGAGGTGCATACGTTCGCGCACAGGGGTTACTAATTTTAGAAGTTAGACCTCTGCACAACGCTCACGCAAACATATAAACTCTTCATTTTATTAAAACAGATTAATAATTATTTTACAATCATTATTGATACCATTTTAGTATGTTATTAGTATTATTCCATAGTTATTGATCTTATCTCTCTAAGCTAGCAGTTACACACACAGAATACACTCTAATGATACTGTTTTGGACCCCCCTCATATATTCAAAAAGTCATGGATGAAGTGTATTTTTCTTTAAAGAACTACGTGTAAAGTTTCCTTTTAATACTTTATCCATGGAGAATCACACGTTTTCAGAAGTAATCTGAATGTGCTACGTCTTAAAACTTTTTTTAAAAGATCAACTCCTTTGTATTAGAAAAGTCATGTGACATGCTGGCTCCCTCTACCCAATAGGAAGATAGCCTCAGGTTGCCAGAAGTTTTTCTATTAGTTAGTCTTAACACTGGAGACAATGGGTCAACGAAGCAAGGGGTAGGTCATATATAAGCTGCTTGTGCGTATGAATCCACATAGTAATACATTAATAGACAGTGACACAGAACACAGTACACAGTGCCAGTAACATAAATATACACCGTGATGACAATAACTTTGTAATAATACAAATATAGTAACATCAATCTACACAGTACTCAGAACATGGAACATGTAATATCGCAGAAAAACTATCGGTAAATTAATAAAAACTGTATCATTTAATATCATATCTTCAGTACCGAAGGTGTAATCATTCAAATAAATCGTTAGCAGCATCAAAAGTCTCGCTCATTTCATAAGAATAAGTATCACATATAATCAGATCACAATACCCGTGTGATAAGTGCGTGATAAGGCATACACGGGTCGTCATCATCATAAAACCCTATATCGTCATACTTACTGCTCACCGTAAGGCATACACGGATCCACATCGACGACGTCATCATTTTCAATCCAATATCATTATAATTGGTGCCCAACCGTGGGGTAAATATCACAATTAAAAACCGTATCATATTAACACGATTACTTCAAAAAACAGATGCACTGTATTTTTATGTAAACGGGTGTATAACTATGTTAAACTGTTTTATATAAGTGATGAAATTTAAAAAAAAGTCAAACGCAATTCTAGAACTAGAAAGGAACCTTCATTTTAAATTTTAAATCTCTATGTCCACTGGTTCAAAAGAAACATAAGTGAATTTTGAAAACCTTCAATTTCCTCTCCCTTTTTCATCCCTTAGAGGTCAAATTTCTCAAAATCTCAAGTAGGTCCTAAAAGGAACCTTCACGTAAAATTTCAAGTTTCCAGGCTTAGGGTTTAGGGAAATATGGTAATGAGTGAGTGAGTGGGTTTTGCCTTTAGATTATCCATGTTACAAATACATTTCATGTGACAACATGAAATAAAAAGTATATATTCTATTATCCGTGGGTTTACACTATCCGTTCATTCTACTGTATCAATTAACTCGGATACTGTGTCTAAATCTTTTTTTTTAGCACCGTGTCTTACAACGGGTTGTATTCTTCTATTCTAACTACGCTATTGGATTAGGGATGAGGAAGGTTGATTTTAAAGGAAGTGTACCCATATTTGCTTGGAGAGAGAGAGAGAGTCAGAGAGACAGAGTGGAAAACAACAGATAGGACACTTGACCTGGGAAATCTCCCGGAATGGGGGAGGGAGGCTTATAATTAGGAAAAAAAGGGTTTAGATGAGGTCAAATATTAAAATTTGGCAGGAAGGTTTAGGAACCATTTCAAATAATCATAAACGTCTGAAAACCTTATGTTTTAGATGTGGCTCCAAGCTACATGGTGGAAGGGGTGGGGGGGTTAAACATAAAACTAGTTACTCAGTGTCTAGGAAATCTAAATTTGGCAGGCATGTAGAAGAACAGCTTCAAATAAACAAATGTTTTATAATTTGAAATTTGACCTCTATGGAGGGCGTGGGGGGTTGAAAGTTTTCAAAATTAATCGATGTATCTTTTGAATAAGTGGATACAGAGCATTGAAATTTAAATTGAAGGTTTTGTTCAAGAATTGGGTGAAACCTTAAGGGGGCTTTTCAAATTTCTACCCCTAAGAGGGTGGAGAGGGGTAGGAAAGTGTGAGACTCACTGACTCACTCCTCACTATTTACCCAACCCCTGGGCATGGAAACTTGAAATTTTGCTTGGTAGGAAGGTAACGGGATCTTCGCAAACAACCAGAAAAATAGGAATTTTCAAAATGGGGAGCAGCTATGATTAGACTTTGTTTTCAAGTCAAGTATAAAATTAAAATTTGGCAGACAGGTATGGATCACTCCAAATAATCATAAAAGTCTGAAAATCGTCATTTATTTTATGGAACTCTAGGAAATAGAAAGCTGGGGTAAAATCAGAAAAATATCTATTGAATGTGTTAGAAAATTTAGATTTGGCAGACAGGTAGAAGGACCCCTTCAGATAACAAAAATAAAATCTAATGGGGAATTGGAGAAATGAGGGGAAGAGGTTAGAGTTTCCTAAACAGATAAAAACAAATTATTATTTGTGTGGCATAAAATTAAAATTTAGCAAAGAGTTTTAGGGACTATTAGGGTTTAAAAATAAACATTAATCTCTAAAAAATCACTCCGATTATCAAAATTAGTATTATATATTTTCTCTTTATAAGTGGGGGTGAAATGGGTAGGCTTAGAAATGTCCTAAACTAAAGGAATAAACTACTTTTCAGTGTGATAGATGAGTGGAATATGTCAATGAAGTGTAAGAACTTTGCCAAACTGCAATTAAGTTTTGAAAATATTTAAATTTCAAAATAAAAGTATAGACAATAAAAAAGTGTTCCCTTAAAGGTTTACAAAAATATGAAACACCTATAGGTATGGTAGATAACTTTTTTTATTAAATATAAAAGAAAGAACTCAAATAACCAAAAGAGTTTGAACAATTAAAATTTAAATTATGTTACGGGAAATGGTCAGGGCTAGCCATTTTCAAAACTAAATTTATCAACCCATTATATGCGTGATAATAAAATTAAATTTGACGAGATGGTAAATAAAACACTCCAAAATCAAAATAATTCTAAAATTTGAAATTAATTTAAAAGGGATGGTGCTAAAATGGGGAATGAGAAGAAATTGCAACACTTATAGAAAACACCATCTTTCGATATGGTAGAAAACAGAAATTTCACAGGTAACTAGAAAAGTATGAATTTTTTTAATTAAATAAAATAGAAAATCTTTTATGAATCTGTTAGAAAATTTAAATACTTTCAAACATTTAATAAAACCACTCCAAATGATTAAAAATAAAATAGAGTGAAAATTTGAAACATCAAAATTGATTGAAGAAATGAACCATTTATTAGACTAATTAAATAAAAAAAAAACTTCTTGGTGTGGAATAATATTGAAATTTGTCATCTAGTAAGTAAATACGCCTGGCCGGATAACCAAATGATGTCTGAATAAATGGAATTTCAGAATTGAAAACCGAGAAATGTAAGAGCTCGAAATTGATACGAGTATTTTAGGTGTCGTTAAAAACTGAAATTTTTCAGGCCCGTTAAAGAACCAAGATAACTAAATAAATATTAAAATTTCAAATTTAGAATCTGGAAACAGAAAATAGTTGGAAGGCAGGGATTTAGATTAATTTTAAATCTCTACAAAGCTATTAGAAAATCTATCATTCATAGTGGAAGAGAATTTAAATTTAGCAAATTGTTAAAAAAAGATCACCCAAGATAGCATAAAAATTGGAAAGTGTAGAATTTAACACTCTAAGTCCAAGAAATATATGAACGTTGGGGAATTAGGGGAGTAGTGGGCTCTAAATTTCTAAACTATTCGAGTTATTTTATTGCTTAGGCAAACATTGCGTTCGTCTGTGCACTTATTTTGGGTCTTAGATAAGATTTTTTTAAATTTAATTAATTTTAATTTATTAATTGTAATAATTGGGATCGTCATAGCTAGTTCAAGATTGTACAAGGTGTAACTTTAAAGCGTCGGTTATTAAACGTCCTAATTTGATATAGTTTTGATGCGGATTGCCCGCTTACCCGTGCGAAGAACGGATCAAACGTAGTAAAAGTATAAAATAGCATCAGTAATTACGATTGCCCATTTTTTAAATCTGAATAGAGGACATTTGCCAAAGGCGCAGCTAGGATCTGATGTTTTTCGTTTATTTTATAATTCATACTTGTAAAATTTAACTGTCGTTATTGAGTGTTCATAATATTAGTTTTAAAAAAAAGTATGAGGGCTGTTACATGTATTTATTCCGATGCAAGAGGTCCTTTGATTTATTAAGTTTGGGAACCTCTGGTTTAAATCAATACTAGCCACTGATGGCAGTAGAGCGCGATGATGAAAATAAAAACGTGTTTTAAAATGTAAAATTAATATATATATATATATATATATATATACATATGTTATCATTGATTTTAAAATGTAAAACTAAGCATATATATAAAGTAGGGCCCCTGTTTCCGCTGATTCAGTATCCGCGCTTTATTATTGCAGAATTTTATTTACTTTTAATTAAAGAAAAAATTGTTTACAAGTCACAATACCAAAACAATCACCCCACTTCATCCCCTCATCGTGGGAACAGGGCTATTATATCACCGTCATCATTATCATCATCATCAGGGATCGTCGTAACAAGAAGAATGGTAAATAAAATAGTACGTACGCTATAGTGTACAATATACGTTTATTTACTTTATTTAATGTTGGCAATGTCTTCCTGTGAATATTAATTATCAATTAAACTTTACCGTATTTATGTATGTTACATGAATATCAAGTTATATAATAGTTCGGTATTATCCATGGTTTCACGTAACCGCGGTAGATCTAGGAACGTATTACCCGCGGATATGTGGGCCCTACTGTATATAAAAGCGTTTATCATTTATCTATCTATTCATATATATATATATATATAGCGAAAGCCCTGACTGACTGACTCATCAATAATTCTCACACTTCCCACAAAGCTAGAGGGCTGAAATTTGGCACAGGTGTTCCTTATAAGCTAATTAGAAAAAGTAAATATGTTTCATTCCGATGTTTTGTGATTAAGAGGGGGAAGTCTGAGTAACAAGCCTAATCAACAATATTGCTTTATTAACTCTTTTTACGGGTTTGGAGGGTAACAAGCCGATAAGTTTGTTCTAATAATGCCTTCGAAAAAATATATCAATTATTTTAACCCCGTAGATGCTTCTAAGGGGTGGGAAAAAAATGAATACAGACACTTAATTAAAATATGTAATTACGTTTTAATATGCAACTCCAAGAGACGGTAGATGTATGTAGTTTATATTTTGCTGAGTTTTGTGGTGTTTGTAGTGTTTGTGTGATTGAGAGGTCCCAAGGACTTAAACCAAAAATTAATCATTTTTATCCAAAAATAAATAATAACACAATATCCCGTGCAAAGAACTGGCATTCAGCTATTGTGTGTATAAAAGTGATAAACACTTTTCTATTTATTTCCAAAATGGTTCAAAATATCGACCAATTTTCTTTGCATTTCTCAACAATCTTAAGGAAGCCTACATTTTATTGTTAATCCCACGTAAGTTCGTATTAGTCGTAATATCGGTCGTAACTTTGAGAATTAATGGCAGTTTGTAAATGTTTAAGACTTTGCTGTTTTTCGCTTTGTATTTTCAGAAACTGTACACGTTTGCTGCGAACCTATTATTGAGTCAGCTAATCATCCGACTTCAACGAAAATTATTATTAACCTCGGTCTAGCGGCGTGAGATATTATCGCGAGTTTCTCTTTTATTCTTGATTCGTTGCCTCTCCGTTATTCCTTCTCGTACTTATGATATAGTCGAGTTGTTTTATAAAGAACCTTTGAGTGCGCATACATATAAATGACGAAATAGGTTGGCAGCATTGTCAAAGTGTAGCTATATTTGTTTATCTGTTTGAGTATAGACACAAGATTTAGTTTTTTAAACTGATATATGCAGAGTGTTTGGAAACTCATAGCCCAAACTGCACATATAGCTTGTTTGAACTAAAAATAATACAAAATCTCTGTACTCTTACACCAGGAAAGCATAGCTAATACCATTAAATTATGTTCAAAGTTTCGACGTACAAGGCCGGGAGAGTAGAGCTGTTCAAGCATGCGTGTACAACAGGTTGCAGAGGAGTTTGGCGCGCAGCACTACAAACCTCCACACTTGGAGCACGGCAGCAGAACGTAACACAATTAATAGAAAACAACACACCAGTATATCCAGAAATGCGAATATGTTCTGAGCGTCATCATTAACGGTCCTACATCACAGAAAGTGCTTGCCATTATTACATATGCAATGCCACGTGCCTAGCTCATATGCAACCTGTTGTACACGCATGCTTGACAGCTTTGCTCTCCCGGCGCTGTACGCCGAAACTTTGAACACAGTTTAATGGTATTAGCGTAGTTTTTCCGAATGTAAGTCCTTAGGGATTTTGTGTTACTTTTGGCCCAAACAAACTATATGTGCAGTTTGGGCTATGAATTTCCAAACACCCTAAGGTATATATGTATGTATACATGTATATCTATCTACATAGCTGTAACAATCCTACTATAGATGCGAAGTTTAACTCTCCATCATATTTACGCGTCTATGTGAACATTTAGAATATGTTTATATCCATCCTGTAAAAACAAAGTATACCCAATATTTCAGTAACTACGAAAGGCAGAAAATGTTACATAGTTTCTTACCATTTAAGTCAAACACGGGGAGAGTTAGCTGATTGGTTAGTATAACTGACTACTATCTAAGGAGATGGAATTCTAACCTTGATCCCCCGTCACTGACAATATAATCTTGAAATCTTGTTTGTATTCTATGCTTACGTGTTCGATTTATAAAGTTGTCTGCAATCTTGTGCATACTTTGTCAATTTATAAAGTTGTCTGCAATCTTGTGCATCCTTTGTTGGTAGTTAAACGTTGTATGCATTTTATGCATCCTTTGTTGGTAGATAAACTTTGTCTAATCTCTCTACAAACTTTGTGTAGATGTAAATGTTGTCTGCACTATGCACCTTTGTTGCTAGCTAGACGTGGTGTTCATTGCATGATCCTTTATTGGAAGGTTGGTTAACATTGTCTGCAATCTATGCATCGCTATTAGTAGTTTAACTTTATCAACATCTATGTATATTTTCTTGGTAGTTAATCTTTGTCTACATTTTATTCATCTTTACTCGGTAGTTAAGTTTTGCCTACGTCTGTACATCCTTTCCAGGTAATGAAACGCTGTCTAAAACGATACATTCCCTTCATGGAAAGCACAAGTTTCCTCCGTTCTGTGCACTGTTTCTTAGTAGCCTTAGAACTGTTTCTTAGTCACGTGTTCCCCTCCTTGGACTCCCAATTCTACCGCAACGACCCCTGTGTTTATCCTGTACTGCTGTTGAGTGATGGGAGGTCACCCCTGAACGTGGCCACGACTCTATAGGTGTGTCCTGAAAGGAGCAGCACGCCACAAACCAGCAGCGTCACTTCCGGGCCTCTAACTGATCGTTTTTTACATTATGTATTAGCCATGACGTCATTCGGGGGCCAGGGTTCACGTCTAAGCTAGATTACCTGTACTTTGAGATTTAATTGGTATTTTTAATTACCCCTAGAGAGAGAGACGTTATCTTAGATCTATCTTGGGTTTGATTAAATACATTAGAGCGGAGATTTGATTTATATGAATTTACAATGCGTTCCGTTAAAAGCAAAGACATGTTATAATTAATATTTGTAAATGAGTATGTGTGTGTGTGTGTGTGTGATTTCTTAAAAGATTATACGATCAAAGAAAATATCATTAAAGACCTAAGGGTCTCTCACACTGATTTCGGTGCGGAGCGGTACTTTTCTTAAAATAGTTATGGGCACTATCGAATCATGAACATTGTATTTTCCAAACTATCTAATTACCATTCGATAGTTTTCATTCAATAGCTACTGAGATAATTTTTTATTCGAATGGAATAGACTATCTATGATTATTTTTTTTACTCGTATGTATGATGAAAAGAGGATAATTCATAATGGAAGTTTAGTTGAGGCCTACTTTCTTTTAATAACTTTAAGAGCAATGCATATTTATGTATGAATAACAAGAAGAACATTAGAATCCATTAGGATGACTGTTTCTTAACAAGGTAGAACAAGATAGGCCCTACTGCTCCGCAAATGTGGTCCTTAAGGAAACTAATGTTGTATATATACATGACAAGTAAAACATTCAAAACAGTAAGGTTGATTATTGATTGGTGTATGAATTTTAAAACATTGCATTCGAATGATGTGTAAATGATCGAATGCTTTGATAATCTAGTATTATAAAAATAATCAGGATTTGGAATCAATAGTATTTATCAATAGCATAAATTTGAACAAACCAGTGTTGTCAACTCATATCAAAATCCTGCCAAAATAGATCAAAATTATATTATTTTCCGCTAGTTTTGAACTAAATAAAGCTATATTTTCTAATGCTCAGTATTATTCTAAACAAAGGGGTATTAGGGCTTAAAATTATGCAGTAAAATCTAAAGTTCTACGTTAAATAGTAATCAATACATGCTCAAAATTCCTGATGAACACGCAAAAATAATATTCACTCTAAATATTAAATAATATATTTTTCGGCGCCCACTTAAAAATAAATAACAGTGGCTGCACTAATCCCAAAATATATTTTTTATTTATATACCTTGCACCTACATTACTTTTAAATAAAGTAAACTTTACAAAATATTCAACAAAGTTGTTTTTTACAACTAGAAAAAAGCTACACTATAATTTTTTTTAAAAGCTAGTCTCTAGTCGCCATTTGATTATTTTAGTCAAGACAAACTCTGAATAAAGCTATAGCTAGTGGATAAAATGCCAAGTTGGCAACACTGGACGCTAAAACCATACGTTATACTGGCCGTGTAAGGGGGCGGTGTATAAGTGATTTTTTGAAAGAAAGAAAAAATAGCACTTGTTAGTATACCTTTTAAATTATTCAAGCATTTAACATTCAAGTTTGGATCACTTTAGAAGCAT
Source organism: Timema douglasi (assembly GCA_901482245.1). NCBI lineage: Eukaryota > Metazoa > Arthropoda > Insecta > Phasmatodea > Timematidae > Timema > Timema douglasi. Next base: position 158,094 of record CABEEJ010000033.1, read on the forward strand.
TTTTACCACCCCAGTAATGTACCGTTAATTAGTTTATATGCGTACAGACTGAACGGGTACAATTTTTTTTATTTAACGCGCACTTTCTCAACCGATAGATTATATCAACACAAGAGAATTTCTACGAACAAGAGTGAAAGAGCATACCAATTTGCCGAGAACGGTACTTTCATATAACTTCTAGAGCTCTTTTGCGAGACACAATCGATATGAGACCGACGTATTTACTTACCCTACGAAGGAAGTTGTGCTACGGATTCTTATTGCTCAAGAAAAATCCACCGACCCTCAGCTGGGTTTGAACCCACTAATATCGGGACCTGAGGCAAACATTTTACTCCAAGACCACCGAGATTGACACGGGTCCTAAAAGGAACTAAGGGGAGAGGGGGGGATAGAAAAAATAAACAACGCTACAAATATTAGAAAAACAAAGTGAAGCTAAGTGAAATTGAAGTTTCAAAGTTGTATTTTTGTTTTATTTATTTTTATTTGAGGTATTTGACATGTACATTATGGACCTACTTATAAACTACCTTAAATCTGGGACAAACACAATACCCAGCCCCCTGAACATTAATTCATCACTGTGAAAGGATAACACCGTATTTAACCAATGATGAATTTTTCGGCCATACCAGAAACCGAACCTGAGACCCTTAGACAAGTAAGCAGGCACACTACAAGCTGAGCTCAGGTATCGGGCTTGTAATTTTATTGCAAATTTCAGTGTTACCACATTAATTTATTGTGGCAAATTAAACACGGTCATCTAAGATTCGATGAGATTATTATTATTATTATCATTATTATTATTATTAGCACCGCGTCTTACTACCCGTTCGGGTTATACGCACTTACGCTAATGTGTAACGGTAGGGTGATTGTGAGATGAAATGGAGGACCTACAGTTTAACGTGGGATCCGAACCACGGTGGAGGCCTGGCATTCCCCACATTGACAAGTTGTGATTAATACACGTCTTGTCAGAGGTGAGGGAAGGGTCTGGCAATCAGATAAATCTGTGCCGGGACCGAGGATTGAACCCCGGACTCCAGCACAGGAGTCCGACACCTTATCCCTAGACCACCAGGTCACCTTCTTAATTAGATTACTTCAGACAGTATGGTCCTACATTTTACACCTATTTTGTTTTTCTTTAGTAATATAATATTATCGTTTAAGTATTTTTTGTAGCATTTTCACTACTCCTTGAATGTTGCGTTACTCTAAATATTTTAGGATTAAGGGAACTATGGTAATTATTCGCGTTAGAATCTATGTTAAAATATGTATCTCGCAATTTTTAAATCATACAATTGCAGCTAGTTTTACAATATAAGGTTTATGACTGTATATTTATTTTAAAGCTAAAATATACAGAGAAAGTCAGCATAGCAGATATTATTTAACAAGATGATGTGTTACTTAGTTTATATGCAATAATTATATGTCATGTACCGTGAGATATTATTTAGTAGTGTTGTATTATTCATTTTACCTATTATGTAGTCTAACTATATGCCGTTCCTTTTATACCACAATCAGCAACTCAGCAATTAAACCAGAAGTAAATCGTACATGAAATATGTATAATATTTACCGAGTGTATGGTAGGATTCTGGAAAGAAGGGCTTTAAAAAAAAATACATACACATATTTTTATGACCAACATTGATAACATTTTATTTTTTACTATTTTATTTGTTGTGTTAGTTTATAGGTATTGATAGATAAACAAATAATGAAGATAAGTTAGACAGAACGGATTACAAACGAATACATTCTTAGAAGAGCAGGAGAAGAAAGACAACTTTAGTATAAATTATTTAAAAATTTGATATAATTTATTTGATGTATTTAATCTGCACTTTATGAGCTAACTGATTTTATCAGCACACAAGAATTTCTATTAGCAAGAGCGAAAAGTCCTACCACACGCCCCAATCGACAGGGGACCGACGGCTTTACTTCACCTTCGAAGGAAGTTGGGTTAAGGATTTCTATCGCTCTAGAAAAATCCATTGACTCCGGCTGGGTTTCAACCCACCACCATCGGGTCCTATGGCGAGCACTTTACCCACAAGATTACCGATATCGACATTTGTGTAAAATGGGGTAGACATTAATTGGGCATATAATGAGACATCGAGGTTTTCTTCATACCATCGTAAAAGGGACTAGAGAAGGAAATATTATTATTATTAGCACCGCGTCTTAATACCCGTTCGGGTTATACGCACTTACGCTAATGTGTAATGGTAGGATGATTGTGAGATGAAATGAAGGACTTACAGTTTAACGTGGAATCCGAACCACGGTGGAGGCCTGGCATTCCCCAAATTCATAAGATGTCTTGTCAGAGGTGAAGGAAGGGTTTGGTAATCAGATAAATCTGTGCCGGGACCGAGGATTGAACCCCGGCCGCCAGCACAGAAGTCTGACACCTTACCCCTAGACCACCAGGTCACCGGAAGGAAATAAATCCAGGAATCGACAAAGGGAAAGATTCATAAAATAAGTTATGCAAGACTTTGGCTTTAAGGTAGGATGGAAGGTAACACGAGAAAAAGCCATCATTTTTGTAGTTTTTATGGCCAAACATTTGTTTAGCAAAAATAAATAAAATATGGCTCCAGTACAAATAAAGAGTTTAATTTTATTCACATGATTACCTCAACATTTCTTTAACACCTGTCAAGGGTGTTCTGGAATTCAATTACACCTTTTTATCCTCATTTAAAAAGCTTGTTAGATAATTCTACCATATTTATGACAGATAATCAACAACTGTTGGTATCACCATATGAATAAAATTAAGCTCTTTGTTTCTACTGGAGAAAATTTTTATTCAATTTTGCCATACACTGGCCTTTTCTCGCGTCCCCTTCCCCCCCACCTTATAAACTATCAAGAAATGAAAGATAATGCAAGAAGAAGGGAATAATGGAGGGCTGCAGCCAACCAACCTAAGAGTTGAGCACCAAAGAAAAAGAAAATCCTTAAATGTTACAGATGAAGATCACAAAATTTGACGCATGAATATATTAAAATAATTTTAGTAAAGTTAGTAACCGTCAGATACAGTATTTCCTGCCAGAAGTTTACTAAACACCAATGTTCATATAAAAGGCCTTATCTTACAGCTAAAGAAGCTACAAAATTTACTTTCACGTATTCATACTTCAAGCCACGTGATCTGCAGCAGTCCCTTTTGATAGTTATTATTAATAGCTATAAAATAACAAGGCCGTATCCAACCAA
>CABEEJ010000033.1:171519-191982 GCA_901482245.1 Timema douglasi
TCAATCCTCGGTCCCAGCACAGATTTATCTGATTACCAAACCCTTCCTTCACCTCTGACAAGACATCTTGTGAATGTGGAGAATGCCAGGCCTCCACCGTGGTTCGTATTCCACGTTAAACTGTAGGTCCTCCATTTCATCTCACAATCACCCTACCATTACACATTAGTGTAAGTGCGTATAACCCGAACGGGTAGTAAGACGCGGTGCTAATAATAATAATAATAATAATAATAATAATAATAATAATAATAATAATAATAATGATAATAATAATAATAGTTCCTTGCAAAACTTCACACTTATTTATTTGTATCCTGAAATAATTTATTTACTTTAACGCGGTTTTTAAAACTGTCTACGATCAAATCTAGTTTGGTTATTAATGAAAATAGTTTTTAAATATGAACCCATAATGCTATTAACAAGGCTCGGATTTTGATGACATGTCATCTTTTTAGTGTTGCATCACATAAAATACTCATAAGTACATACATAGTTTCTGTTCATGATCCCCCGGTTGTAGAAATGTGTATTTTGTGAGTCACTTGTTAAAGAATTCATATTTTTAGAATTTTTTTTGAAAAATTAAAGTTTTTTTTTTAACTTGTATGTCTTTAATGGGTCATTTTTTTAAATCATTTTTAGGTCATCAAAATTCGGGCCCTGGCTATTATAAATTCAAGGATACAAAAATTTATTTCAGAATCTAAATTCATATATATATATGAATAATATATTTAAATTTAAATTATTAATTTCTATGCCAATATTATGTTCAGTAGTGGCTCAATCCAGCATAAATCTAGGAAAAGTCTTAATAAACAGACCTCAACTTTTAATTTACCACTTGATTTAAAACTAAACTATAATTATTATTACTGAAGGAAAAAATCGTACCCATTTAGGAAAGTTAACATCAAACTTGCAAACGACTTTTAGACTGATACCGAGTCAACAATAGTTATTATGGTCCAATTTTTATATGAAGGGTCTAAACTCCATTCACGGTAGAAATTACTCTCTGAAAGGTCTTTTTTTTCTTACCAATATTCTACTATATAATAGATTTCTGGTAGAGAAAAAGGCCTTTCAGAAAACAATTCCTACGGTGAACGGACTTTATATATAACAAGATGGTGTGTGTTTAATAGAATAGGCCCACATCTGCTTTGATATTGAATCCAACACAAATTTAACCAAGACCTTGACAGTGACGTAACCAAACAGTGAAACAAACGGAAAAGCTTTTTGATTGGAATTAGTTGAATAAATCCTCGTAAACCCCTATTCAACTTTTTTTTTATTTGAGGTACTCAACGTGCACTTTCTGAACCGACTGATTATATCAGCATTTTACTTACAAACTAACTTAAATCTAGAACAGACACTAAACCTAGCCTTTGGGTTAGCTCATATCTGTGAAAGGGTAAACCCACATTTCACCTATGATATTTTTTCGGCAATAACTGGAATCTAACCCGTGACCCTTAGCTCAGTGAGAAGACACGCTACCTACTGAGCTAAGGTTTCAGATCTCTATTTAATTAAACTTAACAACTCACCCCACGCCATCTTTCATTCTGCTGATATTGTTAGCGCTGAGACTTTCCAGTTCGGGATCCTCCTTCACCAAGGTCTCCACAGCAGCCTCCCTGGTCCCCGTTGACCTCACCGAGGCCGTCACAGGCTTCTGAGACTCGACATCAGCTTTACCTTCTTCGGGGTCGTTTTTACGCGGTTTTTGTGGCGTTTTTATGGCGGTTGGTTTGATCTGTCCCACAGTGGTCACCCTATCTTCTTTGGGCGTGGAGCTCTTTACAGTGTTTGTCTTTGTCTTATCTTCTACTTTACCACCAGTGACAGTTTTCACCTCTACGTTGGCATCGGGCGTCTTCACGGTCTCCACTTTGCTCCCGTTTGGTTCTTTAGATTCCTTACTGTTACCATCGGAGGATTTCTCCAGTTGCACCGGTTCAAAGGATTTCTTCAGCTGCGTCGTATTGGAGGATTTCACCAATTCCTCAGGTTCTGAGAATTTCACCAGCTGTGCTGGCTCGATTGTGGTGAGGTTAGGCTTGGCGAGCTCTAGGGAAGGTGCCGTGGTGGTCGTCACGAGAGTGGAAGACGCGTCGAGCAGTCCCCCTTCCACCATGGACACTGCGGGCATGGAAAACATCACAGGGGTGGAGGACATAGCAGTGCTCGTCAAGTTGGAGGCGGCTGTGCTCTCCGCGGTCGTCGAGGTAACGGTAACGTAAGTGACCGCCGGGGGACTGCTGGAGGTTGTCATGGAAGACATGGATGACGCCGTGCTAGTGGCTGTCGCGGCCAGGTGGGAGGGCTTGCTGGTGGTCGCAGTGAGGGTCGCCGACGGCGCGGAGGCCATAGTAGGTGTCACGTACACGCATGAGTCTGGTTGGTGAAAATTGGGCATCGTCGTCGGTTCTTTCTTCTTATCTTCGCCATCTTCGCTAAGTTTACCCGACTCTTTATCATCAGCGTTCCTTAGATTAACAGGTTGTGTTTTTTCCTCCGTGGCTTTAGGGGGTATCGGAGGTTTCCCTAGGACTGAAGATTGTGAATTTTGTTTTGCTGGATTTACTGTTCCTTTAGTGGAACCTTGAAGTACTTTGGAAGGTGACACACCCCTACCAAGTTTCTGATGAGTAGGGGATTGCCCCCTGGACACTGCTGGGGAACGTCCTCCTTTGTTGTGAGTCTGAGTGACCATGTTACTTGCCACGGGAGCCCGACTGCGAGGTATTCTTGATGGCGACAGGATGACATCTTTGCTCTTGGTGTTATCCTTCTGAGTATTGTTGTTCTTGCTGTTGTTATTGTTGTTGACGGGCGGGCGCTTGATGGAAGGTTTCCTGGAAACATTGACTGGCCGGTTAGCGTTAGTATCGTTCTTGACAGAGCCTACGCTGACCGTGGAGATTTTTGGTTGCTTGGAGTGTCTCAGAGAGTTGTTCGTTCCCCGCAAAACATTTTGGTGGGTGGGAGACTTGGTCTCGTTTCCATCCCGTTGGGCCGCCCTCTTGTTCGGGTTGGCCTTGATGATCTGGCTATAAGGTGGCGTTTGCTTTTGTCTGACTGGGGATGGAGAGGTCCTCCGAGGTATCTTGGATGTAATGGAGGTCTTACGAGGCCCGTGGGACGGGGAAGTGTTGCGAGAGGAAGGCACGGGAGGAGGCTTGTCACCTGGCTCACCCCTACTGGGAGAGGCGTCTCTTGAAGGGGGCACAAACCCTCTGCCACGAAAGGGACTCACCCTGCCCGACGGTGAAGGGTCCCTGGAAGGTCCCAAGGTCCGCTCGGTGAGGATGACGAAAGAGGCCTTCCTCTGGCGCTTGGCGAGTGCCACCTGTTTGGCGGCGACCCTGTAGGATTCTGGAGCACTGGGTGGAGAGGGGGGTGCAGGGTTGAAGGACGTAAGCACGGTGAAGGCCTCAGGGCCCAACTGGGACCTCCTGGTGGGCCTGTAGTCGTCCTCAGGGCCCGAGCTGGGTTTGTTACGTCGGGGCACCATCTCATATTGCATTATGATGGCCCAAACTTAGTTATTAGCAACTTCAATGAAAGAACCAGGAACTACTTTATACAGATTACTATTAATAATGGTCATTTGATATTCTTTATCTTTGTTTTTACATTTTTACAGGCCTATAATCTAATGTCTTGTTTATTATGCTGACGACGTGTAGGCCTATGTGATATATTGACAGAAATATATTCTAAATGGCTTAAGCATCTAACTGTTCGTGTATAAGGTTTCGGAATATGTAACGGGCCTTGCTTGACAATACCGAATTAATCCTTCAAGAAACATTTTTTCTGTGTTTTTTTCTCTATCATAAACACTGTTTGTCTAATGCTAAAAGTTAAGAATCTTAAATATCCCAAGTATTGATTGTCATAAAGTTCATTGCCATCCTTTCTTTTCAAACTTAGCTCTGATATGGCGTTGAGAATCTCCCCCTCCATAACAACGGTAGTTCACAACAATAGTTTATTCTTCAAATGTATATAATAAATAACCTTAAATTATGAAATCCGTTAACAGAAAAATAAACAATAAAATATCACAGCTTATGCATCTTCAAAATTATTGTAGTTCAAGGAACAGTCAGTTTATAATACAAGTCACTCGGCGCGCGCGTGTGTTGAACATGCTTGAATGCGAAGAGATTGTAAACCAGAACAGGTCATGCAATGTTGATTGTTTGCTCTTTAGAGTCTGTTAGACAAACACTCCTCGCTGGGTGAGGTAGGAAAGGGGATAAAGAGGAAGTCACATCATTAATTTATCACTGTGCAAACACGTGCATGGACTCTGATTTAAAAAAACGCCATCGAAACCTGCCGCCATTACAGATCCGTTTAAAGTCAGTCAACGCGCAAATTAAGGTCAAGATATTTGACGAGTAGGAACAGTAAATGTTCGTTTTGTATTTAAGACATAAATATAAAAAAATATATATCGTTTTTTAATATGCAAACACTCTGCTCTAAATCTAAACTACTTCTTATAAAATACACCACACGCAATTTTTGTCACTATAGAGTATTTACATCTATACATAGAAGTGAAAAAAATCAATTGACTCTTAAGAAACGGATAACTTACTTCTTTTTTTTTAGAATCACACAACATTGTTTTTCCAAGAGCATGAAATGACACCAACTTCATGCCTACTATAAAATAATTGAAGCCGATAAATATAACGGCCATGAAAACGTTGATTCAGAATCCTTAAAAATAAACACGAAATATTTTTTTCTTGTCTTCTTGCATTTCATTTCAAATTGTTTTATTGTGTTCACGAGTTCGGTTATTTTAAAAATACATAGTATTAGTTATTCACCGCATAAAGTTAGTTGTTTTGGGGAAGTCGTGTCGTAGGTAGATAAACTAGCTCAATTTTTTTTTTTAATTCACTGGTCTATTATTTCAAAATAACTTTTCACACACACACAAACAAATTACGGATAAGTGTTCCATCAGGACAAGTATAAGCTCCGAGTGGAAGTGAACGAATGAAACCGTCGTTAGGAGTTGTCCTGTTATTTAAGGCGGCCTGCTGGCAACTTTCACCATCCCCCACCGGAGCGCGGAAAGAGGATGAGAATTACGCCTGTCGCCACGGCTAGTGACCACTGGCCGAGTCCCTGAGTGACTGGGACTCGCTTCACCTGTGGACCCGTGTGAAAAGGGCCGCCTCCACAACCTACCTACCCCCAACCCCCTACCTCTCCCTTGGCAATCGATCCCACTGACCGCCACTGCGCTCCGCTCCGCCAGCCTCAACTTGGATCACCTTACATCACTCACCCCCACTAGGTGGGACTTGCCTGCCACCTTCTCCTCTATACTCACTGTTTCTGTCTGTGTTGGTGTGTTTCTTTTAGGGTGTGAACGTGCTTTTTATCTCTCTCTCTCTCTCTCTCTGAATGAGTCAAGTTATTCGAGAGTGTGTATCCACATTTGCGCGGAGGAAAAGGGGAAATACATTTAGAGAAAACTACCCTCAATGCACCCAAACGAGATTTGAACTCCGATATCCTCGTTATCGACAGTCCAATCTATTGTGAGAGGGACGCCTTACCCCATTTGGGGTGGCAGCATGTTTCGGTTGGGGTCTCAATACTTGTTGAGGTTTTTGATTTATATTCACTATTTTAAAGTGATTACATCGATCATGGGAAGGTGCAAAATTCATATATAAATGTGAGTGGTTAAAATAATTTAAAAGAATTGTTACGTTACGTTACTGCTTAGTTTCCTTTTGGCTATCCAACTCTTGACAGTTGATTGCTTAGTCGCATTCGTAGAATCATTACATTATAAGCAATTGATAATAAATAAGTCAAGCACCCGTTTGATTTGTTGGTGATGAGGTCATAATTCAAATTTCGACTGGAGGTACTGAGGGTGAATTTTTCTAGACAGTTGTCTCCTTCTCCATCCACGCAAATAAAGGTATATTTCTTCTAAATTCTACCTAGACCACAAGTGTAGTTAAAATCGGATAGCCCGAACGGGAAGAAATATTCAGGGAGATTAATTATTATTTACAAAGGGTCAGTTGACCCCCCTCTGTGAAAGATAGAAAATTAATACAAAAAAACGAAATGAAACTTCAAATCTTAGAAATAAAATAAATACAGATAAATTATACGATTATGCACAGACACCTCTTAAGCCGGGTCCACAAGTGCGTTATTCGTCCACGTTTAATGAATGTTTGATATGACTTAGGCAAGTGTGAAAAATTATTCGTTTTCGTGTATGAATATTTGTCGTGCATAGCGAGTAACGAACATTGTTCCTCATAGAGACGGTAGAATACCACACGTCAAAGAAGACTAATAATCGACTGAGAGCAGTTCATCCACGAATACCGAATATAGAGTACGTGTGGACAGCAGGAGTGGCGTAACTGTGGGGGGACTCTGCCCCCCTGGAATAAATTCTCCCCCTAGATATATTTCAAATCCTCTGATATTATCGAATATGAAGCTGAATGATGGCTTCAACTCCAAATTACTTCTAGATGTATTCTATCGTCAAAAATTTCCCGGAGAAGACCACTTCAAATAGATTCTAGTTGCATGCATGCCATTTTGAAGAGTTTTCAAGCGAGGACCATCCCAAATAACCTGGTTTCTGAAATAAATCCATTTTCAAAATTCTGTTGGTGGAAGGCCACTTCATATAGGTTACGACAAATACCTATAAAATAATAAAACTAACAAAGTATGGTATAAATGTTTTTTTTATCACCACGTCCTACTTAATACCTGTTCAAGTTACACACACATATATGATAATTAATCTAATTGGGGTAGGGATGAAGAAGGAAGAATTTTAGAGCTGACTACCCACATTTGAGTGGTAGGAGAGTGGATAACAATTTAGGAAAACCCACCTTCAGTATATCTGACTTGAATTAAAACTCAGATCTTCCAGTCTTCAACAGGTCGGTTTACACGAGAGTGATGCCTTAGACCATTTGGCCACTGAAGCGAACGGTATCAATGTTGGCTGCCAAAAAAAATTCTTAACGTCTTTTACTACCAAACTCATAGACTACTATACTAATAAAAATGACAGAATGGTGAATCTCAGTTCAATTGGATAAAACCTAATAGTGATTTATTATTATGATTTAAATGTCACTTCATAAAGTTAAAAAAAAACACTGCTCAATTATAATTATGATGAAACAAAATGCGTCTTTTTTTTCTTCAAAAGTAATAGTAGCTCTTCTGTTGTCTTGTAGAAATGAATAACTTCATTTTCTTTTAAGTCATACTTACTCACTACTTTTTTTTACTAACTTTTCGGGTTGTATGCTTATGTACTAATTACGCTAATGTTTTTAGGATTTTGAAGGTTATATATATAGGAAGTGTACCCACGTTTGAGTGAAGGGATAGAGAAAAACAATTTTGGAAAACCACCCTCAGTATTATTATTATTATTATTATTATCAGCACCGCGTCCTACTACCCGTTCGGGATGTACGCACATACGCTAATGTGTAATGATAGGGTGATTGTGAGATGAAATGGAGGACCTACAGTTTAACGTGGGATCCAAACCACGGTGGAGGCCTAGGTATTCCACACATTCACAAGTTGTGATTAATACACGTCTTGTCAGAGGTGAAGGAAGGGTTTTGCAATCAGATAAATCTGTGACGGGACCGAGGATCCACCCTCAGTACACCCGACCAAGATTCGAACCTTGATCTTCCCACCACAGGGGGTGTTTACTGCAAGAGTAGCGCGTTAAACCACGCGGCCACCGTATCGGGTGATAACGTCATTACTCTAATCGGTCCCCAGTCGAATCACAGCAGCTGTGTGTGTTTAAGTAATAAATCACTCACGCTGATAATATGAGAACAAGTAATATGTGATGGCAGGCGAGGGCGTGTCTATGTATGTGTGATGAATGAACCTCTTATCAGCGCGACCCAAATTTGACGGCCAATTTCACACAAGACTACACCTATAACATTTATCTAGATTACGTGCCAATATATATATATTTTTATTTAGGGAAATCCTATGTCAAATTAATCTGTGTTCTAAATGCACCAATGTTCAGGAGGACTAAAGCGTCATTATGATCTAGTTTAGTTTTGCCGATAACGAAGAAAACTGGGAGTACCTAGGTCGAATTTCTTAAATGGTTTTACATATTCATCCAAACAGATGCGTGTACACTTCATTTAAATTCTACCGTATTCGTTCTTAACGCATTAGTTTATATATATATATATATATATATATGTGTGTGTGTGTGTGTGTGTGTGTGTGAGAGAGAGAGAGAGAGAGAGAGAGAGAGACTATCCCTGATGAGTGCTAAGACATTGAGCATGTAATAAAACATATATTTTTTTAATCCTATGCTGATATAATAATCGTGTTTAGAAATAGCATGTTTAGTGCCACAATCTAATAAAAAAAACTGTAAGTTTTGGCATAGGTTGAACAAATAAAAAATCGTACGTAATGTGCTTTCTAATATAGTCTATTACAATTTGTAGCAAAATTTACAAAAATTACTTACTAGGAACTACCCGCAAATGAGTTTTTATTTTTATTTAATGTTTTCTTATGTTGCATATAAAACACAACTCAATGTCCGTTTTGAACAAAAACATTAAAACTATTTTCAATAAATTTCTAACTTTCAAAAATCAATCATCAGTAAATAACGTTTAAACAAATTTTCTCCTGAAAAATGTACGGAGTGTTATTTGCCATTTTTAACACTCCCTATATATCCGTTTTAAGCAAATTTTGTACAGATTTTTTTTTAATATCAAATTTTCAAAAATCATTCATGAGTTATCTACCATTAATTGGCAGGATATTTAATATTTAAAATGAAAATCTCTTAGGTATAACCCTATAACATCTAAATATCAAGTTTGAACCAAATATATAGAATCGTTTCGGCTATAGCCCCAGGGACAAACAGGGTTGTAAGACCCTTTTTTGGGGTGCTTCAGGGTAAATAAAACTCAAGATTCATCATAATCTCGCTGCCGCAATTATTACATTTGATTACAAAACTTTATCTAAATTCTAAATGATAAAGTATTAACTTTAGAAGCAGCCTGCTTGTTATATCTTAATGGCGTTTTCAAACTGAACATTTCTCATCGACCTTTTTTTCCCCCACAACCTTCTGTTCAAATAAATGAAAACTAGTGAAATACGGATAGTGCCACACATATTACCCTCCATTGTACCTCCTCCCAAAATGGCCAATAAAGACGGGTTCGACACGAACACGAGCCCGATGATAAATTGTTTTGTTTAAGCCAGCGTAGTCCAACTTTTTCATCCCACAAGGGCCAAATATGGTTATCATTTTGTACCGTGGGCCGAAGCTATATTTATTAGTTTTATCAACTTAACATAGGCCTGCAAACAACCCTTAATAAACTTAATACTGTTAATACTCAATAGTTAAATTGTATTTTACTACAAAAAATAAATATCAATCTCCCAAAAGTGTATAATGAAATATGCATGCCCACACAATTTCACAAAACAACTGAGCCCGCTTCGGTGGACGCATGGTCTAAGATGTCATTCTCACAATAGACTAGACTGCCAAAGATGGGGAGATCGTGGTTCAATCCCAATAGGGTGTGATGAAGGTAGTCTTCCTAAATGGTTTCCCACCCTCTCTCCACGAAAATGCGTGTACACTTCCTTTAAGTTCAACCTTCCTCATCCCTAACTCATTCGCGTAATTAGTACATAAGCGTATAGCCCGAACGGGTAGTAAGACGTGGTGCTAAAAAAAGGCGTTGTAAATTGATATTTTTTTATCAATCAAATAAATTCATAGTAAAATGCAGTTATGATTTTTTTTAAATACGTATGTTTATTTGAATCATTAGCTATTTCACATCTTCCACCGAGGGTTTTCACTTTAATTTTCCGCCAGTTTGTGACGGACACATTTTCATTTGAGCGCGGGCCCCATTTAGCCCGCGGGCCGCCAGTTGTATCGTATAACGCCGGTTTAAACCTCAGAAACCCAACCAAAACGAATGTATAATTTCGAGTAGGTCGCACCGAGGGCGAATTAGCATACATAATATATCTCGGAGCTGGGAACTAGAGTTGGTAGGGTTGCCTATTCTCTGCATGGATGTTGGGGGGAGGGGGGGGCAGATGACGACTAGAATTTGCATAGATAGGGCGGGACGTTGTTGAATGGTGCACTTAATAAAAAAGAATAAGAGAGGAAAATGACCCGTGGAAAACGAACCGAAACAAAAGAAAGGGAAAAGGTAAACAGAAAGAAATAACAGCTATAAATATATGTTTTGTTTTTACCCTGGGAAACATTCTAAGTCCCTTTTGTTTTTTTTGCAAACTGTTAAAGGGGGGAGGGGGGATGGAATGGAATGGAATGGAATGGGAGTTAGAATATATTTCATTTTTATTTATTTGAGATGTTTAACGAACATGCACTTTCTGAACCTACTGATTCTATCAACACACAACTTGTAAACTAACTCAAATCTAGAACAGACACAACATCCATCCCCCATCCGTTAATTTAGCAATGTGAGAATGAATACCCGTATTTCAATCAATGATACATTTTTTCGGCCATTTCAAGAATCGTACCAGAGGCCCTTAGCTTAGTAGACAAACACGCTACAAACTAAGCTAAGGTGTCAGTTACTATAAATCAAATATTGTTCAAGTAGTTAGGTTTAAACCCGCCTCGGTGGCGTAGTTGGCTAACGCACTTGTCGTGTTGAGCTCGACTGCTGAGGACGGGGAGATCGAGGTTCGAATCTGGGTCGGGTGAACTGGGGGTGGTTTTTCCTAAATGGTTTTCCACTCTCCCTCCACGCAAATGCGGATTCACTTCCTCTAATTAAACCTTCCCAATTCATAGTCCATTAGCGTAATTAGTACTTAAAGCGTATAACCCGAACGGGTAGTAAGACGCGGTGCTAAATAATAAAAATAAAAAGTTAGGTTTAGTTTAATTGTCTACACTGTAATCCCAAAAGTCACTAACGAACGTTGCGTAATTTTACCAGGACTCTTTTTTCTTCTTCATTTGAAAGGTTTCTGGTCCTATTCCGCGATGTACATGACAAATATTCAAGGCCTATCGAGCTTACTTTTAAAAAAAATCAATAGAGTCAACAAATCAGAGTGGCCGCCGCATGTTGTCGAAGATAGTGCCAACATTTGCGGATAGAGGGTGTCAAGTGATCAGTCCAATGACCCATCTGGCCATTAATCTCAGTCTTCTAGATCGTGGCCGCTACTTATTTATTCAAGTAGCTCCTTGATTGTCCTCACGGGGGTGAGTTTACCTTGTTCCGGACCCACTGCGTCACAGGAGAATCTGAAAGTACAAGGGATCGACCCGAGGCCTCCGTATCTGTAGTCAGTAATTCTGACCACTGGACCACAGAGGCGGTCGTCTAGTTTACTACATGTATAAAATTAAACTAAATGTACGGTCTATTCAGCGTAGTAGTGGTGGTAACTGACAGCTAACAGAATATATTTATTACCAACATTGGTCGAAAGTCACTAATTTTACCCTATGTGGAAATAATTATTACTATAATATCAATTAAAAGTGTTAGTAAACGCGTTTCTAATAATATTTTCCTAAGGATCAGTATATATACTAAGGGTGTTCGTAAAGTAAGGGCGAATTGATCGTGGCGGCCGTGTTGGCGCATGCGCAGGGTGATAGAGCGAGCATATTTAGCAGCGCGGCTGTTGGCAGCGCTGCTTGACGATACCTTGTTTTAAATGGTTGTGTTTCCACGAGCGTGCGCGGTTGAATTATCAGAGCTGCTGCCGCGCACGATCGCCCGTCCTCACGACTAGCCGCGGCGTTACCTATCAGTGCTGCCAATATAAATACATTAAATTAAATTGTCGTGTTTCCACGGGCGGCAGAAATAAGTGCGACTCTTTCAAAACATAAACATGTCTTCCCAACAATCCTTTGAGAGTTTAGATGTGGAAATGTTTATTAGTGAGATAGAGACGCTACCAGCCGTTTGGGATTCAAAGTCATCTGAGCACAGCAATAAGCAAGAAAAAAACAATATCATGGGAATCATTGTGCAGAAAGTTTATTCCAAACCCAAGTATTACGTAAATACCTTAGGGGGAGGGGAGGTCATAACAATACTTACGTGATACAGAGAGAGACAGGAAAGAATGGGGGAGGGTGAATCGCGAGTAAATTAAAAAATATATTATAATACTATACATTTTTAAATTTTACCAGTTTAAAATAATAAATTTAGATTTAATGTACTACGTTATCGCGAATTATTTCTCACCATTAATTTATAAGTCTCGTTAATAACTACCAGCAATTTATATAATGCATAAAGTATTATATTAATTATTATCAGAAGGACGGAGAAAAAGGAGGGGGGAGGGTCCAAAATGGACAAAAATATTATTTTATTACTGAAATATTAGAAGAAAACATAGGTTTAATATTGGCAGCGCGACAGCAGTTCTGCTACGGGCGTTAGCAGCGCTGCTAAATACACTCTTGCAAATAGGCTCTAAGTTTTTAGAGCTCTGCGATTATTTACAGTTGTGTAAGGGTGCTTTAAAATGAACAATAATATAAATACCCCACCGTGTGTGAAGTCCATGCCCTGATGAAACGTCTCTATGCAATAAACACAAATGCAGTAGAAATCCATTGCCAGCTTTATCAAGTAATGAGTAATAAACAAATGTGAGATTAAGAAATAATGTCATGAATTTAAAGATGGCCGAACAAACGTTCAGCACAAGGAACGGAGCGGCTAGTCTTCTGTTGTATCTCCAGACTTGGATATACTGTACATGTGAACAAGAAGATCCGTGAAAACAGATGATTCACACGTTCTGAACTTTCATCAGATTTTACCCAGAATTCACGAACTATCTGTACAGAATCCTTACCAAGAAACTTCAGTATCGTAACGTTTGTGTTCAATGGGTGCCAAAGATGTTGAGTGACACCCACCCGAAACAACCAATGGCATCTGCAGCCCTGATATTCCTTGAACACTACAAGTTGACGGTGACAAATCCCTTGACCACATCGGATCTAAAGATGAAACCTGGATTTCACACGTTAATGACCAGACAAAGAAGCACTCCATGCAATTGATACACCCAGAGTAAAAAAGAGCCCAAGAAATTCAAGCAAACCTTTTCAAACAGAAAGGATTTGACAACTGTTTTCAAGAATTGGAAATAAATGCTGTTTCTTGAATTTTTGGAGCTTGAAACCACAATATTAGCTGAAGTATACTAACATCCACTGATAAAACTGAGGTGGACTATTCAGCACAAATCTAGTGTTCCTGCGCAGTCCTCCTGCATAACCCACCACCAGTTTCTTTGAGGAGTTTGGTTGGGAAGTGTTCGATCATCTGCCCTACAGCTCGAATCTTGTGCCACTTGTTCTTGCATTTGAATCAAATTCCTTGGCCCACAAAGCGAAGAGCTCAAAAAGGTAATCTGGGACAGACTGAACTCACGGGCGGCAAGCTTCTATGACATGACTATACTAAAACTAGCACCACGCTACGACCAATCCCTGAATCCTTGCGGTGACTATGTGGGAAAATAGCCTAAGTGCATATATTAATTTGGTCAGTAGTACAAATTGGAAAAATTTTCTTTTTGGTTTCAAATAGATAATCGGACCTTTATTACCGAACAGCCCTCGTAGTTAGCTTTTTCGTAAATAACACAGGCCTGCGATGAAAAAAAATACAAGGGAATTGATAGACGAACTTTATATATTTTTTTGTGCTGATTTAAAAAATAATAACGAAAAATTTCTATCACGTCACGTTTTCTTGAAAAATTCAATTTTACTTAGATTTTTATGAACATTTACCATTAAAAAATGTCGGCGTATTTATTTGCGAAGAGAACGTAGTCTTCCAGAAACTCTCGTTTGTAATGCATTTTTAAGCAAACCACAGATGCTACTTCCACAAAAAAATAAACATCCAAACGATTGTATTTATAAGTGATAAACCAATCGATATATGGTCTTGTAGAGAAAATAGATATGTTGGTAACTTTAGCTACCAATCAACACCTCACAGGCAGTCCATTCTACTGCTAGAGTGACACCTTAGACCATTCTACCACCGAACTGGGTCCATATCAGCTTAATTCAATATTTTATCGCCCCACGTTTTAGTGTAAGTAGTGGCTACCAGTGACTTCATCTATGTAATCCAAGAGAGCAGGATAATTAGGTCAAGGATGATTGTTTCTGTTTTAATTTCGTGCTCCACGTATTGCTACCCGTCTGAGCTGTTGGCATAGCTACACTAATGGAGTAGAGGGAATAAGGTAGAATTCAGATCAAGTGTACCCGCATCCAAGTGGAGGGGGGGGGCTGAGAAATAGTTTAGGAATAAGATACCACAGTACATCCGACTGGGATTCAAACCCCGATCTCTCCTTCACCGTCAATCCAGACTATTTCTAGAGTAATACATTAGACCAGGGGTCCCCAAACTCTGTTCCGCGGAATGGATACATCCACCCCCCGGACGCTTCGATTTTTTTTTTTATAAAACCAAAATACTGTTTGTGGTGAGATCAGGGTCTGAATCATTTTTTTTCCATAAAGTTTTATACTCCATGCAAACACGGGTACGTTTCCTATATATTTACACTCTTCTCATTTTTACCTTATTAGTATAAAATATGTAGATAGCTCGGACGTGTAGTAAGACACGATATCATATCGACGGTCACATGGTCTAACGCGTCACTCTCGTGTTTTACTGGATTAATAGTGATATATTAGCATATTAAGGTTCTGTCACTGGTTCCTGTTGGGGGGAAAAAATAGTGTTATTTTAGGTTCTTAATTAGGTATGGTTTCGGCTCTTGACAAAAAAAAAATCCTGAGAAAAAGAAACATTTTGAGTGTTTCAAAATAAAATTAATTTAAAGAAATAAAGCATAAAATGCAATTATAAAAATAACTATAAAAATTAAAGCTAATAAGAAGCTTTACAAACCTTTACAAATATATATTCAGTAAATTCCAAATTCAGGTTCCAGCCTTAGGGAATCCGGATCCATTTCTTTAAAAATAACTATTAATATCGGTTATTGGTTCTGGTTCGACTCCCTGGTACTGCAGGTGTATTTTTATAAAAGGTTTCCCACTCTACCTTTACGAAAATTAGGGTACATTTCCTCTGAAATTCTACCTTCCTCATGCCTATTACAATAGTGTAATTAATGTATACTTATGACGACGAATGAGCACTAACACGCGGTAGAAAAAAAAATCTGGTCTCCAAAACTTACCTCCCCACTTCGGTCATTAACTCTGGCATATCGAAGAGAGATCATTTCGCAACTCTGACAAACTCTCGTCACCCCGTTATTTACACAACCCACCCGACAGGAATTTTCCTTGCTCTATTGTTCAACATATCAACCCAAACTAACAAACAAACCTTGTAATTGCTATTTGTGAGACCAAGGAACAAGGTACTACGCTCGAGTTAATAACACACCCTAATTACGTCTTCGTGCGATTGGTCGTACACCGGTTAGGTAGGAGTTTCGGGAGGGAAATATTAGTCGTCAACCTCGCTTTTACTTTCTTAACGGTGACCTGGTGGTCTAGTGGTAAGGTATCAGACTTCTGTACTGGTGGTCCGCGGTTAAATCCTCGGTCCCGGCACAGATTTATCTGATTACCAAACCCTTCCTTCACCTCTGAGAAGACGTGTATTAATCACAACTTGTGAATGTGGGGAATGCCAGGCCTCCACCGTGGCTCGGATCCCACGTTAAGATGTAGGTCCTCCATTTCATCTCACAATCACCCTACCATTACATATTAGCGTAAGTGCGTATAACCCGAACGGGTAGTAAGACGCGGTGCTAGTAATAGTAATAATAATACTTTCTTAACTCAATTACTGCTAGAGAGTGTGGGATAGATGACAAGTTTACAGATTTAAATACTCTCTTGATGATATTGAAGTTAACATTCGTGACGAAAGATGCCCAATCACCCAAATGAGAGTGAGGGCTAGGGGTACTTGAGGTTCAGCTCCACTTGGCTTAAAAATAACCCTATTTTCTTAAGAATAGGTATAGCTGACGGATAGAAAAAGTTTTTTTTTCAGCACCACGTCTTATTAACCTTTTGGGTACTACGCTTATGAATCAATTACGCTAATGGTTTTAGTAAGGCTATATTTATAGGAGGTGTAGCCGAATTTGCGTGAAGGGAGAGTGGAAAACCATTTTGTAATGACTACCCGACCGAGATTTGAGCCTCGTCATTGACAGTCTAGTCTACAGCGAGAATAGCACGTTAAAATATGTGGCCACCGAAGCGGGTTAGAAAAAGTCACTAGATATCCTTCCAAGTATTCGTACGACAATTTATGTAAGCTTCTTCTGTCATTTTAGATATATATTATCAATCCCTATAAAATAACACAAATAAAATAGGTAGTAAAACACCAAAGCTGGCAGCAAAAAATGTATTTGTATTTTCTAAATATTTCTTCCCACCAAAATAATACCACAATAACAGTTCTTCTAGCGCATAAAAACTAAGAACAAGGTTCACATTTTTCATGGTTGTCACTGTACACATAGGAACATGGTTCACATTTAACTTCTGCCAATGGGCAGAGAGAACACAACCCAAACTTTGCACTTCTGCCATTGGATAAAAAAAATAACACAGCTTTGAGATGGGGCCACCGGGGGGGAAAAAAGGAATACAATACACTAATTGCACTGCTACTTTTGGACAGAGAAAACAAAGCTTACACTTTGCATTGCCGCCATTGGACAAGATGAACACACCTTACACTTTGCATTGCCGCCACTGAACAAAGAGGAACACATCTTACACTTTGCATTGCTGACATTGGACAAAGAGGAACACAGCTTAAACTTTGCATTGCTGCCATTGGACAAAGAGGAACACATGAACTGCCGCCACTGTACAAAGAGGTACACAGCTTACACTTTGCATTGCTGCCATTGGACAAAGAGGAACACAACTTACACTTTGCATTACTGCCATTGGGCAAAGAGGAACACAGCTTACACTTTGCATTGCTGCCATTGGACAAAGAGGAACACAACTTACACTTTGCATTGCTGCCATTGGACAAAGAGGAACACATCTTACACTTTGCATTGCTGCCAATGGACAAAGAGGAACACAGCTTACACTTTGCATTGCTGCCATTTGACAAAGAGGAACACAGCTTACACTTTGCATTGCCACCACTGAACAAAGAGGAACACATCTTACACTTTGCATTGCTGCCATTAGACAAAGAGGAACACAGCTTACACTTTGCATTGCTGCCATTGGACAAAGAGGAACACTTCTTACACTTTGCATTGCTGCCATTGGACAAAGAGGAACACAGCTTACACTTTGCATTGCTGCCATTGGACAAAGAGGAACACAGCTTACACTTTGCATTGCTGCCATTAGACAAAGAGGAACACATGAAATGCCGTCACTGTACAAAGAGGAAAATAGCTTACACTTTGCATTGCCGCCACTGAACAAAGAGGAACATAGATAATCCGAACTAAACCTCCGAAGAGGCCCCCCTAAAGGCTTTCCGGCTACACTATCCCTAGGCCACAGACAAGCGCTGTAGTCACTGGGGGTCGCACCTAGCGATCCCAACGTTGAGGGAGTAAAGCCTCGAAAAGGAGGGCAACAACTTTAACCTAGGGGCTGGGGATCTGTTCTCTACTTCTCTGTGCCCTAGGCTCAGAGGCCCTTTATAGTGCAACCACTGATACCCATCAGGACCGGAACCTTTTCGCCGGACATAGACCAAGCTCCATGAGTACCATTCCGGGTACTCGGACACCCTAAACAACCAGTATCAGCCCTTCCATGCCAGCCTGCCTTGGGTATGGAGGAAGGAGTTGGCTCCTCCTAGTGATCGTCCAATCACGAGGAAGTCAGGATGTCAGCCTCCGAACAGTCATCTCCTCAAAACCTTCATTCCTGCCCCAGGACTTTCCCTACATCTTTGCAAACTTGGCTGCCACCCTTTCAGCACCTCACTTTAGACAGAATGCCCAGCGGCGACCTCGTGGAGGTGCCTTACTATATCAATTTTTATTTATTTTTGACAAAATATATCTTACTTACTAACTAATGCCACGTGCGTCAAAAACATATTTCAGATTGGTGTTTTTATCGCAGTGAATATAGTGGCTACATGTGGAATCATAAATATAACTTATTGTGATAATATCTTTAAAATTGATCTTTCAAAAACTAATTTTCGAAATAAAAAAATAATAATTTCGAAACGTTAAAAAGAAAAATATCTTGTTAAATGTTGGAACCTCCAATTTTTAACAGTACCAGACCCTTCACAGCTCTAAATCAAGCCCTTCGGGGACGTCGGAGTTTGAATCCCGACAAGATGTAGTGGAAGTATTTACGTCAAGCGCACTTCATGCATACATGGTCGAAAGCCGCCTGAGTTGGCAATCAGTTTAGCTGCACGCACGCCAACATATAGGAAACGGCGAAAGCCGAAACAAACAAAATATATATATGGTGCACCGCACACACTTTCCCTCTCGTTAATCTTAAACTAGAGCCGTTTACTAGAAACTAGTAAGATTTATGAAGTTAATAATATACATTGTTGTAGAGACACTAAACCAAAAGGCATAAATGTAATATATACACCATTACAGAAATTTCGAAAAAAGCGGAGCATCCGTGTAGACAAAATAGAATAAATATAATTTTCAATCTCTAAGTATTCGATAAAAAAATTATATGTTTGCTCATAGCTCAGAAACTATTGGTTTTATAAATAAATGTTCTAGATTCTAGACTAAAGACTATTCTTAATTTTAACAATACTATAACTTTACACTAATAAGTTAGTTATCTCAAATAGTTGCGGATATATGGTCAACATTGAAAATTTCTCATTTTTTTTCATGGGAAGACAAGAATTGCCATTTTGTTTGTATTGTTAAGCAATGCCGAGATACAAAATGTAATAAAAATCATTTGAGCGTATTTTTAAGAAAAATCTATTCTATCTCTTTTCGCCCTTTATTATACTTCCCTTGATTTTAGGGTTAGCTCTTTAATTCCAGAAATTTCTCGGGGGAAGCTTATGAAAACCTTAGCTAGCAAGTTTTATCCCGATCGGTAAAATAGTTTCGGCTCTGGTCAGAGATACAAACAGACGGCATCGCAAAAACCACGTCGACATTTATCAAAATCTCTGGTCCGATTTTTTTCTTTTAACAATCACAGTACTTCACTCTTCGATGGGCCTAGAGAAACTAAAAATTATGCGAGACTGACACAACGAGCTCATTGAGCTAGATTATTAATTGCTTCTCATTATAAGTACACTTGGTTTTATCCTGAAAGCATACTTACTTTGCATGGTACCACTTTGGCGCAGATTATAGTTAGATTTATATTCGACCGCCGGTCACGTGATCGTATTTCCCTATATTTTATGAAACTAAGTTGACTTTACGGCTTCAAGAAAGACGAACTTTACACTAGATGACCATCATTGACTGCCAAATCCCTCACAATACCTCTCTTCACGTAAACGCTCTCTCAACTCTAATAATAATTTCACCACCCGTTTACAAGAAAACTCAACATTATTTATTCCTCGTCATAATTTCAATCACTGCTCAAATTCTTTCACTTTCAGCTTCTCGTTCATGAAATACTTTAACAAACGATGTAACTGAATGTTTTCAAGGTATAACTGGTAAATAATCTGCATGTGGAAGCTCATTCGCGAGATTGCGCGATATGAGACAGTATGACACCTCCAGGTGTGTGTGTGTGTTTATGAGATAGCGTAACTTTAAACTTAGCTCAATATAACTCTTTTATCATAAACCTCAACAATATTTTTACTATGTTTCCATGTCATGTCTAACGCGCTACTCTCGCAGTAGACTAGACCGCCGATGACGGGGAGTTCAAGGCTAGAACCTAGGTCGGGTGGATTTTTCAGAATGGTTTTTCATGCAAATGCGAGTACACTTCCTATAAATATAGCCTTCCTAATCCCTAAGACCATTAGCGTAATTAGTACACAAGCGTATAATACGAACGGGTAGTAAGACGCGGTGCTAAATAACTTGTTTTTATTAATGTTTTAGAAATACATAATTAGTTAATGTTGTATTTTTATCACATTTAAATTCATCAGATTAAAAAACGTTTCGTGGATAATTAGTTAAAATAAGACCTTTAGCAAAACTCCAACATTTTCTGTAAAAGAACAGAGGATGATTCCAGTTTCCTAAAGTCTTGTTTTAAAGTAATGCATTAAAAGAAGACTATAGCCCCCCCCCCCCTCCATCACACCC
>CABEEJ010000033.1:192110-230496 GCA_901482245.1 Timema douglasi
CCCCCCCCTCCATCACACCCCTACCCCCTCTTTGCCTCTTAGCACCCCCTAACTAGGTATTCCCATCGCCCCTCAGGGGGTGGTACACATCACTTTGGGAACCATTGGTTTGGAGTGTAAGGTTGAAAGAGGAAAAGACGAGGAGGGGGTGGGGGGTGGGGGAACTGAAAAGACCATGCATGTAGTTTGGGAAGGTGGAGGGAGGAAAGGGCCGAGCGAGTGCCTCACGAAGGCTCAACAATCATCCACATAACAGGTCAGAAGTTCTTGAACTTTCTCTCACCTCAGAACCACAAGATACAGGCCTCGACGAAATTCTACGAGACACAGGAGGACCAGATGGTTATAAGCAAGCGACGAGACGTTGAAGACTAGAAGCAAATCTTAAGACAATCCTTTAGTTCGCTGATATTCAACCTTTGGCACACGTACCCCCCGGGTGTACTCGAATACATCTTAAGGGTCATGTAAAATTTAAAATATAGGGCTATATATAATTTCATGATAAACACTGAATATTTAGGGCGAGGTTTAGAGTTAGCCACAAGAGATCTGGGCATAAGGACATGCGATATGGGAGAGCCATTGTTTCTCCCTCTCTCTCCTTTCTTTCTCCTAGATGTAGATTATAGAATAACTTGCAATACACACACAACAGCGGAGGTACAAAGTTGAAGAGAAATCATATCTGGGCGGACGCGAACAAAAAAGGTTGAATACCGTTGGATTAGTCTATAACTATGCTCTATAGTTGTTTATATTACCGCGTCTTACTACCTGTTCAGGTTGTACGAATATATTATGATTATTCTAATGGGGTAGGGATGAGTAAGGAAGCAATTTGGAGGTAATCTACCCATTTGCGTGGAAGGAGAGTGGGAAATAATTAAGGAAAAACTACCCTCAATAGACCAGGATTCGAACCCCTATCTCTTCGTCATCAGCGGGCCAGTCTAATACGCACGATAGTGACGCCATAGACCATTCGGCCATTGAAGCGGGTCCAGTGTAAAAACAGCCTCAGCCCACCCGACTAAGATTCGAACCAATCTAGTCTAATGCGGGAGTGACGGTAGTTCTGTCGTCGCTGTATACCCGACGTATCAGCTACCGTGCGGACATTATAACACGACAGGATCAGAGCTACGGGAACTCACGCGACTCCCGGATAGGACAGTAATCAAACCGCAGACCCGGAAGTGAACGCATAAAGATTTACTGAATTTTCCCTTCCCCTTTCTTACGCTAATGTTTATTTGGAGGGGTGGAATTATTTTTATAAATATATAAAAATAGTCAACCATCGTGCCCAGGCTACCAAGCTCGAGTCTGTAGGGGGTCGCAAGCCGTGTCAGGCCTCCAACAGTTTAAAGTATTCACGACTAAGCCAGTCTCCAACGAGCGCAAACCTCCAAGTTCCTATATTTATTTCATGACACCTTTTAACATCACATTTTGTATTATATCTTATTGTGCTACTGTTAAACCGAGATATGGAACCTCCAGTATCATGTTTTCGAAACCAACCATCTACCTTGCCACCGACCCTACCTATCCCCGCAAGGTGTCCTGACAAATCCGGCCCGCGGAAAGGTGACAGTATACCGAAGCTACCATTTATGTACTTTTTTTTTTATCCGGGTGGGAATTCTATGAGCACTTTTACCTTGTGAAACTGTTTACCTTTTCGAATTTCAAGTCGTAAGAAGGTCTCAAAAGCTAGCCTGTCCCTTCGACACAACTTTACTGTTTTATCTTATAGTTTTATTTCATACGTTTTAATCTTTTATTAATATCTTCTATATTTTTAGGTATTTAACGTGGACCTTCTGGGCCGACTGACTATGTGTGTGTGTGTGTATATATATATATTTAAATTTAAATGTAATAATAACTTAGCTTTGAGCTTTTGTCTTGAGTTGTTATAAAGTTGAAATAGACAAATGTGTGTATGGGTTTTCTAAAATTATTTTTTTGTAATGATGTAAATTTGAATAATTTTTGTTGCATGAATGATTTATTAGGATAGTGATTAATATGTTGTATTTATGAGATAAAATTTGTCAGATTATGATTGTGAGTTTGATTAATTTAATTTGATATTACTAATTGCTTATTCTTTAAGATCTTTTATATTATTATTTTCGTTCATTAAACTACTTACGGTATTTAAAATTTAAAATCCTTGTAATTAATCATTAATAATATTATAACTTGGTTAAGTGTAAGACAAAGTGTTACACCTTATCTTTGCCAGATTAAATAAATCAAATTACATCAGCATACGACCTATAAACTAACTTTAACCAAGAACAGACACAACACTCAGCCCCCTGTCGTTAATTAATCAATAAATTTTTCGACCATGCTGGGAATCGAACTTGGGATCCTTAGCTCTATAGACAGACCTGCTACCGGCTGAGCTAAGGATTCGGATCTTTTTTCTTTTAAAGTTGGTAGTCTTGGAGAAGGTAGGTTCTCCTCTCCCCCTACTTACTTCCCCGTGGGTGTGACCCACTGTAACCCGGGTGGTTGGTAAAACGTGGTATGAAAAATAAATCCTTTAAACATTAGAGTTAAATGTTATAAAATAAACGTAAGCCTCCACTCTGTTTTACTAATAAACTAGAACGGAGAGGGCAGTTAGAAAAAGTCTGCATGTTCTCTCCCAAACATTCAGGTTAATGAATTCACAGGCCCTCCCTCCCCGCCCATGACCCCAAAAAACTGCCCCTCCACGCCACGCTGCACGATTCTCATTTATTTTCGCTGGTCGGTTGTAGGAGAAGGGAGAGTAAGAAGAGGAAACGACCTTTTTTTTCCCCCACAAAATTATAATGCAGCCCCCCCCCTCTTAACCCCCAAAAGTGGAGTGTCCCACCTCTTTCCCTCCCTCCAACCCCCGAGACACTTCCCCCGGNGGGGCCCGTGGAACACCACAGGAAGTCGCGTGTCAGAAGCAAGCCGCGAATCGTTATGGGAGTGGAAAAGGTGACGTAAATAATTTTTCAATACTTATTTTTTAAATTCACTTCCTGATGACTAATGTTGTGTGTGTCGGGCAACAAACCCGGCCTCTATTATTTATAAATCAATGTATAAAATTATTATTATTATTATTATTATTAGCACCGCGTCTTACTACCCGTTCGGCTTGTACGCACATACCCTAATGTATAATGTTAGGGTGATTGTGAGATGAAAATGGAGGACCTACAGTTTAACGTGTGATCCGAACCATTCCACACATCCACAATCTGTGAATAATACACGTCTTGTCAGAGGTGAAGGAAGGGTTTATCAATCAGATAAATCTGTGCCGGGACCAAGGATTGAACCCCGGACTCCCAGCACAGAAGTCCGACACCTTACCCCTAAACCGCCAGGTCACCATGGACTTATCAATTTCGGAACATGTAATAGATTATTTCTACTTAACTTAATGTCCCGGATTCGATTCCCAGAATTTATGTAAAGTCAAATGTTTCATTGGTGAAATTAGGGACCTACTCTTTAACAATCCTGAATTGTTTGTGCTATAATTAAGTTAGTGTGTGAATATTTGAATAGTTATCTCTCCCATACTCGCATCGATGGTCTCATGGTCTAGACGCGTCACTCTCGTGTTGAGACTGGATTGCTGATGAGGGGAGGAGATTGAGGTTCGAATCTCAACGGTGTTCTGTGAGGGTGGTTTTTCTTAAATGTTTTTCCACCTCTTCAAAAATCCTACCCTTCTCGTTATTTTTTTTTGACACAGCATCTTACTACTCGTTCTAGATATACGCTATTGTACTAATCACGCTAAGGGCTTTAGGTTATATAAAGAGGAAGTGTACTCGCATTTGTGTGAAGAGAGATTGGAGAACCATTTTGGGAAAAACACTCTCATACACCCGACCAAGATTCAAACCTTGATCGCCCTGTTATTGGTAGTCTAGTCTACTGCGAGAGTAGCACGTTAAACCACGCGGCCACCGAATCGAGTACTCATTTATATTACATCAGCGTAATTAATGTACGCGTATAACCTGAACGGGTACTAAGTACAATTAAATTAAAAATCTTAATAAATATATGTATACATAGTGTATTATTCAAATCACCGAGTAAAAACCTATACAGGTTGTAGGGCGTAACGATACAAGTATTTCCACGTAATTATCGCGACTATGAGACGTCAAAGTTGGCGCTGTATGCACCTGGGGGATAGGCAACTCATCAATCTTCAGAGCATAGCAAGTGGAGTGTCGTGTAAACTATGATTAGTAGCAGGCATTGAATCTTGACAACAGGTACAACAGGACACAGGACTCATAAGGCACCATCCATTGTGTGCGACAGGCGAAGGAGTGGTGGGGATGGTTGTGTTAGATACCGTGGCATTCTACGTGTGTTGCCTACTCTCCAGGGGCATACAGTGCCACTTTTGACGTCTTGTAGCGCCGACATTTGGAGTCACCGATGGTATTAATTATAGCTATATACAATTAGCATTTTTTATTTTAAATAATTTAAATTTATTCGTATAATTAGTATTTTTAATTTTTAATAATTTAAATACATATAATTAGTATGTTTTATTTAAATTTATAAAATACTTATCAGACTATACATATAATAAGTATTTTTTTAGAATAATACAAATGTAATATTAAATTTACTAACCTCATTAAAACTTTTTGTACAGTACACACATAAAAATAATTAATATACATTTTTTATAAACAGGGTGTTTGGAAACTAATATCCCAAACTGCACATATAGTTTGTTTGGGCCAAAAGTAATACAAAATCCCTAAACATTTACATCCTGGAAACTAAGCTAACACCATTAAACTGTATTCAAAATTTCGGCGTACAACAGTAGGAGAGCAAAGCTGTTCGAGCATTTGTGTACAACAGGTTGCATAAGAGTTAGGCACGCGGCACTGCACATATAATAATGGCAAGCACTTTCTGTGATGTAGGACCGTTAATGATGACCCTCAGAAAGTAATCGTATGTCGAGCAGTACTGGTGTATTGTTTTCTATTAATTATGGTATGTTCTGCTGCCTTGCTCCAAGATGTCGAGGTGTGTAGTGCCACGCGCCTGACGCTTATGAAACCTGTTGTACACACATGCTTGACTAGCTATCCCTTCCCGGCGCTGTACGCCGAAACTTTTAACACAATTTAATGGTATTAGCATAATTTTCCTGGTGTAAGTGTACAGGGATTTTGTATTACTTTTGGTTCAAAGAAGCTATATGTGCAGTTTGGGCTATGAGCTTCCTAACCCCCTCAATATAATATATATAATATATAATATAATATATATATATATATATATAGTAAGTGTATTTATATATTTACATACATTTATATAAACATATTTATTATTTAATGCCTAGTTAAATACTAATACGATAAAAAAAAAAGCTATTAATGAGGACAATACATGATTTAATATTACATTTTTTGTATTAATTTCTCAAATACTATGTATTTATCATACATTCATTATTTGTCTGATCTGAAAATTCTACAATCACTTAACAAAGGATAACTTATGTTTATAACTGTATATCAAACGGTCCGCGATTTATTTTCTACCCAGGAGCAGCCTGGTAAGTGTTTCTGTCTCGCAACACTCAACCCTAATAGTGCGATGTTGCAGTCAATAATTATGCGGTGGAGCTCAATGGTTCCATTAGCTAGATTCCTTAGGGCGTGGTCCTTTATAAATCTCACTTGTCCCAAGGCCACATGTCTCTTTTGATGGGGAAATATGTGCAGGCGTGTGATGAGGCACTTCTGTATTTAAATAAACCTACCCTAAGAAATATGAAAAATGTTTGAATTAAACTTTATATTTCCACCGAGTATTACTTACCTAAGTGGGTTCTAACTATTTTATCAACGCTAAGAATGGAAGATTCTAGAACCTTGTTCAGGATACTGACTGGTAGACCCAATGGGAAGAGACCATTGGGAAGATCTAGACACAGATGGGAGGATAACTTTAGAATGAACCTGAAAGGCATAGGGAGTAATGAGGTGGACTGGATGTTCAGTGCCGTTTTCCCCACGATCAGTGAAGAGCTTAAGATTCGGATGGATACATGCTATATAAGAACGATAAAGTTGTTTACTCTATTGCTAAGAAAATATGCATCGTACCAACATGCGGTTTTTTGTATTGTATTAAACTTGTAAATTTAAAATGAACTATATTAATAAAAGACGTTACAAGTTAATATTTACTTTTTGCAATAAGACGTAATTTCAATTAGATTAAAATTAAATAAAACATGAAATAAAAGAATATAGTTTTGAAGTTATTATATTATTATATAGAATAAGATAATGTTCTATCATACACGACGAATATTTATAATACAATAATTTTAACAAAATTTGATATTTTCAAATTAAATCATGTGTAAACTGTTGAAAATGTTCAGCCGTTTCCCGCTAGATTGGTCTGTTATCCGAACCACCTTTCCCTCGCAATAAAAAATAAATGGTACGGTGCACCACACAGACTTTCTCTCCCTTTTATCTTGAAATAGACATTTTACTAAAAACTCGTAAGATTTGTGAAACGGAATAATATACACTGTTACTTACTCTATGCAGGGGTGGCTTAAGGGCCGTGCGAACCGGGTGGCTGCCCGGGGCGCCAAACTGAGCTAGACAAGACCTAACGTAGCCTGGGCGGGATATGAAAATAGTCCCCAAACCTAACGTAGCCTGGGCGTGATTTGAAAATAATCCCCAAACCTAACAACCTCCAAACCTAACGTAACCTAGGCGGGATATGAAAATAGTCCCCAAACCTAACAACTCCAAACCTAACGTAGCCTGAGCGGGATATGAAAATAATCTCCAAACCTAACGTAGCCTAGGCGTGATATGAAAATAGTCCCCAAACCTTACGTAGACAAAGCGTGATAGTGGAGTTGCTAAGCTTAACAAACGTTCAATTTTTGATACTAACATGAAATTTTACACACTAGTATAATTTTGTGATGAGTAAAATATAATCTAGTGCCACTTTTAAAAAGTTATTTTACATTTGCCAGCTGGACATAATGGTGCCCTAATTATTATTTTTTTCAATTATAACGTAAACCGTTCATAATGTCAAAGTGTTTGTCAGACTTATAATAAAAATAGAGGATGACATTGTCTACAAAACAGGTTCTTATAGTTTTATTTGTAATCCTAACAGTTTTTGTACAATCTCGAAGTGAAACGATTAGCGTATGTTTAACAAATGTGGAGTTTCCCCTTCAATTGTTTTCCTATCACGGCCAGGCTACGTTAGGTTTGGAGTTGTTAGGTTTGGGGATTATTTTCATATTTTCCGAGAGTACAATCACCATGAGAAATGTGATAGCTGGCAGCTAGCAAAAGATTTAAGAAATGCCAAAAGAAAACCAAATTAAAAATAAAATTGTTTTTGTGAAAGTTTTGACTGCCAAAATTGACAATAAATCAACATATTATGGTTATTGCAAATAATATGGTTTGACAAATGGATACATGAGATTTGATCTGCTAGCTTTTGCTAGCTGTTAGTTAACTACACTCCTAAGGTGAATTGACTATATTATCCACCGGTTACGTAGAGAGGCGCCAAAAAGCAATACCGCCCGGGCGCGAAATTTACCTCGGGCCGCCCCCGACTCTATGGCATCAGGAACTAGGGACACTGTTACAGAAAAATTGAGAGAAAAGTAACATTTTTGTCAACTAAAGATCATAAGAATCAAATTCATTTTCAAAAACCTGTACTAAAAACAGTGATGTAGTCGTAAATTTAGAACTTAACAGTGCCGGAACGCAAGGTCGTAGCAACCCCAAAGTTGAAGTGGGGTTTTGGGAGCCCCAACCGCCATGGGCGAAAGGCTTGTACAAACATAAGTGCCTCTAGAAGTTATTTGGAGCATCTTTTAAAGATTACTATGGCAGAAACTTTATTGATGCGCTTTCCATAAAATGCCAGGAATTCGCATAGAGCAATGTAAATTTCATCAGGATTTTTGATTAATAGTATGAAAAAAGTTTTAATATAATTTTAATATGAAATCAATTAGTTAACTTGAAATTGTAAACTAAAAATCTTTTCTAAAAAAATTATTTAGAATATTTCTCCACGAAAAGCAGTGCCAGAACGGCGTTCCCCCTCCACTACACCCCTGATCAAAAAGGATATATATTTGCTTATAGCTCAAAACTTATTAATTTTATTTAAAAAAAAATTACATTTAATAGTAATACAACTTTAAAATGATAAGTTATTACGTGTCTCAAATAGTTGCGGAGAAATGATGAAAATTGTAAAATCTCCCCTATGTAAAGAACCCTCAAAGTCATGTTCATGAGAAAATGAGTGTGTCCATCTTGTTTATAACGATAAACTGTGTTTAGATATCAAATTTAATCAAAATCATTAGAGCGAATTTTAAGAAAATAGATTTCTCTTTTTGCCTTTCAATAAACTAGCCTTAAATTTAGGGTTAGATATCTAATTCCAAAAAACCCTAGGGGAAGAGGAGGGGGGAGGCCTTATGTAAACCCAAGATTCAAATTTTTAGTCCAAACGGTAAAATAGTTTCGGTTCTAGCCCAAACCAAGGTACAAACAGTCAGATGGCATTGCGGAAACAATTTTTTTTTGTTTAAGGGGGCTATGAAACGTCGACATTTATCCAAATCTCGATTTCGAATTTTTGACTATCACATTATTTTCACTCCAAGGTGTCGGCGAGACACAAAGTAAATATTAGTTTACAAAGTTTAGTTACCCACAGCCATTGCTTGCCGTTGATTTGATCGCCATTGATGGGGAGGTCGAGGTTCGAATCTCATCTGCATGAACCGAAGATGGTTTTCCCGTTGAATGTATATAAATACCTTTAACGGTTTTCCACAAGTGATTTATCACTTTGGTTTTTCCATCTTTACTACATGTAAATGCGGGTTTACTTCTTCTTAGCTAGTTAATAACCTGTGTTCTGAAAATTTTGTTTTGGGTGGGTTATAATCATATTATAATAATAAATTAATGATTTTAAATGGAAAAATGTTTTAGCGAGCTTTATTAATTGATTTTTTTTAGATCCTAGAATACAATGTTCTTGTTAGTATGGTGCAATTTTTTTGCAAACTTTGGCCACCTTTTTATAACTCATTAATTTTTTTAAAGATATTTCCAATATTTTTTTAACAGGCTATCATCTAGAACAGTGTTGTTTTCACTTTGGTTTTTCTATCTTCTGTACAAACAAATTGTGGTACACTTATTTTAATTCTAACCTCCTTATACAATGTATTTAAATAACTAGCGTAAGTAGTGACCATAAAAATTATGCCACTGAAAAAAAACACTATTTTTCTATATAGGGAAGAAAAAATATTTTTATATATTTCTACAGTAATAAGCAAACTTAAAAAAGTCACAATTGACTGCAAATAATGATTTCCCAAGCTAACTCAGAAACATTATTCGAGACCTTGTCCTTTGACTTTGGATGTCATTCAATATTGCTCCCAGATTGCGCCTTGAGAAGGGCAATAGGTATGTTGGTTTTCTCACTAGGTTAGGGTACTCACCCGCCAGTCCAAGCCAAAAAAACCTTCCAATTATGGATCATTCTTGTTGTCAAAATTGACTTTTAGTTCAGAAGGGTTTTGCAATTCAGAGTAACGCTAAGAGACAAAACTTGATTGTTTCTTTATCTTCATTATTCTGTGGTAATGAATTTTATTTTTTATATTTTCTTAATAGTCCCCCCCCCCCTCGAAATCTCGCGGCACACCGGTTGCGAATCCCTTATATAACCTGATGAAGCTATTTTATAAAGTAAAAACTTGAAGAATCACACATTTGCTTTTTATTATTTATATGCGCTCAAGATGTTCAGAGGAGTATTTATCCTCCACCAGAATAATTTAGGTTTCCAATCATAACCAATCAAATTATTTTATATAAACTCTTCAGAATAATTAAAGGGTAAAATTGTATTCCAAAATATTGCATTTACTCTTCCCTATCAATCAACAGAAATACAGTGAAACTTCACTAACTTTGAAATCAATAGCTTGGAATTTAGGACAAAGTCTTAATTTTAATTAGATTGCAATTTTAAGATGTCAGTATTGTTATGACACCCAAATTAATGTTCACATAACGTTAGAGTTAACATAAAGAAATAAAGTGTGTGATCAGGATTCATGTAATGTAAATAGCTCGAGTTTACTAGAATGCAACTTTAGCAGTGAGCCTTAAGTACTTGCAACAAAAGCTTATTAAAGCTAGAAAATAAGGTGTAAGAAAAATCCATAACACTTTGGTGTTCGCAAGATGTGGACATATGAACTATAAACAAACAAACGAATTACTAAATAGCCTTGTTGACATTGCTTGCAACATGATTGGTCAACAGGAACACATGATCTATCGTGATGGATTACATTTAAAATCGCTAGAAGAATATTTACATTTAGTTATGCGAATGTTGAGTTGGTAATCCTCGTATACGTTTAAAAGATATCTTAAAAAGGTTTACTGTTTGTATTATTGATAAGGAAAAAATCAGTATAAAAATGACTAGAATGCATAAATTTAACTTTATTTTTTATTTTTAAAAATCTTGTTTGAGTGTTCAACTTTAGTAATTCTCTTTGAATTTTGTACAAACTTCAAATATGTTCTCAAAGAGACAATTTGTTTAGGAATAGAAGTCATAAAAACATTTACCACTAAATACAGTTTATAAGACACTACTGACAGATACAAACGCCTTAACTATAGATATGCAAGTTTCATAATTTTTTTCATACCACTCCTCTACAATAAATAACAAATATAATCCTAGATGAATATTCAAAGGTAACATGACACAATAATCAGGTATGTAGTGATGTATAAAATGTATCAATATGAGTGGAAGTGATAGTCAGAAGCACATAATATGTCACTAGAACATATTCAAGCTCCAAGACTCTGTGATTAAAACTAATGGGCTACTTTTCAATAACATACCAATAATTTCCTAACCACTTAGAAATATTTGAAATCAATGTATAACTGCTGTAAAGTAACTTAGCACAAGTGATCAAAGAGAAAGCCGACCCAAAAGGATAGTTATGTTAGGCCCTGAGAGAAAATAAATACATTTTATCTTGTCGTTTCTTCAAACATTTTTCCCTCTTCCATTTTCATATCTATAACAAAAAGCGAAAAGAGGTTTTCCTTAAAGAGATTAATATGAAAAAGAAATATTTCTAAAAATATAATATAATGCGTAGCTGAAAAAGTAATTTTAGGCCACAAAAAAAATGACTAACTAAATGTTACCCTTTTCATAGTACTAAACAGCATTTTTGATAATTCTTTTTATAGTTTTACATCTATTGGTCTTGATTTTGAATAGATGAATTGAATTGGTAGCTTAAATGAACAATATCTATCAAATGGTCCATTCATTTTTATAGTTTGTGTATATTGTTATCTAAATATATGTAGTTATGTATACACACCATTCTTAGAATTTTCTACAAAGAAAAACCAATTTATTTAAAACTATAATGTGTTATAAAACTTGGATTCATCTTGGTTCATAAAATATTAGTAAATAAAATGGTAATTTTCTTAAGATTATTTGTTCAACCTACAGAACAATAGATTTTGTCCTGAATATAGTTTCTGTATTGTTTAAATGCCAGATGTCCCATATTTATGAATTATATTTTTATATGACCACACTTCTCCCAATAAAAAAAACAATATACAAAGGTTTATATTTGTTAATTGCTAAGTAGGTAGTGTAATTATCACAAATCTAGAGGGGCCTGATTTGATTCCGAGTGGTTTTTTTTTTGTGAATACAGTAGTAGCTCATTAATCCAAACTAGTTGGGGCTCGAAGTTGTCAGGATAGTTTAAAGTCAGGAGTAAAAATAATAATAAAATAAGACAAGGTATGATTAAAACAGCCTATACAAAAACAAACAACATTTAATTCACATTTTGTGATACAAATGGAAAACAATCCATAGGAAATAAATTAATATGTACATTACTTACATAATAGCAGACACTTTAATCCACTCGGTAGCGTGTCTGTCTAGTGTTCTAAGGGTCCCGGGATCGATTCCCGGCATGACCGAAAAATGTATCATTGGTGAAATGTGGGTTCACCTTTTCACAGTGATGAATTAATGGCCGAGGACTGGGTGCTGTGCATGTCCTCGTCATAAGTGAGAATATAAGGCATATGAAGCTATGAAAGGCCTAGAAGGCAGTTAGTGGAAGATATATGGCTTGAATAAAAAACTGACTTAGATCACAGGCTGGAAACTGTAATGGATGTAAAAATTGCTTACATAATATGTTGATCTTTTAATCTGACTTTACTTAGAACATGAAATTATTGGTTTCCCCCTACTCACATTTTGAGAAAAGGACTGTCCGGATCAATAAGGTTCTACTGTATATTTATTATTAATATGCAGATTCATTCTAATTTTAATTTTCCTCTGATGCCACTTGGGATTGTTGGTTATACATTCCTAGCTTTTACTGGCAGTGGCAGATATATATATACCGACCTCTGAGGTTGGGGCACCATCTAGGTGGAGTCTCATTGTCCCGATATGTTATTATTATTATTATGTGGTGCCAATAGAAGTCTTAAACGTAACTTAAGCCTAACTAACCAGACAAAAGCAACCATAGGAAAAATTCCCCTTTGGGAAAAAATCCTATGATATCGCCAGGAATCGAACCTCTAGAAGTCAGGAACGCTGATACATGACCAAGAGGCCATCCTCAATCTGCTAATTGGTGAATATCCAAGCGATAGGTGTTCTGTCATAAGTTGGTACAATTGGTGTGTTTAAAAAATGGTTTTAATTAAAAGTGAGGACAATTTCAAGGTAAGGGTCAGTTTCATAGTCAGATTTAGTACGCCTCAAGTGTGAGTCGATACTAAATACAAGACGACACCTACCTTGACCAAGATGGAATGGGCCAGTTTCATATGCGAAACTGGCCCATTCCATTCAAGTTTAGGTAGGTGTCGTCTTGTATTTAGTATCGATTCGCACTTGAGGCGTACTAAATCTGACTATGAAACTGGCCTGTAAGTTTGTGTATAAACTATGAATTTTAATTAGAAACATTGCTTTATACAAGTGATTAAATGTTCAGAAGAGAAACAAAGCCCTTGATTTGTTTGTCAAAAGTTGGTAAATATCTAAAAATAAATTTCACCCACATAAAAGAAACAAGGATTCAAAAGAAAAAAGAACACATAAAAAAACTTATTAAATAATATAATAGTGATCTTAAATATGAATTCATTAACAATCCTAATCTCTTCTGCCTTGAGCTATGATTTATGATTTGATGTTACCTAAATAATTAAGTGTAAATTTCAACATTCGAAAAAGAAAAAATCTCTGATTCGAAGAAAATTTAAAAAAGGACAACTGCCATGAAATGTTATATTTTTGAGCAATTATTCTCATTCAGTCATTATTTTAGTAAATATGCAATTTTTTTATCAAAGTTTGCCAAAATCGTATCTTGGTAGATTTTAAAAAGGTGTGCAAGTTTAAATTAAAATTATTATTAGTATTAGTATTATTATTAGCACTGCGTCTTACTACCCATTCAGGTTATACGCACGTACACTAATGTGTAATGGTAGGATGATTGTGAGATGAAATGGAGGACCTACAGTTTAACGTGGAATCTGAACTACGCTGGAGGCCTAGCATTCCACACATTCACAAGTTGTGATTAATACACGTCTTGTCAGAGGGGAAGGAAGGGTTTGGCAATCAGATAAATACGTGCTGGGACCGAAGATTGAACCTCGGACCCCCAGAACATAAGTCTGACCCCTTACTCCTAGACCGCCAGGTCACCATTGTAAATTTAAAGTAATGCTCTTAATTGTGTCTGAAATTGAATACCCTAGTGACATGTTTAGTTTGATATTAGTACCAAATTACATCAATGCTACGCCTGTAAATTTAATTTTGCGAACAGGGAATATAACATATCTTAGTTATTACTTTTGTACATTTCCTGATTATGAATTTTAGAAGTTTTTTTTTATATATAACAGAAAAACTTTTGAATATAAAGTTGTAAGCTAGGTCTTAAAATGGAGTTCATACATTTAAAATACTTTAGATGATCTATATTATAGTTGTAATTAATATTTTAATAAAAAATTTCCTGATGTTTGGGAATAAGGGGTGCATAGTTGAATTACAATAGTTCATAAAACTGGTTGCATTTATCTAAAATACACTTTTACTATATGTAAAAAGTAACAAATTTACAACACAAAGCAATCATGGCCATACAATTTGGTACCATTAATTAATTTACACAGCCCCTATTTTCAATAGGTAGTCTTTTTCTGAAAACTAGGACTACCCGGTCGTGATAAATACACGCTTTCCTTTGAATTGCAAAAGGGAACTTTATACACCCTGAGTGTATAATCATCATTCATAATTACGTGTATTAGTTTATTTTTAAAACAAATCAAAAATGAAAAACTAGTGTTGGTTTTAGTCCTGTAATAATATATCCCTGAGAAATATCAAGTGTAGATATTTCCTGAATAAAAATTATATCAAGCAGCAACAAAATATAAGAATCAAGTTTGGAAATGTTCAAATACTAATACAATAAAATAAAATAATAGTATTGGCTAACATGGGAATATCAGCTCATAATATACCATCCGAAAACACAAATTTAAACTTAAAAGTTACAATGATATAAATTGGATGACAACTTACTAAAATTGTATCAACAGAGCTGAATTCAATAAACATTTAATGGAGGATATAGCAGCAAGGCACACACACTTATCAGTAAAGTTCCCACTGTGTTTTGAACAACTTTTGGACATACATTTTCCCTGATTAGTTTGTAGGTCTTGCATACATTTTTCCAAGGAAAGAAAAAAATATTATATTATCTATAAAATCTTAGTTGAATAAACTATTAAAAACATAAAACATGTTAAAAATGTTAATTCAAGAAGTGACAACATGATATATACACACTATTTGTAAACACCAACATTCACAAAGGCGGTGGTTCTTGATTTATTATCAGTCTTTTGACTAGGAAGAATTTGATAAGAATGTAGGCTTTCTTTGTAGTTGTCTCCTCTTAGTATCCCTCATAATTCCACTGAGTGATGATTACAACATCTACACGCCAGTTAAACAATATCTTTGGGTTGGTTCTTTAGGCCACTAAAAACACTAACATAACATTTCTAGTAACAAGTGTGCACTATAGTTGAGACACAAAAAACATAGGAAAACATTTGATTTTTTGTGTGTGATATTAAGCTGGTATTCAGCAATTTATCTTAGATAATATATTTGTTTATCTTTTGGTTTTAAACATAAAATAAATATAGCAATTTGAATAAAAACATATTTTCCATATAAATTATGTACAAGGTAGAGAATAAAGCTAAGTAATGTGCAATCATAATGCTGAAAGAATCTCCTAGCCTATGTAAAACTTAAGCTCAAATTGACAACTTAATATATTGTATAAATTGTAGTTGCATCATTTATAAAAACTATCACACAAACAAAATATCATCAACACTTGAGAATATTTAGTGGTGGTTCACCAATAAAATATAAGTTAAATGGGATGAGAAAAAAACTTTTTTTTAAATCTTTAAACAAAAGCAAAGCTGTACTGAGTGGTACAGGGCTAGTTTCTGATAATGATTGAATAAAGTTATTGTGAGTTTTCTTGAATGTATTGTGTTAAGGGGAGTGAAGTGTTGTCTGATTGCTGGAGGGATGGCAGATTTAAGATATATGATAGATAGGCCCTTTGGGGTTATGTTCAAATTCATACAAATTTGAAGAAAGTTTACATGACTGTTGAGGAATGCTAGTTTAGAAGCATGTATATAATTTGCTTCATCCAATATTATTTATAATAATTACAAAACATTGTGAAAAAAGAAATAGGTTAAAAATAGGTAAGAGAAGTATATAGGAAGAAAAATATATTGTAGAATAACCTATAGGTAATGTAGAATGTCTAACAATGAGGTGGCCCAGTGGCTAAATAATTTTAAAATTAATTAGCCATTCGACCACCTCACTGTTAAACAAATAGAATATAAGGCAAGACTCCAGAAACCCAATCTACAATTTGTGCGGTCTCTTAAATTAAGTCACGCCACTTTTGATGGCTTAG
Source organism: Timema douglasi (assembly GCA_901482245.1). NCBI lineage: Eukaryota > Metazoa > Arthropoda > Insecta > Phasmatodea > Timematidae > Timema > Timema douglasi. Next base: position 208,369 of record CABEEJ010000033.1, read on the forward strand.
AAATTTAAAGAATTAAATAGCCTAACAATGTATTAACTTTAGATGTGACGCTCGAATCCTCGATTCCACAAATCCTATGATATTCGAGATCTGTAAAAATAGAAAAAAGTATCTTGAATACAAATATGAATATTTCAGATCCAAATAACAATTTTAAGCAGATTGGTAAAAGTGATTATAAAGACGTGTGTGTGTGTGTGTGTGCATGCGTGCGTGTGTGTTTGGAAGAATAACAGAATCACAAACAATAATGGACAAAATTGTATTAATATAGGCCTAATTAATCTACATAAAATGTTGGCTTTTTGTTGTTTATGATGTAAAAGACATGACAAAAAAAATATTATATTTCAGTAACACCAATATTTCAACAACTTTTTTCAATAAAGTTTTAAATATTTCACTTTAACTAAAAATGGCACACTTTTCAAGATTTGTGAATTCGAATTTGAATTCAAAAATTGAAAGAAAGTTTAAGATTAGGGTTAGAGAAATATAAGATTCAACCCATCTTTAGAATCAATACATTTTATAAACGTTTCTTTAAACTAAAATATAACGAGTCGACACGAATTGAAATCCAAATATATGCCAACAAATTTTTGATCAATCTTGCAAATGTGGGATGAATCGAATATGGACTAGATTATATTATTTTCTTCGATTATTAAAAATCCTTCTTATTCTTGAGGCAGAAATGTGGGGAATATTTCCACAAGAAAATATTGATCAAAACATTTTGTTTTTCTTAACACTTAGTTTACTCAATTGGAGCTTAGTAATTGAGGATAACTGACAAAATGCATTGAAAATTAATATTAAAAATTTCTTTCTTGCTATAAGTGGATGTTTTTTACTTTTTATAAATTATTAACTTGTAGATTTGCACCTCAAAAGTTTGTTTTTTTCAAACACAGTTAGTAAAAATCACACACACAGTAATACCTATTCTAAGCAGCAAATATCAGAATTGGAAGATTTCGGCACATAGTCATTTCATTTACATATTCTACTTGAAGTTACATATTAATCCAAAATTATCTTGATAAAAACACAAAATTGTCTGTACAATATACTACTAAAGTAAAGGTAAAAAAACATTTAGTAGTATATTTTTGGCATTGGCTTACATAAAATCATCATAATAATTTACTATAAGAAATAATAAAGTAAAGGAACACTACTATAATCATCAAAATATATTGGATATGTTTAATCAAGTTTTATTAAATAAAATAAGATACCAATAAAAAATTAATAACCATTAGTAAACATCACAGAATGTGTTGAGGAAAAGGCAAATATCTACTAAATGCCTTTCCAAATAAATAAGGTATATAAAATAGCTAAAAGAAAATAGTTGGCGATTAAATATAAAGAAGCTTGTGGAAGTTAACTTATTTTTTTAAATGTGAAATCTTCAAAATAAATATTATAAACACTTCTTTTTTTTAAGCTCGGGTAGATATTTTCATTTAAAAATGATAACAATTTAGAGCTTATTATATTTGATTTCCCACCAAATAAACTAACTTATACACAGTTAATAATCAACGTGCAGTTAATGCACAATAAAGTGACCCTGTCTTGACCGAAAGAGTATCTAAAAAAAATAATACATTTGACACATAAAATAAAGACAAATAAAGTATTAACAGGTTTAGAACTAACTAAAATCAAAATCACCTCAGGCACAAAGCTGTAAGAAAGATTCAGAAATGTGACGTGTGTGAAAATTAGGTACCAAGCAAATATAAAATAACAGTATGATTATTATAAAACTTAGGTTGAATCTAACATGTTTTATTTCATTTGGCGTGTTTTCACGATTGACCTGGTATTGATGTTTACAGTCATAGAGCTTTATCGCTACTGGTTACGAGAGTTTATGGCTGAGACAATACCAAACCCCAATTTGATACACCTTTCCTTGACCAAACTAAATAGCCTGGTAATAAACTAAATAGCTGAGAATTGTGTGCCAATTTCAAACCAGCATGATTCCTTATGTTCGATTTGAAGTATAAAGTTTCAGTCAATTAATTTTAAAAGTTTTTGTAAATGAAAGTGGACAGTAATTATTAGCTAGAAATATATGATGGTAAATAGTGTTTATTACTGATTAGTAAAGAACAAAAAAAATTGTCATATCATAGCATTTGGTACTGCTTGTTAACCTCACTCTCCATTTTCTTTAGTGAATTTTTAATACTAATATTGTTTATCTATAGTCATTTATTATCAATTGTAAAAGGTATTTAAAAATATTTAGCTATGTTTATAATAATAATAATATTTAGCACCGCGTCTTACTACCCGTTCGGGTTATACGCTTTAAGTACTAATTACTCTAATGGATTAGGAATTGGGAAGGTTGTATTAGAGGAAGTGAACCCGCATTTGCGTGGAGGGAGAGTGGAAAACCATTTAGGAAAAACCACCCCCAGTTCACTGGACCGAGATTCGAACCTCGATCTCCCCGTCCTCAGGAGTCGAGCTCAACACGACTGGCGCGTTAGCCAACTACGCCACCGAGGCGGGTATTTAGTTATGGATAAAGAAATAGTGCCCATGATTTAATCTAGGACTATTTACTCTTACATACATATTTCGTGTTTTCTAGAGGCTATTTTTGAGAACATAAGTTTAGCTTGGTATGTTGTGTAAATATTAGGCCTAGTCAAAATAACTAGTAATAACGTTTTATAATGTTGAATTTTTTTTTTAACCTAGAATGTTATTTAAGTGTATATAAATGTGTTTCATAAGACACTAAGCTGATTTAAGTAACTTTGTTAGTGGATATTTTACCACTTTCGTGATATGGCATATTTTTAGGTTTTTAAGAATAATTTTTTGTTAGTTTTGGGTCATTATTTTGCATATGTTAGTATTTATTTTCTCTGAAAGCCAGAAGCAAGACTGAGAAAAAAAAATAGCAGGAAGGGGGGGAGGAGTGCTAGTGTTAGAAAAACTGTACATGCATCACTACAGTGGTGCCACCACGGCGCTAAAAATACTTCCACTTCTCCCTTGTTTTCTTTTCTATTACATATTTTTTGCTTAAAGACTTTCAGTTTGCCACAGAAACTGTAACAATTAAGTGGTTTTTCTTGTTTACCTTTGTTTTGGTTTTATAGGTAAAGTTAGTAAAATTGGTTAATAAAATAAAGGATTTCTGATAACACAGAAACAATCAAACAACTAAATTATATTTTTTAGAGTATTTTTGTTTAGTTCCATGCTTTTTTCAATCAAAATTGAGTAGTTTGGTGTTTGTGTAGAGTGTCTTTTCTCTTTTTGTGTTTGATAGAGGCAACAATTCCGAAATATTACTCTGTGTTTAAATGTGTATGTGACTACTTCTCCTAAAGAAAAGAGAAGAAATGGAGAAATTGTCACCTTTGTGCATTGGGTTCTTCCCAAATCTTTCCTCTTTCTTGCATTTTTTAGTTTATTTTTATCAATTTCCATTTTTATAAAATCATTTAGCCTTTGGGCTTCTCTCTCCCTTCCTAAGCAAATGATATATTTGAAATAGTAATTAAATATATTATCTCTAGATGGGTCAAAGCTATATATTTTTTTACTATGAATATGAAACTTAGAAAACCAGGCATGTGTAGGTCAAATTTTTCAAATGTAGAGTAAGGATTTTTTTTAATTAGCTAACATTTGAACACAAAATATGTTATCCCTCATATCCTTTATAGCATCGAGAAAAATATAAAAACAAGATCGCAAAGCTCAAATATAAGTTGAAACAGCGACCCAACATCTTTTGATTACGTCACTACAATTATATTTTATACAAGGAGCCTTTACAACCACTTTGAACAAAATCACAAAATGTATTAGTAAAACAACAGCTTGGCTTAGTACATAGTACATAGGCCTAAATAACATTCACCCTTAACTTTATTTTTAAAGGCTATTTACTCTAACCAGGGTTGCAAACACTGCCAAATTTAATTAATCCTGGAATATTCAGTGATACAAACGTTTATCTTATAAAATCGATATTTTTAATATTTACTAAAATAAGAAAATTATGTACTATGAAGCATTAATTAATTATTAGGGGTGTGTGTAAGGTCCACTTTTTCAATTCGAAGTGATGTTGAATCGAATAATATTAAATATTCTTGAATCTGAATCAAAGTTTGAATGTTTACAATAATGTTTAATGTTGGAAAAAATATTATATTTTATATAACTATATAAATTTGGGTATTAAAACAAAATGTTATACTGCGTCCATATTTTGTCTTGAATAAATAAGGTTACTATCCCAAAATATAATTTAATTATTTGATTTATTTTAGATTTATGTCATGTAAACATTAATTATTTGTGACATGCACAGAAGCACAAATTGATAAAAATTGAACATAAATGTGTATTTTAATTTTAAATAATTTTATTGGGGAAGCTTTGTTATTGTTGTGTATAGAATTTTACTTTAGAATCAAAGTCAAAGCTGACAAATATTCGAAGCTTCTCCCAACTCTATTAATTATTTAACCTTGACATGAAGTAATTTTGCATTGCGATAAGTTGAGCCAGTGAGGAATAACTATCTTATTTGTGCGTAGAAATGTGGACAATATTATGTATTTTACCTTTTCTAATGACAACCAAAAAATTATTTTACTACGATCAACTTGCATCACAGGTTAACTGCAAATGGAAAAGACTTCACATATTTTAATCAAAGTTAATTAGTTTATTAAAAATTACATTTATTAAGTAGCCTAATAAACATTAGCTGTGGACAGCCTTTTAAAGTCGAAGGGGGTTAAGTGTAAAATTAGGACTGATAAAGGTGTTTTTTTTTAATCAACGAACAAAAGTATTTAACAATAAATTAAAATTAAGCTTCTAAAATTAGAAATTGGTTGAATTCACTCTTTATTGGATATAAATCTCCTTCCAACCAAAAAATCTCCAAATTCAAATCCAAACAGTCCTCTCACCTCAACTTTAGATGAATTCCTCTCCTTACTACCAGCACACTTATTATTTCAATGTCACAACAAAAATAATAATATAGTATATAACACAACTCTTTTTATATCTATCTATTTAATCAAAATGCTGCCATCTATACAATGGAATCATAATTGAAAAACAATCAGCTGTTGACAGTCAAACTTGCATTACAACCAAGACCACTAGTCTACTATGTTAACCTGAAGATGTTGTCTGTTACAACAACAGTATGTCCATAAAAAATATGTGTATGTGTTTTTTAGTGTTTTTTCTAAACAATTTACACTCCAGTATCATTAAAGTAAGTGTGCTGGCTATCCCTCCTAATCTAATCGGAAATCTGGATCTTAGAAAGTATGCATGATAAGCAAAGGAGGTATGGTTTTCCACACTGTTATGATACATATCTTAATCAAATCTGGTTCTGATCACATTAATTCTTTAGTTGATCTAGGGTTTAAATTAAGGCAGATAGCCAACAAACACACTTAAGGGAATGATACTGGCAAATAAATGGTCTAGATAAACCATTCAAAAATAAAATTTAACTAAATTATATTGCATTTTTTATTATGTGATCTTACATTCAGTTTCGTGGCAAATTAATGATCTAGGGCAGGCATGTCTCACTTGCTGCTCACAGGAGGTCGTATGTGGCCCAATCCATTATTTCATGGGGTTAGCAGGCCTTTTAATTAACCAATATATAGTACTGCCCAATAATTCATCTTATTATAAACTTAGTAGAAATATGCCATTTAAAATTATAGCCCTATAAGTAAATCCTCTTTTCGCTTCATGAGGTAATTGTATTATATTTGGAAAAAGGTACAGGTGGTTACAAACATATAACAGGGGCAAACACAATATGGCTTTTACAATGAAAAGAACACAGTTGAAAATTTACATTGCTGCCATTGGACAAAGAGGTAATGGCTACCTCTTGAAGAAAATCGATCATTACCATCTAATTCCCTGACCTAGGTTTCATTCTATTGAAACTCATCAAGAAAGAGTGTAAAAAGTGCAACACAACTTCCTAAAAGGAGAGTTAAGATAGAATGAAACCTAGATCCGGGGAATGGACGGTAGCGATTGATTTGCTTAAAGAGATAGCCATTACCCCCTTGCCCAATGGCAGCAATGTACCTCCTTATTCAATAGCAGCAATGTAAAGTATGACGTGTGTTTTTCTTTTTGTTGTAGAAGCCATATCATGTTCGTTCCCGTCTATATATTTCTAGCCATTTTTACTATAATTCCTTCCAAATATAACACAATTTATCTCAAAAATCAAAATTTTTTCTTAAAAATACCAACCAAATATTCGTAATTTTTGGAAGTACATTGGTGTCTGAAGAGTTATTTTATCCTATAAAATGGAACCAATACTAGAGAGATCACAGTTTACAGACATCTATTTGTCATCAATTATGAATGTGACTTCAACACAAGATTTAAACTTGGTCCACATTCTTGCTGCAAACTGTTTTTAAAATCTATGAGGGGAAAAAAAGAATGTAAGTCTTAACATATTATATAAGATGATCTTAATTTTTTTTTGTATTATTAAGGATTTTTAGATTGAGTTTTTTTACTTAAATACTGTGACAATATTCAATTTTATAAAATTCAACCCCCTCAGTATTTTCAATTTTGAATGTGGCCCATTTAATCAAACGAGTTTGTCATGCCTGGCCTAGATCCTGGTTGTTAGGTTTGTTCTATAATTACTTTAAATTAAACCACCAGCAAAATTCATAGAAGCTATTAAAAAAATGCACTTTTAAAATTTTTAGAAAATATATATAATATGTATTATATATTTTTTGAATCTCAAACTAGAAATTTTTATGAGTTCTCAAACTATCAAATATCATTAAGGGTCTGAAGGATTTGGAAATTCTAAAGACTCATCCCTATTTATAATGAATATAACAGAAGAATGAAAGGCTAATATTTTACATAATTTCCACACACACATAAATGTTGATGAAAAATAAATAAGTTTTTTTTAAGTCATAGCACAATTAATAAAGATGTTGTGCCTCTTAGCCAAGCAATGTGGTCCAATGAGCTAGACTTATACTCAGGTTATTACTCCTGTACCAATGACAGACTAGGTAAATGTATGACACACTGGCATTGTTCTCATATCTCTGTCTCGGTGGGGATGGTCACCCCTGACAGAGACCCCGAACTAGAAGAAGACACAGACCTGGAACGTGGCAAATGTACCAACACTGTGGAGTTACCTCGACCAGGCCCATCAGCAGTGATATGTCTGCCACTAGTGTATAGCACAGGAGCGTAGCTCGTTGCGTTGTCTAGCAAGATGTTGCTTGTCCCAGCCTGGAGCCTCAAGGAGCAAGGCCTCGGCCCCAATATATCCCCGGGTGATCTCTCTTTCACCCTACCCCGACCATCTGAAAGTTTCCTTTTATCGATTGTAGTGTCTCCCTTGTGGCGTGCCCAGGCACTGTCTACTGCCTTATCACTTGTAGGTGTCACCTCGCTCAGGTAACTTCGACCTTCTCGGTTAGACAGCTTCATAGCTGAACCTTCAGAGACTACTTTGCTATTAGAGGGGAAAGAAACCCTCCCCAATGAATCGCCATTACCGACATTCATATCCATATCTTTATTATCATTTTTATGAAGCACCTCACTAGATTTGTTTTTCAACCTGGAAGTTCTGTCACTATTTTTTATAGAGTTTCTTGTACTCTTAACGCCTTCACTAGTTTTACTTACATTACTTGTCATTTTACTACTATCTATGATTTTATTTGCTATCTTTACCTGCTTACCAACAATTTTTGTTCCCGAAGAATCTGTAAATTTTATAGTGCTGTTTTCACTTATTCCTTCATTTCCGGTACCGAGATTCTTTTCATTTTCATTTACTATCCCTTCCCCTTTTCCTACTTTTGAAGCCAGCAAGGAAGACGTGATTATTTTGTCGTGGTAGTTTAGCTGATCTCCATTATTTGTGGACAAACACGATGTTTCACTGCTCTGCACATTTCTGTTGACGACTTCGTTCCTCGTGGCCACTACGTTGACATAGCGCACCAAACCTTGGCTAGCCCTATTGGAGCCATCTACAACAGTCTTGTTTGGAGTTTCAAAAGTCTGAGTTGCCACTTCCACGGTGCTGCACCCTTGCAGAGGACATGTGCAACTGGTACAGTGCTTCGTGTGCAGTCTCTCTCGCTCTCGCTCCTCTAGCACCTTGGCCATGATGGCTGCCGACACAATGTCCATTGGAGGTTTGCAACCTTCGCACTTATCATCAAAGTTATCTTCCTTGTCTGGTAAAAAAAATTCAAGCATGCATTATGGATTAGAATGTATAGCAAGTAAGAGTAAAAGGATATATTTCAGTATCTTGTTTAGAAAGATATACTTTACTATAGTGTGCATTAAATAGTTTGGTAAAATAAACAAAGAAGTTGTCGGAAAGAACATAACATCAGTTATATATTTTCGACACACCACAAAATACCGATAATGAATGAATGCTAAAAACGAAAGAAAATTGCCTAGAAAAACTTTTAAAAGAAAAGTGAATCTGATCTGAAGAATATATCAGCTTTGCTTACTAATAGTACCTTGGAATCCTATAGGATATTTATTTAGTACCGAGTCTTATTAGGACACATTTGGGTTACACGCTTATGTTCTATTTATAGGAAGTGTACCTGCATTTGTGGAGGGAGGGAGAGAGAGGGAGAGAGAGAGGGAGAGAGAGAGAGAGAGTGGAAAATCATTTTGGAGGGGAAAAAAAACACCTTAGTACACCTGACTGAGATTCGAACCTTGATCTCCCCATCAGCGGCAGTCTAGTCTACTGAAAGAGTAGCACACTAGACCATGCAGCCACCGAAGCAGGTCTTAAGGATATTCAAGATTTGAAATATATTTGATTCAAGATTAAATTTTTAAATTTTGAATTAGAGTTTGTTTTAGAGCTTCCCTACTTCTTCTTGATGATTAAGCTCAAAATAGTCATAGGAAAAACTTAATAAATAAACATAATATCATTAATTTACGTCAAGTGTATTACAACCATGTATTAATAGTTCAAATTACAAACCTTTATCCGGTTTTTCAAAAATGTTTTTTAGACACACATATAAATGTTGATGTTTGATGACTCACCAGAAAGTTCTTTGTTGATGGAATACACCATAGCTGTTGGGGGAAAAGTGGGGATGGGGACTTTGATAATCTTCATCTCAGGTTTGTTTGGTGGGATGATATTGTCAGAGGGTCTTCGTTTGTTAGTCATGTATGTGCGCACCTTTTGCTGCATGTCTGCCGGCAGCTAAACAAGGCAAGAAAGAAATGTGAGTCTACACTCAAGAATTATTAATCTTTGATGACCATTACAAACCTTAGACTGTAACGTAGATCAACAGGAACCAAGTAAAACATGCTACAAATATTTTTTTAGCACCCCGTCTTACTACCTGTTTAGGTTGTATACATATCTATTAATTATGCTAGTCAGTTAGTAAATTGGGAGATTTAATTTATAGGAAGTGTATCCGCATTTACAATGAGGGTGAGTGAAAAACCATTTAGGAAAAACTGCCCTCAGTACACTTGATCAGGATTCAAACCCCAATCTCCGTGTTAACGACAGTCTAGTCTTTTGTCTTTTGTGGGATCCTGTTTTCACCAAAGAATATGATTACAAAGATGTATGTCTTTGGTGAGGGGTAGAGAAGATCTAATAAGAGGGCAGCAGGTGCGTTCTTTGTAAAAGAGAAGTGTTTTGAAGAGTAGGGAAGTTATTTATACTGTGTACTTTGTAGCCAAAGTCACATGTGCAGCAGAATCATAGATAATCGGGGAAAAAGAGACAAGGAAAGTGGAGTCTATGGGAATGAAGGCTCTGAAGAGCATGCTAGCTGTCGCAAGGAGAAACAGGACTGGGTATAAAGTGTCTGAGAAAGAGTGGGAGTTCAGGGAGTACACAAGATAGTATAGGAAACAGGGCTGAGATGGTATGGGCATGTAATGAGGATGGAAAAGGAAAGAAACCAAAGGATTATAATGGTGATGAAGTATCTAGGAAAAATACTACAAGGGAGGCCAAGAAATAGATGGGAGGTGTAGATGGCAAGAGTGTGAGGGAGAAGAGAAACGAAAAAGAATGGTCAATGGAAAGAGGAATATGGAGTCATTTTATCAAACTGATCTGAAACAGACATTAAACGATTTTGTCTCAAGATTATATTAAATTACAACAGTGCGCTATAGAACTGGTTATAATTTTTTGTATCTGAAAAGGTCTAAGAGAAAGTTACTTTCTTAATTACATCATTAATACTTATAGATATAATACAGCCATACACATCATCATCATCATCATCATCATCACCATCACTATCAACAACATCATAAACTGTTTCCAGCCTGTGGCCAGCTTAGTTTAGTAAAATGCTTTCATTTTCCTTTATCCTTTCACCATTCTTCTTCCTTTAATTGCTTCCATTATTCTATTCTCACTTGCACACTTTCTGTTATCTGCTCCTCCCAACTCTTTCTTGGTTTCCCTAGCCGTATTTTTCCTAAATACTTCATCTTCATCATTCTCTTTGGTATATTCTTTCCTTTTCCATCCTCATTACATACCCAGGCAATTTCATTCTTTCTTCTTCTTCTATTTCAAATACTCCCTGTGCCCCCACTCTTTCCCGACTAACTTTATTCATCATCCTGTTTTTCCTCGTGACAGCTAACATACTCTCCCCAAACTTCATTCCCATGGCCTCCACTATCCTGTTCGCTTTTTCACCTAATGTGTATGACTCTGTTGCATATGTGACTATGGGTACAAATTACACCCTATACATTTTAACCTTTTTCTTTTAGCACCGGGTCTTACCACCCGTTTGGATTATGTGATTCTGTGCTAATTGCTGGTGGTTTTAGGGAAAAGGCCCAGATGATGTAGTTACCACTGTAGAGTGTGACGTCACACTCTACGTATTACCCACCTGGTTGAACTGTGAACCCACCGTGTTGACGATAGAGGGCAGGTCAGTTACTGTGTTTCCTCTGCCGTCCACGCGGGCGGGACACGAGTTCAACCCTGCCCCCGATTGTTTTAAAATAGTGCTATCAAGGCAGAGTTGTCTCAGTTCTATCAAGGCAGACAGTCCTGCTCAAGATTGCAGTGTACTATCATTCAATGTAATGCAACTCGTACTTCAGGTGTTGCTGAACTGTTCAGGGTACTAACTGTGAAATAAAAATAATGAAACAAACAAGTACTGGTTTTCTTGAAGTTCTACAAATTAAACTACAAAGAGGTTTCACCACTTTCAATATCACTAAAGAAACAGGCTACTTACCGTGTCATACTTATGCGAGACAAAGTTGGTAGGTTTGCAATGAAGCAACTGTATGGCCAGATTGACGTCGTTTCGATATCGCTCCTGCAGAAGGAGAGGTCGAATTAAAGTAAGAACAAAATAATATGTAATATATAAAATACACATTACATTATAACAATATGATCAAGTCACTTAGGTTGCATGCACTTGTTATTTATTGAAATGTAATACTCTTGAGGTGGTCAATGTAAATAAAACCTAAAATAAAAAATGTGTTTATATACAGTATGTGGAAACTGATGGTTATTGAATTATTTTGCAGTTTTCTAGAGTGAGTCCTGGCTGATAAAACATTGTTCAGAATAGACTATAGTGACATTTGTAAAAATGGTAATTATTTTTGTGAAAAATCAGGTAATAAATTTTCTTTAGTAGTTTAAACTTGTTACATGTATGTGGATAGTGTGCAAGAGCTGACCAAGTTGTTCACATTAGGGTGGGCCAAAAGAATTAAAGTAATAATTTCACTTTGTAACATCTAGCAAAATCTTTTATTGTTCACCACGACGGTAAACAATTTTCAATAAATGAGAAAAATATATTCAACCCTCTCTCTACCAGGTACTTTATATGTTACAAAATGAGTAAAAATGCAAAGACTTCAACCAAAATTTAGGCTAAGTATTTCCATGTTTTGCTCTGGTTATAGTTGTATTCATAGAAACAAGCCCATCATTTTGCTAGAAAATTCAATTATAATGTGTTTGTGCAGGTTGAAGCAAGATGCCGAAACATTTAAGCAAATATTCTAGATTTCAGTTGCCTCTTCTTGCTCTTGTCTTTGCATTGCCTTTTGCCTCCCTACTCAGCTGCGGCCGTGTTTTGATGACAATTTAAATTTCTACAGTGTTTCAATGGTTTTAAAAAATAAAAGTAAATACTTCTATATGTGCCAATGACTAAATATGTGAAACGAAAAACCATCTCATGATTTTATTTAATATCAACAATTTAAAAAAAGTAAATGTTTCTATATGTGCTAGTGACTAAATATGTGAAATGAAAAGCACATGCTTATTAGTGTACATAGGTTAGTTTACTTTTGGTGTCAGTGAACTAACTAAAAATTATTCAAATAAAAATCAAATAAAACACTTATAAAGGGTGAGTTTTAAGTAAATGCACCAGCAATCACCTTGATAGAGGGTGATAAACTTAATTGAGAGGAAAAATATTCTCTTAAATCTATATAAAAAAAAATTCAAAGAATTAGACAAAGAACAATAATTACTAAAGTAGTTAGGAAACCTGACACAAGAACCCACTTACATTTTCATCTTTTAGTTGGTTAACTTTGTCCGTGGCATCTGCCAGCTTTTGAGTCAGGCTGGCAATGTCGCGTGTCAGGGTCGTTTTCTCTGTCTCGCACTTGTCGACGATTCTGAGGAGTTTATCTTCCAGGGATTGGTTCACCTTCTGGACTCGCTTGTGTGACTCATACAGCCTGTCCAAAAGAAATAGATTTTTACTGCACATTTCAATACCCATCAAATTTACACTAATGGGGTAAGGATGGGAAAGTTAGAATTTAGGAGAAATGTAGGCCTATTTTCATATATGTAAATTGGGAAACCATTTAAGGAAAACCTTTATGAGTAAACCCGACAGTGATTTGAACCTTGACTGCCTCGTCACTAGAAATTCGATCTTTTGCAAAAGTGAGGCCCAAGACCATACAGCCACTGATGCGAGTGAACCATTCATTTTGAATATATTACAAAGTTTCTGTGGCTTTAAGCACAGGTCTTTTAGCCTTTGAGAATATCCGATCTGTGGGTCTATCCCTAAGGCATGTCAAGATATCTCACAAAAAATTAGTCTCACCATGCTCTACTTTAACGCTTTGTTTAGTTCTGTTCTTCACTTTCAGCGTGGAATATCGAGAGTTGTATTGTACTTTTGTATGAACAAACATTTCAGCCATTTTAAACAGTTTGAAGTGAAAAATACAATGTTTAATTTCAAGCTAAGAAAGTGTGTTTTATATGGTTGAAAAGAAAATAATTTGCAGATGTTTTACTAAGTTTAAGACGGTCCATTAAATCTAAACCTGCTAGAGTGGCTACATAGTCTAAGGCGTCACTCTCACAAGAGACTGGACTGCCGATGATGGATATATCTGGATTAAATCCCGGTCGGGTGTAGACTTACTGAGGGTGGTTTTCCCTAAATGGTTTTCACTCTCCGTCCAGGCAAATGCAGGTACACTTCCTCTAATTCAACCTTCTTCATCCCTATCACATTAGAGTAATTAGTGAATAGGTATACAACCCAAACAGGTAGTAATGTGCAGAGCTACAAAAGAAAAAAATCAAAGCACAGTGTTTATTCAGCCTGAACAAACCACCAAATTTATTTTCACTGAGCTCAAAAAAAAAACTTTCCATTTACAAAATATGCAGGGTACTTGATTAAATTCATTCTCAAATTCTTCGATTTCTCTGATCAACAAATAATTCATCCAAGCTTCGGCCATTTAAACTTTCGCCAAACAAATAATTTCAAACAATCTGTTGAAATAGTCATTAGGCCTATTCCAAGAGGTTGAGCATGAGTGAAATGTAAACAAATGAAAAAAATCTCAGTCCATAAAAAAGCTTTGTTCAGAAGAGCTAATGAGGAAAAATTCTAAGATAGTGTCACACGACCACTCCATCTTGCAAAGGAATAAGCTCACAAAATCTCAGGGAGAGGCGCCTGTCGGAATTTTAATTGCGGACTGAATGTGGCCACAAGGAGCTGGCTACACACATCCCCAAACAATTCAGTTGTTGAATGGTCTAAGGTAGTAGTATTTAACATTTTCTGTTTGCGTACCCTCAGATATAATTTATCTTCAACTTGTACTCTCAGAAGTTGTTAGTGTATAATGCCAGCTATACATATTCTATAATCTAAATTTAAACTAAGTAAAGTAAATTACATCCAAAACTTTGTATTAAATAGACATTTTTGGATAAGAAATATTATACATATATATGTATTATATAGGCTCATATCTTAAATTTTACATACCCCCTAAGATGTCTTCGCATACTCCAGGTTGAATACTAGTGGTCTAAGACATCTCTCTCGCAATATACTGATTGACTGGGATATCAAGGTTTGATTCCCAGTCGGGATTACTGAGAGAGATTTTTCCAAAATAGTTTTCTGCTGTCCCTCCATGCAAATGCAATATACAATCTTCCTAATCCCTAGCACATTAGTGTAGATAGTACATATGCATGTAAGACTAATGGAGTAGTAATGTGCGGTGATAAAAACAAAAAACCACACCCAAAACAGTCAACCGTCCTAATATTTTGGTGTTAGGGCTGGCTAAGGACCAACTTCATAGTCAGGCTTAGTATGCTTCAAGTGCGGCACTACACTAAATACAGGATAATACCTAACTAGAGCAGAATGGAATGGATCAGTTTCATGGCCAGACTTAGTATGCTTCAAGTGCGGCACTACACTAAATACAGGATAATACCTACCTAGAGCAGAATGTATTGGGCCAGTTTCATAGGTCAGACTTAGTATGCTTCAAGTGCGGCACTACACTAAATACAGGATAATACCTAACTAGAGCAGAATGTATTGGGCCAGTTTCATAGCCAGACTTAGTATGCTTCAAGTGCGGCACTACACTAAATACAGAATAATACCTACCTAAAGCAGAATGTATTGGGCCAGTTTCATAGCCAGACTTAGTATGCTTCAAGTGCGGCACTACACTAAATACAGGATAATACCTAACTAGAGCAGAATGGAATGGACCAGTTTCATAAATGAAACTATCTATTCATACAAGTTTAGGTAGGTGTTGTCTTGTAGCACCTTACTTAAGGCGTACTAAGTTTGACTATGAAATTATCCCTAAGACACCCTAACCCAGTGTTTCTCAAATATTTCCCAGTAGCAAACCACTTGATAAACATTTGATGAATATGTAGATCACCTAACTTAATAAACTACCTACATATTTCCTTCCTGAAGCCAGAGGTTCTATTTATGTACATGTTTATCAAGCAATAAAAGATAGAATTTTTAGAAGACTATTTCTTATGCACTTGAGGCACAACCATCCAAATAAGACTTAGCGGACTTAGCCGGTCAATATTTTAAACTTTGGTTCTTTCATATAATGGGTATCTATTTTTTACTCGTAGTTTCAACTGCGGACTACTAGAGACTTTCCCACAGACAACAGTTTGATAACGACTTCTCAAGGAAAAGACAGATGCTTGTAATATTTTATTTTTCAATGAATATTCTTAATGAGAGAATAATAAAAAATATTAAAAAATCTACACTTGCCCACCTTGAATATTTTTCCTGCCATGTTAGAAGCTCCTCAGAGAGGGCGGCAAACTCTCCGTTGGGGAACTTCTCGGCCTCTGACAAGAAGTTGGTCTCCATGGTGACAATGTGATGCTCTCGCTCTAACAGCCTCTGCTTTAGGTTCTCAATCTCAACATGGAGGTGGAGACTTGTCTGGTCTGTGCAGTTTTTACAGGACCAACCACATTCCTGACAAAGTACAATATCATATGCAATGCATACACTTTTGGCTCAATGTAGTTTAACATTAGCTATATGATACAGCTGTACAAAATATGAGCAAATGTGTTTTGTTTGGTTATGTTATTATTATTTACACATTAAAACAGCACTTCTGAAATAGGTTTTTAGTGACTTTAAAACACTTTTTTTTAGATATTACCTAACAATGTGTCTAAACAAAAGTTCTAGGTGTTAAGGTTACATTGTTCTTAGCATAATGCTATACTCTCCTCTCTTGCTACAAAATTAATTAACAAGTGAAGAGAAATATTTGTGTTCCCGTGTGACATATACAACCAAGGATAGTATTTGTTGTTAAATGTTTCGATGTTTGGTAAACGATAACAAGTGCTAGTGGAAATTATCTAGAACGAATGAATGTTCAACTCTAGATTGTATGAGGGAGAATGGTGGTGCTTACAGTTTGTTTTTCAGAGTAAAATATCAAATATTTTAGAAAACAACATTAACAATTATGTGTGTTTAAAAAAAAATAGTCTAATTAATGTAAACAATGAGTTATGAAAATTACTTTTAAATGAATGAAAGTGCAGTAGATGGTTTAAAAAAATGGAAATAGAATCATCAAAAGGAGCTTGCGCAACTAGTCTTATATGAACTATTTTTAAAAAACTTCGTTTTTGCTAAGATTTTTTTAAACATTACCAAATATTGGCGTAGATCAACCACTTCTAACATCTATTGTGATTTATAAATTATATTTATTATACACATGCAAGACTACTCTTATGAAAATAGCAGCTTATGACTCACTTAGCCAAAATAATATTTGCTTCTTCATGTTGACCAATTAGGTTAGCACAACTGCTGTCGTCTTAAAAAAAAACTTTCTTGCAATAACCATTTAACAACTTGCAAACTAACATCTTGTTCAAAGCAAACATTTTACTTGATCCTAATTGTATTATTAATAGATTCACGTCAAAAAGAGTGTCATTGTAAAACAGTATTTAAATGTATTGTATTTAAATTGTTATATTATGTTTTATAAAACAGCCCAGACTACCTTACTAAGTTGAAGCATGTTTGGGGTGATACGCATTGCAGACGTCTAAAAATTCCCCATTATTTAAGTCTAATTTTATTTTAGCACCGTGTCTTATAGCTCGTTTGGGTTATAAGCTTCTGTACCAAATACACTAATGGTTTTAGAAATGAAAAAGGGTATATTCATAGGAACTGTAACCACATTTACATGGAGGGAGAGTGGAAAAACCATTTTGGAATAACCACCCTCAGTATTCCAAAGTGAGATTCAAACCTCAATCGCCCCATCATCTGCAGTCCAGACTATTGCGAGGGTGGCGTTTTAGACCACGCGGAGACCAAAGTGGGTTGTCTAAGTGGTTTGATATTTTTTGGTAAAGTTTTCAACAAAATCAGGCGAAAAATATCAGCAGGTTCCTGATCATTTAAAAAGTTTAAAATATAAAATAAGGTCTATGAAGCTTTACGCCAAATTTTGTACTTCTAGAATTAAAACAAGAGGTTATAAACATAAATCTAAAATTACTCTTTCAAATAAAGTCTATTTTGAGAGGGTCAGAACAGAAAATTTTAATACAATGTGGGATTATTTTCTATAATGCTTGTTTTAGGGGAGAGGGGAGGTGGGGTTGTGTCTAAGTTGATATGCAAACAATTTTTGTTATATATATATTTATTTTTTTTATTCACAGACATAACACTACCAGAACAATGTTTTGGCTACATTTGATCAATAAAAGGAAATTTTTTAATTCAATTTACCTGTAGTTGGAAAATGACCCCCAGAAACAAGAATCAAACCTCAGATTTTTTGCTTAGCGTGCCAATGCTCTACCACCAAGCTATCCAGGATTCGTCCCCAGCTAAAGGTCATTCTTCCCTCATTGTTGTGAGCAAATGTACCGTATTGCAAACTATTAAAGCTATTCCACCAAAGACCCTGTGTTCACTTCTTATTTTAGAGTGTCATTTTTAAACTAATTTAAATTAATTGAATAGAGGTCACATCCTTGTGAACAGTGTTGTAATTACAATGCTTTGTAACCTGTATGTTGATATTCATTGAAATTTAGCCTATGCTATTTAGAGTATTAATTGGGAATAATGCCTCAATATTTTCTTAGAGATCATAATTATTTTAGAAAACTGAAAAATATTATTATTATTATTAGCACCGCGTCTTACTACCCGTTCGGGTTATACGCACTTACGCTAATGTGTAATGGTCGGGTGATTGTGAAACATTCACAAGAAGTCTTGTCAGAGGTGAAGGAAGGGTTTGGTAATCAGATAAATCTGTGCCAGGACCGAGGATTGAACCCCGGCCGCCAGCAGACTGAAAAATAATTGTATGTTTAAAATGAGGTATTCTGGGCAAACTCATACAATCTTAAAACACATAAGCTACCAGTAAAATGTTGAGAAAAAAAAGTCCAAAAACAAAATATGACTGGGGCTGTATCTGAATAGTCCAAGGCTCCCTAGTCAGGCATTCGAGTTTTAGACTTGATGATTTTACACTTTTCGCGCTGTTCAGAGTGAAGACTGCATCAAACTATTTGAACGGCAACACGATTGGGCATGCAGTGCTGCTTCCAACTGAAGATTGTAGAAACTATGTCAACGCCATCCTTATTTAAAATGGTGGAAAACGTAAATTAGTACGCTAGCAGACGAAACGATAATACTAAATCAATTGCAAATCAACACCGCAACCGACACCAGGAGAACAGCACATGGGTGATGGCCTTTGTATCCATGGTGACCAAGACCTCAAGGAGGGCTCAAGCAGGGTGCATCAGCATCCTTCATAACTATTTGTACAGATCTACAGTTGGTCACGTGATTGCTAATGCAATTATCAAGGGCACTAGTCAAGACGACGCCATATCAGTAGACAATTCAGATACAGCCTTGGATAGCCAAGTTATGACACATCAGCTATGTGACTCCCAATTGATCAAAAAAACTGTAGGCTCCTATGAGAATGAATATTTCTACAGCATATTTCGATAATCCATGTTCTTTGACTTACAGTTTAATTAAAACGATTAGTAGCCTATAGCCTATTAATAAGCTAAAAATACTACATTTGAGCAAACCAGCAGGATTACATAATAAGTCCCATGACATAATATATTTTTATAGTTTTCCTAGTTTGATCATGCACACCTACCTTACAAACCTTAGATCCTTGTGCCATTTTTTGAAACACATAAAATAAATAAAAAATTGATGTGTTGAAAGTCTTAAACTTTGATAATATTGTCAAAACCATCCACAATAACAACACTGAAACAAAGCACAACCATTATTATTATATGAGTATCTACTAAACATTCAAACTTAAACATTCACCTTGACATTGCCTGTGAAACTTCACAATATAACAATAAGCCCCTAAATCTTAAGCCTGCACTAGATTAACATGGCCTTTTTGTCTTTTCTACAAATAAATTGACTTATATCCATTTGACAGTACTAGTAGAGCTTTAGCCACAACATTAACAATAATTTTAAGTAATTCTACACTGAGACACAATATTGTAGTAATTATGAGCATACACAAACAAAATTGTAGGTACAACAGCTGACGTGTAAACAGAAATATTTAATTACATCAAGGCTAAAACTAAAAATTGCCAATTAAAAATCGATTCTCTGAGACATCGATAGTTATTGGAAAAATATCGATTATATGATTCGATACGATTACATTGATTATTTTGTTGAAACGATACATTTAGCTCGAACTCTCATTGAATTGATTAAATTAATAAATCATCATAAATATTTCAAACTTCCAGCATTCTGCCAGGTCTGGATGTTGACAAAGCCCTTCACTTTACTCTGTCCTGCCACCACCTCTCCTGTTCTGCCTGCCATTATTTTCTTCTTCTCGTAATATATCCTATTATTTTATCAACCCATCATATTCATGGTGTTCCCTTAAGTATATTCATTATTTTACTGTACTTGCTACCTTCTTAAGCAATCCAAAATCATCCATACCATACCCTTCATAATATCCCTTATACCAAGACGATATTGATTTCTCAGTTTTTAAATTCAAAACTAAATTAAATAATACGATTTTATAGTACCGGTATAATGTGTACAATAAAACATGAATTTTGGTGTTAAGTGTCATAATTAGAATACTTTTCTAAAGAAAATAATGATCTATAAGATACTTCGTGATGTTAGCTGGCTTGGACCATGTCTGTCTGTATTCATGCGTAACGCATAATTAGTAGCAAATAATGTATAGAATATAATGCGCAAGAAGTTTAAACGTAGTTTTTCAATTACAGCTTTGATAAACGATACATTGGAAATAGTGCAAAATTTATAAAGTTGATTAAATTTAACTTCTTATACGTTATGGATAAGGTGAAGTGCAGATAATCATTGGACCAAAGACGTATCAGCCAATGATAATGTGAGGAAAAGCTCTGGCCAATTAAAAGTCAGTATACACATCAGACAAAATTTAGCATCTGTGTTTCATGTTTATGCCTTGTGTTAGCCAAATTTGATTGTTATTAACTTTTGTTGTTGGTGGTGTTGTTTTAGCTTCAAAGTCTACCTTACCTTTATTGCAAAGGACTTTTATGTCTGGCCTGCACCTTTAGCTGCTTGGAACAGTAGCGAGGAGAAGGGTTAACTATTTTTGAGCATAGATGCGCTGCTACCTATGAGGATTTTCAAAAAGCTTGACTCAAGTATAATCAAGTGAAATTAGCGAAAGTTGTGCTACCAACTGGGGAGAGCCGGACCGGACCCACTTGTGAGGGTGTGTGCTAAGGCTAACCACGTGGAAAATTAGCACAAATCAACACCTACAAGAAAAGGTTTCATTAAGAAACCAGGATCACACCAGAGTGAATTACCAGTGTAAAGTGTGTCTCTGATACGCACACAAGAGGATTTCTTAATAAATTTTTAATAAACTACTCTGTCCAAGTCTTCCCCGTACACTCCAAGTAGCACAATACTAGGATCCAGGGGCAGATCCATATCATTTTCATAGGGGGTCATAAATATAAATAACATAGTTACTTACAATGTTAGATTTCTGTTTAAATCCATTTAATAATTTCTCATTCATATTTGATCTTATGCATGTTTAAACCATGATCAACCTCTGCAATTTTTATAAATCAAATTGTTTTTATAAACTATTTGGAGTGGCCCTCCTTAAACCAATTTTTAAAAATGGTTCACTCTAGAGACTTGCCTTAATTTTTTTTTTTTTTAATTAGATTCTTTTATAAATTATAAACCACCATTTAAAGCGTTCTTCACTTAGACAATTTTGAAATTTGGATGCCCCCCGAAGATATTTATAGTGATAATCAACTTAGGATGGTTAGATACCTCTAGAAGATAATCTTTGAAGTGGTCCTCCACCGACAAAATTTTGAAAAAAAAAAAAATTGCAGAAATATCCTTGCCTGAAAATTCTTCAGAATTACATGCATCTAGAAGCTATTCGGAGTTGTCCTCTCCTAGATAGTTATGAAATTTGGATGACCTTGGAAGCCATTTAGAGCTTTCCTCCCTTGACTTTTTCTGCCAGTTAGATGTCTCTAGTCTATGAGTTATTTAAAGCGGTCCTCTCCGGCAAATTTTTTACAATATAATGCATCTAAAAGTTATTAGGAGTTTGATTTAAAGCCATCTTTTAGCTTCATATTCGATAATTTCAGAGGATTTGAAATATATCTAGGGGGTAATTTATTCCAGGGAGGGGCGAATTATTTCCAGAGGGGCAGAGTCCTCCATAATTCCTCTGCTCCTGCTGTCTACTACACATACTCTATAGTCGATATTCGTGGATGAACTGCTCTCAGGCGATAACCAGTCTTCTTTGATGTTTGGCAGTCTACAGTCTTTATCTATTCGAAACAATGTTCGTTACTCGCTATGCACGACAAATATTCGTACATGAAAACGAATATTTTTTCCACACTTGCGTGATTCATATAAAAAAATTGAATAAACATGGACGAATAACACACGTATGGACACGGCTTAAGAGGTGTCTGAGCGTTAAAAGTAAAGAAAAATGTATAATTTATCTGTGTTGTATTTTATATCTAAAATCTGAACTTTAATTTTATTATTAATTAACTTTCACAAGGGTTCAACTGATCCTTTGAAC
>CABEEJ010000033.1:230635-307540 GCA_901482245.1 Timema douglasi
ACCCCGTCCCTCCGAATCCCCACCTGCTAGGACCATGTTGTGTTTCACGGTTAAGGTGTACCGGGTTTTGGAGGTCACTGGCATGGATGTATGTCATGAACTAGTAGAAATGTAACTGCACGCTGAAGTCCCAAACAGATCTACTTTTGTCTATATAAATGAACTGCTCATTTTAGTGAAATGAGTCACTTTTATTTCTAATAATGAAAGATTCTGCACATTTCTAATAAACAGGAAGTTGAGGAATAACTCTCGCTTACTATGTAGGGAAATGAACCATTCAGACTATCATTCAGATACGTAATAACCAGAAGAGTAGAAATGTCTTAGCGCTGGGAGCATTGGATTCCAGGAAAGATAATCTGGCACTGGTGACTGGAGTAATTTGTAACCTTTCCATCCTTATAGTGAGCGGCAAATGGCACTGAGCTCACCAGTTAAATTAGTTTGTTTCCTAATCACTTGTCCCAATGTCCGTGTAAACTCTTGACGCAGTCCTCAAACATATACTACATAGTAAATGTATCACACAAAACCCTTCACATAAACCAATGCCATGTGCTCGACAATGTTGGCTCTTTTCTATACTGAATATTATATCCAAAAGAACTGCATAGTAACTATTGGGAAACGGCGTTGTTTCTGTTTTGGTCTGGTCAACCCAGAAGCGAATTTACACTATGGGCCAGTTTCATAGTCAAATTTAGTACGCCTCAAGTGCGGCGCTACACTAAGTACATGACGACACCTTACCTAAACTCGAATGGAATGGGCCGTTCTCGCATAGGAAACTGGCCCATTCCATTCTGGTTTAGGTAGGTGTCGTCATGTACTTAGTGTAGCGCCGCACTTGAGGCGTACTAAACTTGACTATGAAACTGGCCCTATATGCCCACTAGGCACGGGCTTAGAGGTGACGGCTTTAGGGAGTGGCCCATTTTGGATAGTATTATTATTTCTTATTATAATATTTTGTTTTTAATAATTACGTTTAAAAATTATTGACTAACAATATCAGAATAGTTTAAGTCATCATACTATATACTATAATATTATAAAGAGGAAAGATTTGATTTTTTGTTTGTTTGTTTGTTTGTTTGTTTGAAATGAATAGGCTTCGAAACTACTGGACCGATTTAAAAAATTCTTTCACCGTTGGCAAGTTACACTATTCCCGAGTGACATAGGCTATGTTTCATTTTCAATAAAATTAGGGATGCTTACTAAAACTTGAATAATCTAACCCAATGTGTAAAAAAATAAACAAAAAACTTCCTTCAATCGCGTGCGCTGCGAAAACTATTAATGATAGAACAAAATGATGTATTACAATTTTTCAGGACACATCACTATCTATAAAAANTCAATCTGAGTGTTTTTATCTTAGGATGTTGCTGCATCACGTACGCGGTCCAACTTCATTCCAGCACTTGAAAACTGTGGACGGAGTTCTCAAAGAGACCTATCAAGCTGCTTGCCGTGCTAGAGGTTTGCTAGAAAACGATGACCATTGGGAAAATACTCTAAGAGAAGCATCGCTTTTGCAATGTCCAATACAACTAAGAGAGTTGTTTGTGGTCATACTTTTATTTTGTCAGCCATCGGAGCCATTCAAATTGTGGGACAGTTTCAAAGATGATTTGTGTGAAGATGTTAGACACAGAATCAGACAGGAAAATCAAGACTTCGCGTTACCATACAATGAGAATATTTATAACGAAGGTTTGATACAAATAGAAAATAGATTGTTGCAATTAAATGACAAAAGTCTAAGTGATTTTGGATTACCTTCTTCAGTTCGTACAGAAAACAATGTTGCAGATACAATGGCACATCACTACGATACAAATGATTTGACCGCTTTCGTCAATGAAAACCTACCAAAATTAGTCCCAGATCAAAAACATGCTTTTGAGACTATAGTCGACAGCGTGAATAATGACAAACGAAAAATATTTTTCTTGGATGCGCCAGGGGGAACAGGAAAGACGTTTCTTGCTAATTTGATACTTGCTAAGGTCAGAGAATCAGGGAAGATAGCAATAGCAGTTGCTTCCTCCGGAATTGCTGCAACTCTCTTGAGAGGTGGCAAAACTGCTCATTCTACTTTTAAACTTTCGCTATCTGTAAATCTTGAGCAACAATCTACATGTTCTATCCGCAAAAACGGGCCTCTAGGTAAATTACTACAAGACACCTCATTAGTTATGTGGGACGAATGCACGATGAGCCATAGAGCACATATAGAGGCCGTGAACAGAACCTTAAAAGACCTCAGGAACTCCTCTGCAGTCATGGGCGGGATTACTTTTGTATTTGCTGGAGATTTCCGACAGACTCTCCCCGTTATTAACAGAGGTACGCGAGCAGATATCATCAAAGCATGCTTGAAATCGTCTCCCTTATGGACTTCGATTGAAACATTAAAATTAAGGACGAATATGAGAGCTCATCTTCATGGAAGTGACAGTGATTTCCCACAACAACTGCTAAAACTTGGTGAAGGAATTTTCCCTGCTCCAAATTTAAGCGGATATAGTGACATTATTCTGGATGAGTATCTAGGCCAAATACTCCATGATTTGGAAAATTTAATAGATGCAGTATACCCTGATATCGAGAATTTGCACGAAAAGGACTTTCATTGGTTGTGCTCTAGGGCAATAGTATCAGTAAAGAATGATACTGTCAACGAAATAAACAATCTTATCGTTCAAAAAGTCAGCGGTCAGATAAAAAAATACAAGTCGATAGACACTGTAACTAATATTGAAGATACAGTTCATTATCCACAGGAATTTTTGAATTCCTTGAACCCTTCTGGATTACCACCACACGAACTGACGTTAAAAATTGGAATTCCAATCATGCTTTTGAGAAATTTAAGCCCTCCAAGCATGTGCAATGGGACGAGGTTGCTTATTAAGGAGTTAAAGGAAAATTTAATTGTAGCGACTATTATGACCGGTCCAGCAGCTGGTCAACTAGCTCATATACCGAGGATACCGATGATCCCAAGTGATTTGCCAATCCCATTTAAACGGCTTCAATTTCCGGTAAAAACATCTTTCGCATTAACAATTAACAAGTCCCAAGGTCAAACCTTCGAATTAGTTGGGATCGATCTGCGAAATAAATGTTTTACTCATGGTCAATTATACGTTGGCCTATCGCGGGTTGGAGCCCCTGAAAATCAATTTATTTTGCTGCCACAAAATAAAACCACATCAAATATTGTTTACAGGGAGGCTCTTACTCAATAAATTAAATGGCTTTTGTTTTGCGGTTATGACCTTTTAACAATTAGTATAAGTATAAATAAAAAAAATATTGAAAAATGACAAAAAAATGAAAAATAATATATAAAAAAATAAAAAATATAAAAAACAATGTAAATACAAAAAAAGTTTAAGAAAATATATTCACAAAAAAAATTAATATCTTAGTTTTTTGTTTTCAATGAATGTTATTTTTTTAGAAACTCACTGTAAAACATTGTGTATTTTCTTTTATTATATTATTATGCCCGTGCGAAGCCGGGATGGGCTGCTAGTAATGACAATATTTATTTTTAAATAACTGTGCTTTGCAATCGCTTTGTAACTGAAGTCAGTCTATCCTTCCTTATAACGTTAATTGTTGACTCAAGCTACTGAAGGGCATGTACTGTACATGTTTGATTATCTTTCGTAGAAATCTTTTCTTGAATACTAACTTCCACTCCCCCTCCGCCAACACCTATTTCCACCGAAACTTCCTAACGCTCTTGACCAAAAAAAATGGACAAGGGGGGGGGACGCAAATTATAGCTGTGCGTAGGGGTGCAATTTTTTTAAATCCGCTACTGGGTCAGCCATCCCTTAAATTGTAGTATTATTCTTTGTTTTATATATTTGCTAATAAAATATTTTAATTTGTTTTATCATTAATTTTAGCTTGAATAGTTTTTTCATTGTTTCATAACTATGATCCAACCAAAACAAATGCATTTTCTCAAATATCTTGTTTTAATTTATAATACTATTATATTTTACACAATATAATTCCTGTTTCTACAAAGCTTTAAATCTTTTATCTTTTAAAAGATTATCATTGTACCTATTATTCTGGCTTTGTATTTTTACGTAAAATGATTTCGGTTCTAAATTGTGTAAAAGACAAACAAACCGACCAATCAACAAATAGATGACAATGCGAAAAACCAATTTTTCGAGTTCAGGGGGTATTAATCATTTATATCTAACAAAATGATAACAACTCTTTTATAGGTATTTTATTCACAATAACAGCACCAGCACTTACACTTTACACCATTTTCATTCCTACTAAAACTATGCAAGTAAAACAACAGTTTCAACAGAACTCGGACTCGAGTCCACTAGAACCGAATTGTGACGTAACAGTACACTTAGGAATAATAAATTAAAAGCTATTTTCAAAGCTATGTGATCATTCAGAAAGATTTTTAGAAAATGTAAGATCTATAATCCACTAGTGTTGATGTACATCGATGCAGTGGCGTAGAACCTTTTGTGTAAACAAATGTAATTTTTAATTAATTCATCTAATTAATACAATGCTACGAGCACACTTACTGTGAATCATCAATCGAATGATAAATTAACTAGATCTAGCAGATATGGATTGATACATGAAGCTATGTCTGATGGACATATAAAGCAACGTCAGATATTCTGACACGATACTCAATGTCTAATCGACATATAAAATAAAACAAGACATTCTGATACATGAAACTATGTCTGATAGACATAGAAATGGAATTTAGAATCTAATGTAGATTCTAAACAGAAGATAAAGATACTTAAAGTCTCAGAAGAGGCTTCCTCTGCGACGTGGGGATGAATCCGACACCTGACACATTGTGGCCACCAGTATTCTTTGGTGCTGAAGTTTTACGTCAAAGTTCTCCCTCCGGTGAATAATTACAATGGAATAGAAAAATGCGATTCACATGGAATCCGTTATATAGCAACAGAACTTGCTCGGATTTGGACTACATCTGGATATCTAAGGAGAGAAGGGGGGTTAGATTGGTAGAATTACTCCGCTTGCTCAGCAGCGCTGTCAGAAGGTGTAGCGAGCCAAGACAATTATCTTTCTTTTCTTCGATGTGTAGCCTTCGATCAGGACTGAAAATGCTCGAGGTGTCGGTATGGTCTGCTGGGGCAATTTTCCTCGTCGCTTGGGCGTTTCCCGGCAACATCAATTCACAGTGAGTTAACACTTGCCACATATTATTGGAATAGATTAGTACTTATGTCTTAATGTTAATTGTCTTTAAGGAATTTTAATTGTCTTTATGGATTTTTAACTGTAGATGTCATATTATATAACTGACGTGCATTATTATCACTCTCTTGCTTTTTTGAAGGCCTTGGGACAATAAGCTCTTGCTCTCATGATGACCCTTGGACGGTAGGTTCTTGCACTTTTGAAAACCCTGGGACGGTAATCTCTTGCTCACTTGAAGGCCCTTGGATGGTAAGCTCTTGCTCTCTTAAAAGCCCTGAGACGGTAAGTTCTTGCTCTCTTGAAGGCCCTGGAATGGTAAACTCTCGCTCTCTTGAAGGCCCTTCGATGATAAGCTCTTGCGCTCTTGATGATC
This sequence comes from Timema douglasi, assembly GCA_901482245.1. Taxonomy (NCBI): domain Eukaryota; kingdom Metazoa; phylum Arthropoda; class Insecta; order Phasmatodea; family Timematidae; genus Timema; species Timema douglasi. Next base: position 236,265 of record CABEEJ010000033.1, read on the forward strand.
CTTATACGTAAGGTTCTTGCTCTCTTGAAGGCCCTGGGATGGTAAGCTATTTCTCTCTTGAAGGCCCTGGGATATTACGCTCTTGCTCTCTTGAAGGCCTCTAGATGGTAAGCTCTTGATGGCCCTTGGACGGTAGGTTTTTGTTCTCTTGAAAGCTCTGGGATGGTAAGCTCTTTCTCTTTTGATGGCTCTTGGGCAGTAAACTCTTGCTATCTTGAATGCCCTGGAACAGTAATCTATTGCTCTCTTGATGGCCCTAGGATGGTAGGTACTTGCTATCTTGAAGGCCCTGTAATGGTAAGCTCTTTCTCTCTTGACGGCTCTTGGATGGTAAGCTCTTGATCTCTTGAAGGCCCTGGAATGGTACGCTCTTGTTCTCTCAACGACCCTTGGATGGTAAACTCTTGTCCTCTTGACCGCCCTTGGATGGTAATTTCCTTATATTTTGAACGCCCTTGGACGGTAGGCTTTTGTTCTCTTGATAGTCCTTGAAGGTAAGTTTTTGCTATCTTGAAGGCCCTGGGAGGGTAAACTCTGGCTGTCGTGAAGGCCCTGGATAATTAGACTAAATATTGTCAACCTTTGTGATGAAATGGTCAAGACTCAGCTGACGGGCAATATTCTTCCTCTCTCTATATAGATTTCTTTGTATCAAGCAAAGAACTCTGAATCTCAATGGCAAATTTGGAGCTTCTATTCATATTAGGGTCATTCTTTTCTATGATTCTAATTGCAACGTCAATGTACTTAAAAATTCTGCAATTTGTTTTGTTGAACGTTGTTTGATAGGCTCAACAACGCAGGGCTCTTCCTCTTCATAATTTATGCCAATCTCCATTTCTAGAAGATGTTCATTGGTGAGTTAGGTTGAGTGGGATTGGAGCAATTCATCCACAATATCCTGGTTTAAGTCCTCAAATCCAAGTGAGCTTGCCATGTCAACAATGCCATGTCTTGAATTGGAAAGTTCGTGTTCAGGAACAAAATCATGAGAATAAGAAACTTTAGAGCAAATATTTTCCAAACTCCCTTCGTAAAGGATTGATTAACTTCTGCCCATGCATCTCCAATGTTGTAAATACCACCCGCCTAACACCAAACTGTACAGTAAAGATCATTGTCCTCACTGGAATGTGCGCGCACAAGGTCACGCCACCCCCTCGTAGAGTGACTGCTATATTACAGCTGACCATGAATTTTTATTTTTCTCAAATCACGCTCTAGCAATAACCCGTAAAATGAGATCGCGTATAACGAGGGATACCTGTATTTAACGGTCCTATTATTCATTTTTCTCATTTATTTTATTCATACCAAACATTAGAATTAATATACAAAAAACAAATTAAGAAAAATTAAATTTTTTGCGGCTCAACTAAAAATATAAAACCCTAAAAATTAAAAAATTAAAGTAGGTTTCCAAACACCTTTGCCCCATATTTGTTACTAAATATCAAACCACTAACTAGTTTTGAAATTTCCATTTTGTTGAGCCTCTTAGGTAGGGCCGTTTTAAAACCTTCTTAGGCCCACGCATTTTTATTTCTAGAAGTTAGTGTTTCCGATATTTTTACTAATTTCTAATGATAATTTTATCGTTTTTCATGCACAAAAAACAATTTTTGAATCTTGATAATAACATCAAATTTGCGCCGTGAACTCCTCTGAATCTCTGCTGACACAATACCCTGTGTCCACCAATGGTTCACGATACTTGCGATGCAGCTACGCATAACAACATAGCCCTGGAAATAATTTTAAATATTCTTTTATAAAATAGTTCTCCTGCGAAATAAAATAATTACCGTGTTGGGGTGTCACACATACTGTAATATTGGTTGGACAAGACATTGTTGTACGCGAAAGAAATCAAGTTAAAAAAATATGCGGACTATTGAATAGCTCTCAATTGAGTACAGTACTACAGTGTATTTACATTAAGCTGAAAATATCTACAAGATAACCGTTGTAAAACTTCGGCCCGCAACGCCAACTCTTGCAGCCCTCAAACACATTTAAAATATTTGTGATTTTACTAACAGAAATGACAAATTAAATACATAATCAGTGAAGTGTTTTTGAACATGTGAAAAAATAAACAAGCTGATTTATAATTTTACATAATGTTACGTATATCAACTACTGTGTCTGGGATCGTATCAGTGAGTCTGTTTTTATAACAACTACTGTGTCTGTGATTGTATCAGTGTGTCTGTTGAGAAACGCATAACACCTACTTGGTCTGTGATTGTATCAGTGAGGCTGTTGAAAAACGTGACAACTTAAATTATTGTTTTTTGCATTCAAATATAAACATATTTATTTTAAATTAAAATTTGGAGCGTTTTAATTATTTATGTTTTTTTTTCAAGTGAATAATTGTATGCCTTTAAAGGTTTATAGCCCCTAAAAGGTTCGTAGGCCTTAGGCCCTGTGCCTAGTCGGCCTCATGCATAAAGTGGCCCTGCTCTCAGGGTATGCATCCAGAAGACACAGGTGATTAAGTTTGCATTACCACATCGACTCATCGTGGATCGAAGATAGTTTTTTATGCGTACAAGCATTGAAAAACTTCTTTCTGAAATAGTTGATGTAGCTGTTATCACTATAATAGTTTTCAAAACCTCTTCAATGTGTGCTCCAAGCACATTTTATTCTTATTATGTTAACTTAGTGTAAAGTTTGTGTCTTGCCTCAACAAGACCTTTACATTATCTCAAAGGCTTATTATATTATTTTGGAAGGGTAAAAATGATACTTTTTACCCACCTNTAGATATTTACCCCCGTACCCCGTACCCCCTTCCGCCCCCTTCTTGTTCCACTGTTATCAATGTAACCCCTTAAAATAATAATAATTTTTTAAATCTGACACCTACATTTCAAAATAAACCTTTGACACAAATTTTTAAATCTATTCATTCAATTTTTTATTTCTAAAAATATTTCCATCTGTAAATATATAAAGGGACAAGGCTTCACTCAAACCAAGTAATTATAAAGAGTGAAAATTACAGTTTTGATTTTAAATGAATTGTAGTATTATTCAATTTTCTATGGAAGTAATATGTTCATTGTATCAACGCGTTTCACTTTAGTTTTATCTATAAAAAATACATGTCTCAATACTTTGATCTGTGAATGCTCGTAAGCCGCCATTTTAGTCGTAGAACTTATAATTTGGTTGAATACTTGTACAATATTTTGATGAATATATTTAGTAATATTGTGAGTTAGTAGTGTTAAAAGGTGATTCAGGTGAGTTTAATCCCGTTATATTACTTTTTATCCAATATCTCATCTTTACTAGCACCATTTTCGAGTATGTTTATTGTTTTAGTAATGTAAAGTACACCTAGGCCAACTTGTCTTGATGTTGACCTGGTATGGGGGGGTGTCCACCCGGTGCCAAACTCTAACTTTTAAGGTTTTGTATATATTTATTCTTGAATTGATACAGGAATCGTTCAGATGACCTTAGCCCCTGAAATTCCCATTTTGTTTGTTTCAATTTTAAACTACCAAGTGTAAATTATTAGATCTACAATTGATATTAACCTCAGGACAAAATTGTTTAGGCTGCATAGATTTTCATAATTTGTCGATAGTTTCATTGGGTGGGCATATCTTTTAACATGGGTGTCATATAAGCATGGGTGTATATAATTTCCACGATTTGTATGTTTAACTAGGTAAGCCTACAATTTCCTTTTTGCATTTAAAATAATTATTGTAAAGCCTAATATAAAGTAAAGTAGACCTATGATTATATTGCATTTTTAAGCTAATAGTTGTGTTAATATAAAGTAATGTAGGCTAAGCCTAGACCTATATATTGCATTAATAAAGCTAATAGTTGTGTGGTCATCTTTTTTTGGTAATTTTAATATAAAAAAATCTCAGGCTAATTTCACAGTTTATTTCTTCACGCTTGTCAATCCCTTTCACAATATATATGATTACTGGTGATTGGGTGTTTGATGAATCACGGTGGAGTGCACTGGGTGTGGTTTCCCACACACTATCTAGATTTATCAATGCTTTTTTTCCATCTCCTCACCATACTAATTCGGGAAAAATGTATTCTTAACTTCCTTCTTAAATTTTTAATAAACCAAACTACCTTCCTCCTTAAATTAAACCATTAATAGTCTTGGTGTTAAATATAACATTCAAATCCAGCGAGATATACCCTTTATTTACCCATTAAGGTAGCAAGCTTACCTTTCAGCATCAAGTAAGTGTAGGCTCTAAGTCACATTCAATTTGGTCATATTTAAAGTTAGGTCTAAATAATTTTTATGAATAAAAATAATTCTTAATTGTAGCCTTATTTAACATATTTAGTTATATATCCAGATAATCGACCAGCTTCAAATTTGACAGTCTAATGGATTTTTTTTTAAAATAAATATTGCTTCTGTAAATTTATTTGGATTTTAGTTTGCTACACATAATCTCAACAGTTCTTGAATAGGTTATTTATGATGGGCATATATTGTAATGACTAGGACTTTTTATTTTGAAAAGTTTCTCATCAAATCCCACTTTGAACGTAACAAATATTCAAGAATTATTGCTGAGACTAACCTGGTTAAAAACAGTTGATATATGAAATAGTTAGTGAATATAAAAAAGATAGGCTAGACTTTATGAAAAGCATCTTATAAAATTGATTTATTGAAGTCATATTTTACATAAAGTTCAATGGTCAGTTTATTTACCATAAAATCTATAGACATACTGGCCTTAGCTTGGGTTCCCTTCTACACCACAAGTACAATACGATAGCTTACTTGATTCTGGTCCAAGAGGCCTGTGTTTAAATCCCTGCCTGGTGCAAAGGTTTTTATTAGTGGCCATCCATCCTCTAAGAGAGACTTTTTATTTAAATTCACCTTCCTCACCAACTGTATTTAGATTATTCAGGTTAGGTTGTAAAAAAAACCAAAAGGTTAACCTACTTAGATTTTTACTATATAATAGGCCTATATATAATTTAAGTATGCTCTAAAGATATTTCATTTGAGAACATTTAAAATGATGTAGGTTTGAAAGGAATTTTTTAGGTGTATTTTCAGTTTTCAGATGTCAATTGACCCCGGAGAATTAGTACAGGCAGGGCCTCCTCTTTATGAAGTTAGTTCTGGTGACAATACAACCACGTATATCCCGACCACTTCAGCAGGCAGGTAGGCAGAGTTATTTTTTTAAACCTTGTAAATTGACAGTTTTTTGTTTGATGAAAGTGTACCTTATATGGCCAAAAGGATCAGTATTGACCTATATAACATAAATCACATTGAATGGGTGCGTGCCTCAATTTGGAAATACTTTAACACCTAGGTACACAATTCATGTATAGTTGGTGTTTCAACAAATCTTGTCGCTGGTGGCACTAACTAAAATATGTATTTCGGTAATCACATAAAAACATAGAAAAATAACACCTAATAATTAGAAATAGTACTGTAAATTACCGTAACCTAAGTAGGTCCTTCAATTTTAAAATATGGTAGCCTACCAGAGTATTTCTGAGTTGTCTTTTCAAGTAAGAAAAAAGTGGACAGTAAAACCTCACCCTCAAATTATTAATACATTTTTTTGTATGTTTGCTACTTTTGGTTTTCAGAATGATAACTCACATTTTATCTCTTTGAACTGAAGATCTTATGAGCTATGGCATCTTAGGACCAACCTAAAACTCTAATTTGAGGTTGTAGGCATTATCTACCAATTCTACATATATCTAGGAAATGATTAAATTTGAAAGTTTCTAATGAGATCTATAGGAATGTTTAAGTGCAATGACTTGTTTAAAATGCAAACACTTTTGTAAAGGGTAACCTTTTTCTTAGGGTCGAGATAAAATTGCATGGGCATTACTTACATTTTGAAATCAAAACTAAACAATTCCAGGTTTTTTAAATGCTAACCACATTTTAGAGTGGGGCCAAATATTGATACATACATAATCTTTAATAATTAATCCAATTAGTTGCTGAGAAAATTAATTACATTTTGTTTTTGTTGTCAGGCTTAATAAGTAAGCTAAATATTATTTAGATTATGCCTGCCCACTAAAGATTTTGAACAGTAAAAATAGAGCTAAAAAATGGGTTGATCTTTTTATTATAGATGGAATAATAAAATATATAAATCTAATCACTAGTAGGGTGACCTAACCAAATCCATGCAAACTTAGCTCTTTTCTGACATAGCACAATATAGCCACGCATGTGACACGCTTTCGGTTTTCACATACATTTAATCTTGTGCACAATATTTCTTAGATGTTGCTTGGACTAATCTCGCACGCAGAAAGCTTTTCCAATCATGACACAATCTAATCTTGCATGAGGCATGTTTTCTGGTTAATAAATTTGCATACAACATCCTTCTAAGTGTTTCTAGTGTACACCGCCATTTCATCATGAATGCTGCTAAGTTTTTAAGCAACCAAGACGAGACAACACAAAACATATCATGTTACTTCTGGATTCACCCTAATCCCTCAATTAAAGGTGTGCGAAGTTTCAAAACTTTGACATTGCCTTAAAAAAACAAATATCAGCTTGGACTTTACTTCGAAACAAACATCAGCTTTGACTTTGCTTTGAAACAAATATCAGCTTCAGCTCTGCTTTGGAGCAAATATCATCTTTGACTTCGCTTAAAAAAAATTCTGGCTTCGCAGCTTCACCAATAAAAATATTAACAAATAAAATACTCAATTTATGGTTAGTTATTTCCATCCTTAGCTTTTGTGTACATTATAAATTAATACAATTAGGTAACTTATATTAAAAAAATCTGAAGTAATTTATAGTAGTTTGTGATAAGTTAATAACGTGATTTATCAGAACAAAACAAAATATTTCAAACATTTTGCAATAAACACTTTTTCAAGTAATTGTGGTGCATATTAACTAATGACCACAATATATTTCTTTCAAGAGTAAAACAAATTAACAAAAAATATTCTAACTTTGATTTGGCTTTTAGAATACACTTATATACTTAAATACACTTTTGTACTGATTGCGCTAATGGACTAGGGATGAGAAAGGTTGAATTTAGAGGAAGTGTACTCACATTTATGTGGCCAGAGAGTGAGACACTTTATAAAAAAAACACCCTCAATACACCCGACTGGGTTTGAACCACGATCTCTTCATCAACAGTCTAGTCTCTTGCGAGAGTAACACCCTAGACCATGTAGCCACCAGAGCGGGTCTAGTTATATAAGTTTAAACTAGGGATGGAACCATTTACTCCTCAAATTCTTAAGGATGATGAAAGACGGCTGAGACAGAATAGTGCCCTGTAACTATTACTGTTCGACCTCGTAATGAACAACATTATAGCTAAGATCCAGGAATACAAAAACGAAGAAAAACTACAGGTGATGTATGACCTTTGCTGATATCATGTTTGCAAAGGAAACTAGAGAATTAGAATAAAGTAATGAATGAGTAAACAATATAAATAGGTAACACCACCCTGCAAGAAACTCTCAAATATTTAGGAAGTGAAATACATAAGGAAGGAAAAGTTGATCATAAGATAATAAACTGAACACAACAGGCAGGAAAATTCTATCAGACAGTAAGGAACTTAATCTGGGGTAAGACCTTCCTCAGTGGCCACGTGGTCTAACACACTATAAGTCATTCACGAGCTAAGTTTACCTGGATGACAGCTCGAAATGTTACTAGAAGTAATCCCTAATATATCACTACGCCAACAGCTGACATCTATCACTTTGGATTACTGTAATTAAAACAGATGGTAATATATTAATGTGATAGTTAACCACAGTAATTTAGGCCAATATTATTTATATATTTATTTGAGGTAGGACACAAAGTTTATTTATAGTTTTATTCCACTTAAAAAAATATTCACACCACTTTGACAAAAACTTCTAACGAACATAGCTTCAAAATGGTGACTGACAAATCTAAACCATATGATTGAACATAACGGTAAACAAGTTTTTTACAATGGTGCAGACACGCAGTTGATGAAAATATTTTATTCAGTTAAATATTTCAAAATACGATAAAATAATCATAAAATCATTTATTGTATGTAAAAAAAAGAAGAGAATTTTCTCTTTTCCAAGTAAATACGATGCCTGTATTAAAAGGTATTGATTGATGTGTGCACTATATCAAACATAATCAATAACGTTCCAAAACAAAAAATAAGTATTTTTAACTACGTTTAAAATATTGTTTCGAGTTGGATAAAAAGAAATTATTTAAAAAAATGAAATAGTATGAGAAAATTTAAGTTTACGTTATTTTAAATGTAATAGATAACAGGTAATTAAATATCTTTACATTTATAACAAAACTGTGATCTTTTACAGGTGTTGGCAACCCAAAACCTGAACATATGATTTTCGAACTGTAATCCAGGTAAAAACCTATCGTGAACAGAATATACTCTCGCAGTAGACTAGACTGCTAATGACCTTAAATCAAGGTTTGAAATCTTGGTCTGGTGTACTGAGGGTGGTTTCCCTAGATAGTTTTCCACTCTCCTTCGGCACAAATGCAGGTATACTACCTTTCAATATAACCTTCCTAATCCCTAAAACCATTAGTGTGATTAGTACATGAACATATAACTCGAACAGGTAGTAAGACGCGGCGGTAAAAAAAATCTGGGTTAAGGAAGTATCTAAGAGTTGTAAGATCACTATATTTAAGACATACTTCCTTCAGCTATTACTTTATGGAGCCAAAACTTGAACAATGTTAGCAAAAGATGTGAGCAGAGTGCAGGCATCAGAGATGAAATTTTTAAGAAGCAGTAAGGAAAAGACAAAAAGAGACGGGATTAGAAATGAAGAGATAAGAGAAAGCATTTATTTTAGGGCAGCCCACGATACAATTGAGGCAGCCAGCCTAAAATGGTTTAGCCTTGTAAAGAGGATGGAAACCGTAAGAATGCATAGAATAGCATTTAGGGAAATGAGTGAGAGCAGAGTCAAAGGAAGATCGAGAACACAAATGAACCAAGTGAAGGAGGATGTGTCAAAAAGACAGACAGGAGGAATGGAGGGACCGGACAAGATGGGGAGGCTTTGGTTCACAGCTAACACAATAGGATGTTGGAAACGGCCCATTATGAGGATGATTTAAAAATGGCTTTGGATTATTTACTGATATATTTCAACATTTTAATTGGGTGGTGGGCACAATTTATGAAAATCAATCCATCATTCTTAAGAAGTGTTACATTTAAACACATCAAACTTTCATTTTTTTTTCAAAACAGTTTAAATGAAATACCTTCTAGTGGTGTAGCTTGTTTAAATTTATTTTAAAATACATTGATTACATTTATGTCTAAAACACCATATTGAAATTTTTGGTGATTTTTAAGGTGCCCAGATTCAAAATCCTTTTGAACCAAAGAGCTAATATTTTAAATGATGACTTCGGTCAGTATTTCAAGCATTGAATAAAATGTTATACATAACCTAGAAAGTCTAGTCATTTTTCTAATAGTTTTTCATTTTATATTGTATTTATTTAAACTAAAATTTGCTAATTTCATTTAAAAGATTAACCCCACTTTTATACTGATTGTTTTTAATTTTTTAATACCAAACATGCCTTTATTTTAAAAATATAATTCAGGATTATTTTAATGGTTTTGTTGATTTAAGTAACCACTCAACAGAGAGTTGAATTAAGGCATATTTATTTTGTTGTTTCAAGGTGTGTTATTTGTTTGCAGTGTTGGTTTCATGGTGATGTCGTACCCGGGCCGCCCTCCTATGGTCCCTGGGATGCCTCCCATGCCTCCAACCATGGGCATGCAGTACATGCAACTTGGGGGTAAGTTACAGTCGCAGACAAGTGCTGTATTTTCCCAATATCTCGATGAGAGCACATCTTAAGAATTTTGAAATTTTCTCTCAATTTTAAAACATAAATCAATATCTGAATAACATTCTTTTGTTCATCTATGTAAGCTTGTTCCACATTCTAAAACTTAGTCAGTTAACATAAGACTATTAGGATGCAAATTATTTTACTTATTTTATGGCATTAGGAAATCGAAAGTTCATTGCCACACTTACAAAGGTAGGCTACCTATCCCTATCTTGAGCTAGTTATATCCCGTCTACCTCATTAAACCCTATCCATATTTTGATCTGGTTCTATCCATTCCACCTCATTACACCCTATCCCTATCCTTAGCTAATTCTAACCAGTCCACCTCACTACACTCTATCGCAAGTTAGCTCTGTCCAGTCCACCTCATTACACCCTATCTCAAGCTAGTTCTATCCAGTCCAGCTCATTATACCTTATCTCTTTCAGGCCCATTTTAATGTTATCCTCCCATCTGCGTCTAGGTCTTCCCATTGGGTTTGCCAATCAGCACTAGATTTTCCCAACATGATGCAAGTCCTGTCTATTCTAATCTTTGAAACTTGATTATCCTAACAAGGTCTTGTGATGAGTATATGGTATGCAACTCATCATTATATAACTTCCTCCACTTTCTAGTAGTCACATCCCTTTTTGGACCAAATATCTTCCTAAGCACATTATTTTTCTATATAAAAATATATGCGGTTTTGTTTTTAGGTCACCCACAGCTGATGCCAACTGTGATGTCAATGCCACCTCACGTAAGTCAAAAAGTAGTCCTACTTTTGGAGGCTGATACCAATAAAGTAAATAATTTTATTAGAGTAGTTTATTTACCATTAAAATAATGACACACAAAGAAAAGAGAGCTTTTTTTAATAAAGCCTAATTGATATTTCCCGACTTACAGATGATCCCGGGCCCCCCCTTGCCTCCCATGCCTCCAATGCGGCAGTTCCGACCCCACCCTAACCACAACATGCACCACAACAACAGTGGTGGGGGCGGGGGAGGTGGCAATATTCGGCCCAACTCGTTCACCAAGCGTCAGCAAGAACCTCCTGGACCCCCTGTCACCGTATTTGTAGGGAATATTACAGAGAGGGCTCCAGACGCCATGATTCGGCACATCCTGTCCGCCTGTGGCCATGTCGTCTCCTGGAAAAGGGTGCAAGGTAACATTCTCATTTGAAAGCTCTCTCTGGCAGAGTGGTTAAAGGTCTAATCACTGAGGCTAAAATCTCATTCGAATTGTGACTTTTTCTCACTGCATGGTGATTCAAAACAGGGAAATAACTGTTGTCATTTGAATGAGGATTATAGTCTTGGCATCCACCTCAGTGGCCTTGGTTAAAGTGCTCGCTTCATGACCAAATGTTTGTTGCTTCAAGCCCAGCCGAGGTCGACAAATTTTTCTTGAGTCAATTTAAATCCATAGCCCAACTATGCTCGGAGGGGAAGTAAAGCCATCGGTCTCATGTCAGTTTTGACATGTGAAATAACCCTGGAAACTATTTGAAAATACCTTTCCAGCACATCTTCTAATTTGCAACTTTGATAAACTGATTGTTAGAATGGTGTGACTTGCCACCTATATACTTATTACTAGAGGCCCGGATTTGTGATAAATAACCAAAAGTCAAAACATTCTTAATCAAGGCTGATTTGGGGGGAAAAGTGCTGCTTATTTTCGCATCTCTATACAGCATTATTAGAAATTAGGGGTGTACCAATGTGGGTACTGATGAATCTTTATTGGGCGATTATTAGTGCATCATCATTTCATCGGGATTGGCGATTATTACATTGATTAAATGGGATTTTTTAAAGTAGAATTTAAATAAAAAAAATTGTAAGTAGTAGTTTAGTGATCAAAATCGCAAGAAACACTTGTGTACACACTTCATCTGGGTTGCGGACTATGCAAAGATTACATAATCTTATAAAGAAATATAAGTTCATACTGTTGATAAAACTAACAATCAAGTTCCAACTTTCGCCGGCTATGCATAAACTATCTTTTTGTATACATACAATCTTTTTGTAATAATTACATATTAACTTTCAAGTTATCAAGATTTTTACTTTCTCGCTATCTTACAGGTAGAGAAATTATTGTGATTGTCATAAAAATCGAACCCGAGAGTATGATAAATCTCGCCTTAACTATTTTACCGACCAGGCTAAAAAGTGGTATCTAGGGTTTTCTTAGGAACCTCTAACGGGTTTTTGGAATTGTATATTTAACCCTAAAATTAAGGATAGTTTACTGAAGGGCAAAAAGAGAAAAAGTCGATTTTTCTCAAAATCAGCTCTTAATGATTTTGATTAAATTTCATTTATAAACATTTATATATTATATAAATATATATAAATATATAAATATAAATATTTCACACACTCAAGGGTAGGTTTTACTAATGTAAACTGTATTTTTTTTTATCGAACACTAATGTAATATCTATGTTTCAGCGTTTGGTTTTTGTGAGTTTGGTAGCCCAGATTCTGGTTTGAGGGCAATACGTTTACTTCACGACATGCAAGTTGGAGATAAACAGTTGGTTGTCAAGGTTGATGCCAAAACTAAAACGGTCTTGGATGAGTACAAAGGTAAGTGACCAAAGAATATGCCTGTAACTTAGTATTTTTAGCACCACGTTCTAATAACTGTTCAGATATGCATATGTACTAATTACACTAATGTGTTAAGAATGAATAAGTTTTAATTTAGAGGAACTGCACCCGCATTTATGTGAAGAGAGGCTGGAAAATTACTATAGGAAAACCCAGCCTAAATAAACCCAACCAGGATTGAACCTTGATTTCCCTGTCATCAGCAATCTATTGTGAGAGTGACACCTTAGACCATGCCACCACCGAAGCAAGTAGTTTGTGTTTTTGAATCCGATAGTTTTATTGCTGTAGTTATAAGTAACTAGGAGAGGTTTATATAGTTAAAAAATTAGAGATGGGTTGGATCCACAATTTTTCAAATCTGAATCTCAAATCCTATTTTCTTGAAACCAAGAGTTTTGAATATCCTTAACGATATGAAGGTCCCATCCCTATAAAAACTAGAGCTTGTTTAAATGTACAGCTCAAAGTTTTGATGTTTGGTTTTTTTCTAGCGGAGCGTCGTCGCAAGTTGAAGGGTCGGTCACCGCTGCAGGATGAAACACCAGACGAGGAAGACTACATGGACGACATGATGAAGCACACGGACAAGATGGCTATAGATCGTATCATGCTGACTATGGAAGACTACGAGTCTGACATGACCAACTTCTCTAGTCCTTCCCAGACGAGGAGGCAGAGAGGGGGTGAGTTTGTTTGGTCCTAACCCTACTTACTTTCTGTATGACATTAGGAACTTGGATGTTAATTGCTGCACTTACAAAAGTATGCCACCTATCCCTATCTAGAGTTAGCTCTATCCATTCCACCTCATCACAACCTCTCTCTCTCTTAAAGTTCCACTCTAATGTTATCCTTCTATCTGCCTATAGGTCTTTTTTCCACTAGTCTATTCCCATTGAGTTAGCCATTCAATACTCCGAATAATGTTCTAGATTGTTCCGTGCCTATCATTATACAAAGGTTAATAGCTCTTTATTATGTCTGTTTTATTTTTTGTATGTACAGATAGTGAAGATCGAAAGATCTCCCGTACACAAGAAAAGTTAATCAAACTGAGTCAAGCGCAAGGCGAACAGCAAGACCCTCCACCTTCAGACGCTAGTGTGGTAAGCCTGGGCTGACCTAAGCTATATTTAGCGAGTATTTAATATGAGGCTTTTATCCTATTGGCCTGAAAATAAGCCACACTTTTTTCCAAGAAATATCCTTCATAAAAATATAATGTGGCCTATAATCACACTCTTGGCTGATGGAAAGAAGGTATGAATATGGGAAAGTCTTGGTAATGGTATTTATGGATGTAGAGAATACATATGGTAGAGTAGATAGAAATAAAGTTGGGAAAGCAATGGAGGAGGCTCAAGTGGAAAGATGAGTTGTAATGAGAGTTAAAAGCATGTATGAGATTAACAGGAGTTGGGTTAAGACACAGTGGAAGGACGAGGTAGTTTACGTAGGGGAATGTCCTCTCACCATTACTATTTTAATGGTAATGAAAATGATGGCAAACAAAGTGGCAGGAAAACTCGGGAGGGAAGCATCAAAACCATGATGTTTTCTTAGGACTTGTTGGTATGGGAGGAGAAGTAAGAAACAACAACAAGAAGAGAACGAGGAGTGTGGAATTAAATTTAGCATGCCAAAATGTGAAGTGATGGTAACTACAAGTAAGAGGCCTTATAACACTAAACGATTGGATAGAGTAGAGCAGAGATGAGTACGGAACGTAAAATATTTTGTAATTGCGATTGAGGTAAAAGGTGGAAGTAGAGAGGATTTGATGAGAAAAGGACAGCAGGAAGAGTTGTTCTATAGGTGCATAAGAGACCAGCTATGGAGACGATAAGTCCCCTTGAAGTGTAAGGAAGTGTTGTACAGGACGTACTTTGAACCCACTGTCACATATACAGAAGAAACATTGACATTGAATATAAGATAGGGTTCCCATTCGTCTCATTTTTACCGGAACAGTCCCGTTTTTTTAATAAAATGTCTCTGTGTCCCTCGCTTATTCCAAATGTCCTGCTTTTTAAATGTCATTTATTAAAAAAATGAATCTGTGGGTAACTGATTTTATTCTGTGTTATCGTATAATCAGGTAACCCTCCTTGTGGCTAATTCATGAAACATTGTTGGCAATACTTATGTAATGCTCTTTATTTTTAATCATGCTTCTGTTGGCAGTATGTTCTGTATACATTTCTGGTTTCATACATAACAGGGGTTGCAGCGTTTGTAAAATATAATTTTTATATTTTTTCCACCTGCATAGTGCTGAAATGTAAGTGCATTATCAGTAATAATATTAGAAGAGAATTTACCTTCATTGAAGGTATTGATGAAAATGTGGAATGTACTTTATTCAACTCTAAACTTTGCATTTTACATGGTGTTCGGGCAGATGTAATCAACCACATAAAAACGAAAAAAACCCCATAAAAGTGCTGTTCAAAGTGAGGTTTCCAGTATAAGTAATCTCCTAAATTCAAAAACCCAGAGTGAAATGGAAAATCATTTACCACTGGCAGTGCAGGAAGCAACCTTCGCTTATTACATGGCGGTGCACAACCACAGCCTTAATTAAGTCCATGGACTGCACAACAGCCATCCAAATATCAAGAAGAAGAAAATCTTGAACCGGTTCATAAATTTGATAAATATTCTGATTAAACTTTCTAAAATATAAACTTAACTATAATTATTGTGTTATATTTAAAGGTGTAATTTTCCCAATTAATTAAGTTTGTGATTTATAATTATTTATTAAAGTGGAATTTATGCTGGTTAATGTGTGTATTTTTATATCATAATCTTACTTAATAATAAAAATAATAAAATCTTATTCAAAGTTATATATATCTTATTTATTAGATTTATTTCTTGTTTTATTAATCTTTTAAATGTCTCGTTTTTTTACAAAATGTCCCAGGTTTTTTAAGTGAAAATTTGTTGGAACTGTCCCAGTTTATAAAAAGTACCCTATGGGAACCATAATGTAAGAGATACTAGGAAAGTGGAGGCTTTGGGAATGAAGTTTGTGAGGAGCATGTTAGCTGTCACAAGGAGAAACAATATTAGGAATTAAGTCATTTGGTTAAATGTAGGGATACATGGAGTTTATGAGTTAGCATAGGAAGCAAGAATGAGATGGTATGGGCATGTAATGAGGATAGAAAAAGAGAGGATGCCAAAGAAAATGTTGCATTTGAAGTATGTAGAAAAAAGACCGCAAGGGAAGCCAAGAACAATATTGGAGGAGCAGATAACAGTGTGTGTTCAAGTGAGAGGAGAAGAATGGATCAAATTAAAAGAGGAATAGTTTTGAAAGTGTAGAGGAACGGGGAGGCATTTTAATAAACTGAACCGGCCTCAGGCTGGAAACTATGATGATTTACCAATCACCGCTTAAACTTGGCAAAGTTAATTAAAAACCGACGAACCTTGACAATCTTATTTGTGTCTACAACATATAACGACATATGGCTGCCAAACCTAGTTATCAAATATTCAAAAGTATTTTAATTGCATTGTTAGTGTCTTTATTTTTTATTTACAAGTAATTTCATTTTTAGTACAAATAATTTACCTTTTTATTTTCAAGTGATCTAACTTTTTTAAGTGTAAATATTTTTTGTCTGAAATGGCTGAAAATTAGGGCTTGGGCCTATTTTGGGTCAGTACGGTAATAACTAAATACAATAAACTAGGGTTGTGTGAAGTTCACTTTGTCAATTTGAAATAAACTTAAATTGAATATATTTAATATCCTTGAAGCCGAATTTAATATTAAATATTTTTGGTTGAGCTATGCTTGAAAAAATATTCTATGGTTAATTGTACAACTTTATGCACTGCAATCGCTTGGAAAAGATTTTACTGCCCAATTTCTTTAGTATTTTATTTTAAGGTAAAAATCAAATTATTCTAACATGCATTTCAATTATTTTTTTAAACCCATCATATGATTATCTAGTTGCAGCAGCTAAGACTGGTAGTAATTTAACATTTAAATAATTGGAATATTTTAGTTCTGACTGTTTTTATTAGCGAAGTTTCATAATAATTGTTGAAGCTGGAAGATACAAGCTAATGTTTTAAAGCTTAAAACAACTAAGAAGAAATATTCGAATCTCTATTTGGTTCTGAGCATATTTCTTATATTTGATTCGAGTTCACTTTGAATTGAAAAAGTAGACTTTGCCCACACCTACTTATTTGCACTGTGGCTAATTCTTTATTATTTTCTTGGCATTGTTTTAGCTTGAAGATGTTGACATAGAAGAGGGTAAACGAGATTTGATCACTCGGGAGATTGGCAAATTTCGAGAGATTATGAAGGTAATTAAATAAATCCCTTGCATTTCTTCTAAGTTCCAACTTGACTATACAATTGGTGTTATTATTACTACTTTTTTAGTGATTACCTTGTCCACGCTACCTGTTTTATGCTTTCTGGGGAGTTCTTGTTTGACTGTTTCACACACAACCATGAGATGTTTTTTTATATATATAAATTTGATACTTAAATTAATTAGTGACTAATTTGAATAGCTTTAATTCATTATCTGGAAGTGGGCATTTAAAAATTTGAGTTTTAAGGTCATAACAATTTCTAAAACAAAAGATTCATTTATTTTGTCAATAGCTTTTCTACTAGTTAGATTCAGATCCTTTTATAAAAGTGCTAATGTTATTAAAGAGATTGTGAGGAGTTATTAAAGCAGTTAAAATAGTGACAAAAACTTTAAAATATGCCAAATAAAAAAGTAAGGTAAATTTATTGAATCTAAAAGGTGCTTTAATGAATTCTATAACTCATTGGTCATAATATAGAATTATTATTTTTAACCAAAATTTATTTCAGTACGCTTAAAACTTTTAGCAATAAAATCATTTACTTCTTGTATCAAAGTTTGTATTTGAAAACTTTTATTAAATTTACAAAATAAAAAAGCCATTTCAAAGGTGTTCTTGGCAAATTCATTGATATGATTTTACAAAAATGTTTAGTGAGAGGAACACATCCAAATAAACAAAAGAGAGCTTGTAGAATGTAGTTATAACTATAGGGCAACTTGTTAGTGGCTAAGACAATGTAGGGATTGGTATTTGTTTTTATATTGCGTGAATTGTTGGAGTGAAGGGAAGGGGGAATTAGCATAGCGTAGCGTGGCTAGGAGTCGTGCAAGAGTTCCGAATATGACCATTATTGTCGTACTTCCTCACTCAAACCTAGGCAGCCGGCGGGGAAGTGTTAACTGCATCGAGTGTTGGGTTCGCAGGCCGATCTCGTGGCCTTGTTTAAGTGCAAAGCGCCTAGTGGTGGTGAGTATAGACAATGACCATCGTGACAAATTTGGACTGTTAGGGCATAGTGCACTTGGACGAATGCCATTGAACGCTCTAATTTCCTTGTACTGTTATTGGTTGATAATAAGCTGGGAATTTTTTGTTTGCTCGTAAATATGTTTAAAAGAAAATTTTAGAAATTTGAAGAAATTCTCAATATATATGTGGAGTATTTAGGACCGGTTAAATTTAAGCATTGAGTCAATTTATTGTCAACAGTTTGAACGGAAACTCCTTTTTTGGGCTTGTTACTCCAGAGTGCATTAGTGCACTGAAGAATTCTTATTTGAGTCACATCTTTATGGTTGGTTAAGGGGTAAGTGAGACTTAAATTTTCACCAATATTATCTTTGCAAAGTTTATCAGCTTCCATAGTAGTCTAAAATTAAGTCTCTTTAATTAAACACAGTATTTGTTCCTAGGTAAGAGAGTACTCGGGGTTAAAAACTATTTTCTAATAAAAATAAAAGGCCTATTTTAGTTTAAGCATATGAAAGACTTGAAAATATTATTAGCTTAGATTGTTTGAATAGTTAATCTTTCTAAATTTTCAATAACTATGATTAATTATATATAATAAAAGAATGCTTGAAAATATTAATTTTTTTCTTAGGAATTTATTGTTCATAGGTATAAAATAATAAATAACTACATTAACAGTGCTAAATCTTTTTAAAATTAATCAAAGGAATATTATGCGTGTGGCATAACGTTTAAGGAAATAAACCTCAAAATTTATGGAGAATAATATTGCCTGGTAAAAAAAAAAATCTGGGTTATGTAAAGTATATTATTAATCTTAACCCATAAAGTCCCATTTTAAATCGACTGAAACCTCAAATCGTGAAAACTTGTCATTATTATGGTTGAAAGATACCCAAAAAATGGAGAAATAGAAATACCTATACATTTTTAAATATTCACCTTTAACCATCTTTCACTTTGTTTGACTCAGACATCCTTATATATATCAATACTAGAGTCACATGACTTAAATGGTGTACGAAATTACAAAATGAAAGAGGTAAGCTTCACACTTAACAAAGTGTCTAAAAAGGTTTCCAACATGTAGAAATCTTTTTTGTAAAGTTGGGCTAAGTCCACTATTTTACGAATCTGAATCTCTAACTTAACTTTAAACCTCTAATCCGAATCTTGGAAAAACTACGAACATAAGGAAAAGGACATATAAATATAATAGAAAATAAAAATAGTAACTGAATGTTAACATTCTTTCTGATAATCCTATCATAACATTGTACATTCATTTAATTGTTAAATTTCTGATTTGGGGTCTAGTTGTTAAGTTCATCCTATAATTATAGTTGGTTCTAAATCACCAAATAGTAGTATTAGAACGCTAAATCAAATTTAACTTAAAAAATCGAAAAGAAAAAAATAGCTCAAGGATTTGCATCTCAAATATCCTTAAAGATTCGAGGAATCCGAGGGTCCCGCGTCTACTTTTTTGTGATATGAAATAATTGCCTATGTGGCAAATTTGAAGGGTTTTTTTGTTCAAAAAATTAATGAAATTAGGTAAAAAAAAAGATTAGATGAACTATAATTTTATTCATAGTTTACTTTTATACAATCCTAAATAATTGCCAAAATAGGCCATTCTCATTAATTGGTATGGTAAGATTAAATTTTATTATCAATTTGTTTTTTTAAACATATAAAATAGGTTTCTATAAAAGAAACATTTTATCATTATTTATATTTAGCCTTTTTGCTGGGGGTAAAAATTTGTAACATTGACAAAATCACTAGAAAACTGACAAAATGCAATGAACTTTCTTAACATAAATACGTGAATAACCGTTTTACATGGTTTTACTTTGGTTGCTGTCACAAAAAAAACTGTGCTATAAGAAAATATGACTACTTGAGGGTACCTTGTATCGAGTTTTTAATGTTCAATAAAAATTAGGGTAGGGTCGATAAACTATTTCACCGATCATTGATGCCACTAATTTGGTTTATTTTATTTTATTTTATTTTAAATATTAGCTAGATAATATGCAGAAATGATATTAATAATTAAGTCCCCAAGTATGTCATTTTTATTCTGTACATGCTTAAATGAAAACTCTTTATTAAATAATATAGTTTCAGTTAAATTGATTCCACTTTTCTCACTTTTGGTTAAGTTTGTAATAGTTTTACATAGGATTTTTATTTTGAGATCTGTTCATTGAATATCATGTCAAATATATTAATTTTAGAATAAAAAACAATAAAACATATTGTTTATTAAATTGTCAGGAATTTAAATAAACATAATTAATTTTAAAATATTATTATAATTATCAACTAATAAATAGATTTGGGTATTTCTTAAATAAAGATAAGTCGTGAATTCGTGATGTAGTTTGTAAACCTCTGATAAAAACCTTCCTCTCTTGGCTCAAACTAGTGATGGGCACAATAGAGTAAAATTAATCAAGAGCTACTCGATTGTGTTGTGTAATCGGTTCTGGTCGCAACGTGAAAGAAAATGACTCTCATTGGTTAAAATGTTTCACATGCATTTTCAATACAAAATACTAGGGGTGTACGAAGCTTAGAAAACCTCAACTTCTTTTTGAATATTTATTCACTTCAGTTTGATTCAAAAGTAAAATTTCGACTTCAATAATTACTAAGTTTTGCCAAAAATATTTTAAGTTAATTCACACATAAAAAAAATTATGTTGTTTCCATCACAGATTATTGTTTGCATAAAAAAAATCTAAATCAATTAAATTACATTTTGAGGATGGTTGCTTTGGAAATGGAGGTACTGTTTATAGTTGATGGTTTTGGTGTGTACTGTCGTGTTTATGTTTCCATCATAAAGATTCAGTCCCAGATCCAAGAATATGGCGTGGTATTGTGAAATGTTCCATGTGAATCTGAGGGTGTTATTGTTATTTAACCTGTTCAGAAACTGTAGTAAATTACCTACGGAATCGGTCCAAATCATGAAGATGTTCATAAATCTCATCCAGCAGAGTGTTTGCAAAGTTTTGAATCGCAAAAAGTTGGTCTCTAGTTTGCTGATGAAAAGGTTAGCATAGGAGGGGGTCACACGTGTACCCATCACTGTCCCTCGGATTTGGAGACTGTCCAGGAAGTGGAAATTGTTCTTTTCAAGTATAAAGAGGGCGGATTCTACTAGAAAGGTAGTGGCTGTCTGTCCAGAAAATGTTCCATTGCAGAAAGCCCTTGCGTATGGGGCATGTTGGTGTAAAGTGAATTTACATTTATGGCGACCAAGAACACGGTGGGGATTTTGTTTTTAATTACTTTTTGGGATCATAACTTAATAATTTATTGTTACAAGAAAACATTTATTAATTATGTTTGAAATATAACATTTTTTTTATCTAACATTAAACATTCTTTTAAACATTCGATCTGCGATTTGGCTATAGGAATCTCTAATATTATTCTTTTCGACTTGAATTGAAAAACAGAATTTGGCACATTCCGAAAAATTCTCACAAATGTAAAGTTCACAATTGAAAAGCAAGCTAACTAAGTGATCACATTTCTAATTCTTTTTAAAGTATTTGATTAAATTACCCAATTCAATTACTCTATTTTCTTTAGACTTTTGGGTTGACTGTACATTTTATAGGCATTATGAAACCTGAAGATAAAGGGAAGGGGATAAAAGTCACTGTTAGTGCCGACTGCCGACAGGAAACGATTATGGCTTTAAGTAATTATTAGTATCGAATTCCATTGCAAGTCTGTATACTACCGAGTAATAATGACCAACCGATTGACATGGGACTGTTAGGTTGTTTTTTTTGCTCAAAATTAGTCGGCTAATTTTACTCTATTACTCAATTATTATTTTTTAAAGAGAATTGAGTAATTACTTGATTCTTATAATTATTCGATTGTGCCCATCACTAGCTCAGGCGTAAGATGGTTAACTTTTTGAATGACTTTGTAAAGATAATCCCTCCCTACTCAACCTCCCATCACATTCCTTGTTATTGAAAGAAGTAATTGTTTACTTTGAGTACCAATTTACCGATTGTCCTATTATTGGCTGACATTTAATAAATCAGCATTGGCCCAGCCCTCATTAAAATATTTTCCTCCTGGGCTTATGAAGTGATCTCAGAACTTGAATTGAAGTAAATATTGATGTTTTCAAGGCATCACTTTCATTAGCCTTTATGTAAATACTTGACAGGGAGTAGAACACAATGTACAAGTATTTACTTAAGTTTCCATTTAAACATGTGCAAGTTTACTTACTATTGCGGACAAAATAAATGTGATACATTTAAACATTGGTCTAACCCCAGAATGCACATTAGTAATCACTTTAGAATTTTCACACAAATGTATTTAGTTGAGTTGTTAAATACCTCGTTTGATTAACCCATTGCCAATATCACTAACAATTTCTACCCGACATTCTAAAGATATACATTTCCACGAATCAATATTCATTTCCACGAATCAAATACTTATATAGTGTTTTAATTCTTGCCAGTATAGTAAGAGTTTAAAAATACTAGCTAAAACTCAATGTAACACAATGCTTGTTCAATCCTCGGTCCCGGCAAAGATTAATCTGATTACCAAACCCTTCCTTCACCTCTGACAAGACATCTTGTGAATGTGGGGAATACCACCGTGGTTCGGATCCCACGTTAAACTGTAGGTCCTCCATTTCATCTCACAATCACCATACCATTACACATTAGCGTAAGTGCGCATAACCCGAACGGGTAGTAAGACACGGTGCTAATAATAATAATAACACAATGCTTACAATTTATATTATAATAGGAGTCTTTTTAAAAAATACTCAAGTAATATAAATCTAAAAATTCAAACCCAACTTCAACATCGAGAATATATTGCTATTGGGAGGTTAAATTTAGCTATCAGTTAAAGGTTATCAGCCAATTTACTATTTTTTGCTTATTATGAACTGAATTTATCTGCTGGCTAGTTATCTATAGGAAAAATATATTTTTATGCATAAAACGCAAGGTTGGTACTGTTTTTACTGTTGCGTGCATGTGTACAACCTGGCTAGTATCTACAACGCTCAACATTTGTTAAATAATAGTGGCTAAACGAATGAGATTAAACAGATGGCGTCAAGTGAGCGCAGAAGCTAGGTTGTCTTGCAAGTATTAATTTCAGTGTCTGCCAAAATATGGTCAATAGTTCAGTACAACATATACAAAATTTAATTTATTGTTCTCACATTTAATTAATTTGTTCTTAACTATAACTACAAATAGATGTCAGGTTTTATAAAACTGTGAATTAAATGTTCTAACTTTATAAGCTTATAACTCGAACAGATAGTAAGACACGGTGCTAAGTATGATCATTATAACTTTATACATAGTTAGAGCCTAAGCCTGTGCCTACCAAAAACATGAATCAAGACCTTAACCTAAAAACAGATTCTGATAAACTAAACATCATGAAGTTTGGACGCTCATTTTAACTTTAAGTTAAAAGTTATCAGGTACTTAAACCTCCTGATAAAACTGTGATGGATAAATACATTTTATCTGGCAGATAAATGCTATTTGGAAGTCATCAGATGCACTTTTAACTTATCAACCAGATAAAAATATTTATCGGCCAGATTAATAATTATCCAGGAGTCAAAAGACCAGCACTTAGTCTTTTCTTTGAACTGAGATAGCTTCCTTCCTATACCTTTAACTAATTCAATCTGAATCGAGTATGAGACTGAGAAAATAAAAATAATGTTAACACTTGTTCACATTATATGCAAACCATTTATATTCTATTTATTTTCCATACCTACTATTTATTTTTCATACCTATGGCAATAATAACAAAACAGACTTTTTTTTTTACTAAATCAATTATTTTTGTACAGTGTTTTTAATTTTTTTTATTTTTAACTAAAGAGAGCTGTCATGTTGTCCCACCTACACAAACTCATATAATTCCTTATTATCATTTGTATAAAATTGTAATTTTTAAGTCAAGACTCTCCTATTTGAAATTCAGATATTTTTTGAATTTTGAATTTATTAAATCTGTTAGAATTTGAGGGTTTCAAGGCATTTAGGATTTGAACATCTTATCTCTAATTAATATAGATTGTTTCTAAAGGCTTTTTGAAGTGTACAAAGTGACTGAGCATTTTCAATATTATGATACTGTCTCCAAAAACTTGAATGTTTGAACATTTGTTCAATAAATCACCTTAATAATTACCGAAGCAATTGGAATAGTCCAAATGCACTACGTTCTATGATCCATATCTTTTCCTTAATAGTTAACTGGGATTTTATATACTACTATTCTTAAATCAAAATAGTTTTTAAAACAAATTTCTCATGTATTGAAACAAAACATAACGTCAAAGTGCATGTTGTAATTATTAAATATTTATTTTAAACTACCCACATGTTGAAGGGATAGCAACTTTTTGTCGACAAATTTATTTGGAATCTATAATTGAAATTTTAATAATCACTATTTTGTTGTTGCATATTTATAATAAGGCTCAAACTCAACTCATTGTTACATGAAATAATAGCGTGTAATATATGTTAAACTGCTGTTATTAATGATAGTTTATCTGGTTTTATTCTAATGGTCTTGTGGCTATACAGAAATTTTACACTATAATGGAACTTTTTAGTACGTGGTATATTGCTAAAATATTTTTTAAATTGTGTTAACATGTACCTTGAAAATGATTACTTTTTTGTATTATTTTATTTTGTTTAATCATTTTCTCTTAATTTACTGATAATGATTGAATTAACACTTGCATTGTATTCAAAGTGCTTATACTAACCATACTATCTGTCCAGCCAAGTTTAAATTTAGGTTAGTCAACATTTTAATATTTAAATCACTGAAATAAACTATAATGGGAGACTGGTGAGGAAATGAAACATTATAGTAATGACAAATATAATTCACATTTTGCACAGCTGACATTTTGCTCCATTCACACTGATCGGTAACAGTCTTACCTTGACCATTTACACTAGTTTAGCACATAAGATATGTATGACCATAGTGTATCCAATAAAAGTAAAACTGCTACCTTTCACAGTAAACAAAGTGTACAAAGTAGTTGCATCATTTTATGCTAATCTGTATTCTTCTTTAGAAAAACAGGGGCATTGAGACTACTGAAACTAGTTTAGCAAATCTAAAGATAAATTATATATATATATTTTAAGAGTTTATAAAAAAATTAATCTCAATTTTGCCATTGTCAGGTGAAGAATGGGGGGGAGCTGGGGGGAGGTAGTCACGATAAATGGCTTAAGTGCAATTGTGTATCGAACGAATAACCAGGTTTAATCAGCTGTGAAATGGCCTCTTAGAAAGGAATTGTTAGTTAATTACCCGACCTATTGACCTGGATTTCATTCTATCAAAAATCCTCAAAAGGTTTTGTAAAATATGTAAGCCAATCCGATTCCCCGAAAGAACACTAATAACAGTGGCAGCAGTGTAAATTGTGAACTTTGTTCCTCTTTTCACTCTGTAAGCCTTATGTTTGTCTCGCACATTGGTTCCTTTCACGTTTTCCTGTACCTTAAATTTAACACCTCAAAGAATTAAAAAAACAAAAAATTCTTAAAATGTTATAATTTTGCTAAAACATTTGGTAATTTTACATCGGGTATGTAAGAATAAAATTGATTTATATTTCAATTTTTTGAAACTCTAAGAGTAAAAGGTCATGATACACTGAACTAACAACTATGGATATTAGTAACAAGCCCACCCTTTGAAAAGATAAAAAAAAGATATTCCAGCATAATCTTCTGACACTATAATAAAAAATATTTATTTTGTTCTTGTTTTAAATCTAATCATATTAAGATGAAAGGCACAAATGCATATAACAATGCTTTTTTTTTTTTTTGAACTTGTAGAGATTTAAAGAAACCTCGACACAAGATTTATTGATTCAGGGGATTTAACCTGCATTTTCAAAACCAACATTATATTAGCACATGACTTAAAACTAGGACGGGCACAGTATCCGATCTTCCAGCCATTAATTCTTCACTGTCAAGGCACAATCTCACCGTTGATAGATATTTTGTATTTACTATTTCAGGATTCAAACAATCTTAACAAATCCTTTGCGAAACTTCAAAATGTGAAATCCGAATTTGAATCCAACCAAGATTAACATTCCATTTGAATTTCTAGATCTTAGTGCTAGGTGGACTTTTGATGGATATTGTACATAATTATAAAATAACACTGATAAAAGGTGACCTGGCGGTCTAGGGGTAAAGTGTCAGACTTCTGTGCTGGGAGTCCGGGGTTCAATCCTTGATCCCGGCATGGATCTCTCCGACTACCAAACCCTTCCTTCACCTCTGACAAGACGGGTATTAATCACAACTTGTGAACTTGTGGAATGCCAGGCCTCCACCGTGGTTCGGATCCCACGTTAAACTGTAGGTCCTCCATTTCATTTCACAATCACCCTACCATTACAACATTAGCGTAAGTGCTTACAACCCGAACGAGTAGTAAGATGCAATAATAATAATACTGATAAAAAAGTGATGGCTATTAAAAAGTTTGTGTTTTCTGAAAGTTTCTTTTTACCAAAATTCTACTTTACATGGCAAAATATGTAGACACAAAACTTTTTTACCGAGTGTATCAAGAAACTCACTTTATATCACTATAATTTTTACTGTAATAATTTATTTAATACATGTGTATAAAACATTGTCTTGTTTATTTACCACATGTCATAAATGTATTTTTTTGCACTGGGGCTATTATTTTACTTTACACTTTTTTTTTTGACAGATTATAAACTTTAAACCAAGAATAAAGACATTAATTTTGTTAAGATCTAATAAATCAAAATACTATCCAAATGTGTAGTGATAAAGATAGAACATCTCTTTAAACCACTGTTTCTCCATGTGCACCCCCGGAGCCCAGGGACTCTCCCAAGGCTCATGAATATTTGAGAGGCTGGATTTTATGCATGTGCTTCAACCAAAGCAAAATATATTGCAATAGATTGAATGCAAAATCAGACATGCAAATTCAGTTCTCTTCTTTTTAGTCGAAAATCAAGAGATTAAAAAAAAAGTTTAACAATATTACTCTTATCATTAAAAATATTGTTTTGGTAGAAATATAAAATATATTATGAATAATAATAACTAAGGATTTTATTTATTTATAAAGTTACTTATGATTAAAATTAAATGAGTTTTTAATGTGTATTTACAAAATTTCTTAGTTTTGAATTCTGATATTATTATTAAAATAATAATAATACTTAGCACCGCATCTTATTGCCTGTTTGGGTTATATGCTTAAGTACTAATTACTCTAATGGGTTAGGAATTGGGAAGGTTGAATATAAAGGAAGTGAACCTGCATTTGTGTGGAGGGAAAGTTGAAAACCGTTTAGGGAAAACCACCCCCAGTTCATCCGAGCAAGGTTCAAACCTTAACCTCCCCGTCCTTTGCATTCTAGCATAACACAAAACTAGCACCTTAGCAAACTACACCACTGAGGAAGGTAAATTCTGATGCAGTAAACATAAAAAGGTATAACTCACACAAACAAAACCTTTTTTTGGGCTTCACAATAATTGCTAGGAGTGTAAAGAGACCAAAAAGTTGGAAAACCGCTGCATTAAGACATTTAATTGGCTAGCTGGAGTGGTGTTATTAAATGTGTGGTAGTGAGTATGTGACTGGCTGTTGGCAGAGTTGTGTGTGAACATGGTTGCAGCTGATTGTTTGAGTCTCGGTCATGCATCCCTTCAACATATTTATTGAGTTAATTTAAGATTAAGGGTCTCTGTCCTATTGAGAATCCACTCGTTATTTTGTGTTATGACATTTTTCTTTTTAAATAAGTTTACAGTGTAGGTGGCTATCAATCAAAATTGAGTGACATCTTTGCTATAAATATTTAAAGATTAGTTCACACATTTACACTGAAGAGACATAATCTGCTTGAGTGAAAAAGCGCTTCACATTCTATATGTTGACCCATAATGCATTGCAATGCAAACTTAAACCAGCTGATTATCAACACATTTTGTCTTCTGATATACAAACATATATTTTATATCATTCTCCCGATGAAGGTTTTCAATTTATAACGCTCTGTCGTGGCACGTTTCAATACACCGACACACAAACTTTCCATTAACGGGTTATTTCAAATCTCCTCACAAAAGCCAATGAAGCTGTGATCGGCTTAGAGCTTGTCACATAACCCCTTTTCTGTTATGCGCTTGTTTTTTTGCTGAACGTCCGAATCCACAGTAAGAGTGTACCTCTAGGAGTCATTTTAAGGTTTGTTTTCAAATCTCATTTGGGGACATTAATAGTGGAGATTCTATAAAATGACAGCCAAATAATAAAAATAAAGGTCAAAATACACCATTTCTATCTATCAGAAGACTTGGTTAGGCCATTATCACTAAGGTATTGAGCCACCTACTTGAATAACGATATCTTGTTGTGAATACAGTTTTACCCACATTATCGAGGCTAGTTTTCCTCAATAGGGCAGTTTCTCCTTGGAAGTGTGATTTGGTTTAAAAATGTGGCTCTGAACGAATCGCCCAACATTGAGAAGCCCTTGCAAAGGCGATATACACTGTCCCAGTAGTGCTCATCAATTAAAAAGGTAGGCTCATTGCAGCTACTGCTGTATAAATGCAATTTTACTTATTGGTTTGCCTAATTTGTTCCATTTCGGATTACTGTAGAAGTGTTGATAAACACTTTTTCATTACTTTGTTTAGCAATCATTATCTGCACTTAATTTATTTGGTTATATTATTATGTTGACCCTTCAGCTGCCTAGGCATATTATGTGATTTAAATTTTTTTGGTATTGGTACATTTGTTTATCTTTAATATGATTTGGTTTACATAGTATGATTTACATTTGAACTCGATGACACTGTTTGTTATCTTGAAAAGTACACTTACATATTCTTTCAAAACGAATTGTTGATTTAAATGTACAAAGTATAAACATGTGTAAAAATTAATATTGGTTTACTAGAATATTTTATAGGCATTTCCAATGGTTCATAACTTATTATAATAAAAAAAAACTTGTGTGCAATTAGTACGATGATAGATATAAGGAAATTTAGATTTTACTTTAAACCATCAAGTATTTTGGTTTTTATGTTTAAAATACCCACATCCCGGTAATAACATGTAATCTGGTCAGCTCCAAAACAAGGATAATAGTGTGAACACCACTACCCAACCCTTATGGTAAGTCATTTCTTTTATTTATACGTTTGCAGCAAAAAACAATAGGTTTTGATTTTAGAATCTTATATTAGTTAAATTATGTCTTTTTAGTGACTTCGCTTATTACTGCTCATAACAGTTTCAATCATTAGCACTTTAATACCTCTGTTTTTTGCTGTTCTTATTCAACTTAAACGAGTTACTACTTTTTGGATTTAAAAATTACAACCTGTCTGGGATGAGTAAGCCAGTATTTGTATACTTGAGGTTTGTACTCTTATTATTAACAACACCACATTTTTTGCTTAAAATTGTGAGTATAAACTTCTTTTCATCGCATTGTTCAGTCATATACACAATATGTTTGATGTCAATTGGACAGTTTCTTGTGAATAAAAATAGTTGACATAATGGTCTACTTGATGTGTTTTGTGTACATTCAATGATTGCGAGTGAAAGCGATGTTTTTTATTTCAGCCACTTTTATTTCCTGTGTAAATAATTGAGGTATCATTGAATGGGTGTAGTCCCCAGTTGTTTTTTACTCTGCTATTGAAGATGCACTGCACATCCCACTGTAAGTAAGAAACGCCACACTTGTGTTGTAATACTCTTTCCCGAGTGACGTTGTTTCGTTCAAACTCGCTAAAAATGCTATTTGACTGCTAATTAAATCCTCTTGTTAACTATCAGGTTGATTTATAATCATTTTTAACATGCTATATTTATTAAAATATTCTATTTTTTAAGTACATGTGTTTATTTTATTTTATATACTCTCAGTGTGTACTTTATTTCTTTGATATAGTGTAGGCCAATTTGAAATTATGTATTACAGGTATTCCCCGTTATTGCGCTATTCAATTAGCTCTAACAATAGTGCTCGAGAATAATCATTAGCTATTTCTATTATAATTCTTTCGTGGTTCACCAAAACACTCTGGGCCAACACTTAACCAAACTAAAGTAGCCCCATGGCTTCTTTGGTGCTGACTGACAGTTCACAGCGGATAGCTAGAAGCTCTTAAAAGTTACCAGACCAAATTATGTATCCCTACGCCGAACCATATGATCTACAAAAACATGTGTTTAGCAGCTGCCACCTCTGACAGTCAAAATTTAGGGATACACCTAAATGTTGACTGTCATAAGTCAGCTGTGAGCTGTCAGTCAGCACCAAAGAAGCCGTGGGGCTACTGTAGTTTTGGAGTGTTTATGCTCATAGTATGTATGTTAATCATAGAGAAAAGGTACACTGCTCATAGTATGTATGTTAATCATAGAGAAAAGGTACACGTGTTCACATCACTGCTGCGCACCACTATTCACATCCGGAGATCATTTTGATAAAAACTAATATTATTCAATAAGTGAAAAAAGTACAACCTTGACATAGGAATCAAACCCAGGACCTTTGGCTTCATGCCACTGCCCTACCACTGAGCCATCTGGGTTTGTCTTATATCCAGGGCCACCAATCATTCAATACACCAACAACTAGGGAAAGATGGCCCTGGATATGAGAAAAACAGGATGGCTCATTAGTAGAGCAATGGCACGCAAAGCCAAAGATCCCAGGTTTGATTCTCGTGCACAGGTTGTGATTTTTCATTGAATTGAATTTTATTTAGCTATCAGGATCGATCCTGTGGGAAACCATCATGGGGTATTATTTTGTGATGCACATTAATAAATAATTTGAGTAAGTTTATTTATGTTTTTTATATATTACAATTCTTATTATTTTTGTGTCACTTTTTTTGGATCGTGTAAAGCATAACTATTTTATATTATTTTAAAGGGATGCTGTATTTAATTTATTGCAGTTTCTATTAGTGTTTTATACTAAAGGGGGGAGTAAATAGCGCCACTCAGGGAATACTTGAGTACTATTTTTGTAGTCAGCGATACAATTTTGTGTATGTTTTCAAATAAATTTAAGTTGCATTCCTTTCCATCTATCCTTTCTTTCACCTCTTTATGAAGCAGATGTATTAATAAAACAAAATTATATATGTTATTAGTTTTTAAGGTGATGACAAAGCCTACCTTTTTATTTTATATTTAAATAAACCCTTCTAGGTCTTAGCTATTCTCATATTTTGTCCAATTAAATGTTGTTTGGTAACCATTAGAATGGCCTACTGCTGATATAACGTAATTGTAATAGTTGTACCCCTTTAATTTGTAAGCAGGTTTGGAGTTCAATGAGATAAAAGCTGAATCACTACACCATTTTCCTGGAGGTAATTGTATGCTCAGAAACTTCATTAGTATTTCTTACATATATACTGTTGTCATTTATGTATTGCAAGTGCACATTCCATTATTGTAGGCCTTAAATTTGTAAATTTGTTAAGTTGAATGTTTAAAAATATTTTTTATCTATCAATTTCCCTTATTGTGTTATTTCTTAAAATTATAAGTACAGTACGAATATCTATGAATAAATTATTCAAAAGAAAACCAGAGCATAATGTATAGCTCAGTGACACATTGAGATAATAGTTTAGGACTATTTAATCCAAATATAAAATTAATGTTTGTGAAATCTTGTATGAATATTTTTACGACAATTTTGTAAGTTTTTGATAGATAGCCATTAATAAACCCTACTGTGAAAATAAAATTGATATTATTTCTTTAATAAAGTGTATCATTTATTGATGCTGGTATAAGGAAATATATTTTTATGAACAATAGAGTTATGAAAAATCCATTTAAAGTTATGTTGT
This sequence comes from Timema douglasi, assembly GCA_901482245.1. Lineage (NCBI taxonomy): Eukaryota > Metazoa > Arthropoda > Insecta > Phasmatodea > Timematidae > Timema > Timema douglasi. The sequence goes on from CABEEJ010000033.1 coordinate 268,137, forward strand.
CCACTGAGTCATTCACTGATTTTTGTGTGTATGATTAATGTTCGTATAATCTTTATTTTTAATGACATGGGTATTTGTTAAATTGATTTATTCAAAATTGCAATTTTAATGTTTACATCTTATTTTCTGTATGAAATAAAGTACATTAAGCAAAATATAATATGTAATTAAATAAATGTGATAAAGTAACAGAAAAATATATACCACTACCTCCTGGGGAATGAATATGCATTGATATATTGAATTGTCTGTAAATATGTGTTCCGTGTTTTTTCTTTTATTTGTGCTATTTTTCTCTACAATTCTATCATATTTATTTGATTACATATTAATTTTTTTAATCTAAGTGTTTATCACTTTATTTCCCTTGAACTGCAGAACTAAATGCTGGACCTATACATATTTATTTTACTGCTAAATAAACACAGTTTTTTAAATACGAAATATAAGAATTCCTTCATTCTTTTTATCAAAATTGATGCACAACATAACATTTTGTTGTTGATGATTATTAAATAAGCTGGACATTTGATACGTCTTTTTTAAAATTTCTTAATCTGATCTTGCACTAATAGTGAAAATGTCTCATTAAAATTTACATCCCCTTAGCTTTTTGTTGATAATTTAGCTACACTCTTTCTCTCTGCACTACTTAATTGCAGACTTAATTACTATCTGGCACCAAGAACTCGAAAGTTCATTGCCGCACTTACAAAAGTATGCCACCTATCCCTAGTTTGAGCTAGTTCTATCCACACCATCTCATTTTAACTGCATACACCTTTTAAATAATAAATGCTAGTTTTTGGTATATTTTTTATTGATCTCAAATAGTAATTAAATGAATCCTTACATAAGTAACTATTTAGAATATTAGATGCAAATACTTTAAAATTGACAACTTAAAATCATCTCAACTCTGGCTCATTAATAGCTTGAGAAGTTTCACTAGGTAGAATGATTCTGTCGGCATCTTCTCTTTGTGTGTGTTGTGGTTCTTGAAATTCAGCACACCTCTGAGTCGGACTTTCCGCAAGCTTTCCTCAGACATATGGTACATTTGGTCACATATGCCTTTGTGACTTGTGTTTGAGAGAGAAGAACTTATCCAAGGTCAAATAAAAAGATGAGAAAACTGGATGAGATAACAAATTAGTGCGGGATTCTTTAGTACATCAAACTTCGTCGTATGGCAGCACATGTATGTAGCACACAATCATCTGCATCATCATAACAAAGATGTTTCTTAGTTTTTCATGAGGGTTAGATGAAACCTACATATTATTACACACAAAAAAAAATCTAGGTGTGGTCAAAGAAGCTTTTTGTGTGGTCCATATTTTGAAATTTAGAAAATTGTAATGTAATTGATTGCCCCGTTTATATAAATGTTATTTTAATCAAACCTGATCAAATCAAAAAATATTAGCTAATCAAAGCAATATATTTTCTTGGATATTAAATATTTATATAATTTTATAAGTTTTGCAATAAAAGTAATGATCTTTTATTGCTCTTCTCAAAACAAAACTGTATGCATTAGTTATAAAAAGATTCAACAAACACCTTTATTCTCTTTTACAATTGCCTTGAAATTCATGTTATTTAACTGTGAGCGGTGCTTCACCATTGCACTTTTGGCAAGTGGTGGCTCCATATCTTAACAATTTAGAGTTTACTTTTTGTTTGTTATTTGTATTTTCTTTTAACCCAAGTGCTGCAGTTGTGTGTTTGTGTGCACATACTCGCAGCCTATAGATTCCAGTCTCTGGCAACTTTTGTCTGACATGTTCGTGTAAATTCTGGGCGAAACATCACACCTTGTCTCATAGGATGAAGATCAGCCCGGACAGTCACTGGCGGAGTGGGTGAGAGTGTTTCATGGTATTTTACAACCGTTGGACCAGTGACAAATAGTATGCATTCAAAATAGTTCCTTATGTGCAACCCAAATCTATATTATTTTTTGTATATTATGTGGAATTAAGTGTTGTATTTTTGTAATAGTTTTTTTCAAGTGTTAACTTTGGAAGCAATTCTGCTTGTGTAATTTTTTATAAAAAAAATTTACCGAGGTCTTATTAACCATTGACATCTTGACCAGTTTTTCATGGCACCTTTTCATTCGAAAAGGTATCTTTGAAAGTGACACTACAGAAACAATTAAAAATGTACCCATATTAATCTAAAGGAAATGTCACGCGCGATAAGGTAGCAAACTGTTTGTCGCTGCTGTTTGAGTGTTGCTTGTTCCTCCAATCTATCCTGACCCTGGTTTTCTGTCCTCCTCCTGATGTTGTGTTTTGACATGTCGGTTCTCTATGCCCCACAGAAACAAGAGGAAGAGAAAGAAGTGGAACGCAAGCGGAAAGAAGTGGAGGAGAAGGACCGAGAAAAGCGGCACAAGGAGCGTGAGAAGGAGAGGGCTGCGCGGTCCCAGTCTCGAGGGTCGGGTTCAAAGTCTCGGTCACGTTCACCTACGCACAGTCCTTCACCTGAGAGTTTGTTCTCTAACAAGATACGGGCGAAAACCAGGGAAAGGCGGCGTTCACATTCCAGGTGACTAGTTGTAGAGCCAAGTCAAATAATTAAACCTATAAACCAAGCTTGAAATATTTTCCCACAAATTCTTCCACTTTTTAGGTATTTAATATACCTTTAAAGTCCCAACAATAATTATCTTTAATTTCCTCGTCTTCTTCATTCTCTCTCAAATCGGCTTATTATTTAAAAAAATATATATTTTAATATTTTTACCATTCTCTCCTTACGTTTTTTTGGTAAAAGTTGTGAGGGAGTCCAGTGATTGGCTTGCACAGATGTCACACCACCTATATATTATTCTTTCTATGTGATCTATTTTAACTACATACATGTAAGCTTACTTTCTGGTTATTTAAAAAGTTAATAATAAAAATAAATGCCAATTATCATGCTTCTTAATTTTATTTATTATTATTATTATTATTATTATTACCAAATCTTACTAACCGTTCGGGCTATACACACTTACGCTAATGTGTAATGGTAGGGTGATTGTGAGATGAAATGGAGGACCTACAGTTTAAACGTGGAATTCGAACCATGGTGGAGGCCTGGCATTCCCCACATTCAAAATTATTTTTTATTGAAGTGTTTTCATTTTTAACTTTCTACCGGCACTAGTTTATTTTGTTATTAGCTTATATTGAGATAAATATAATTTTTCGATCTATCAATTCATTTGGATTACCTAGCTCATAAATGTTTGACAATGTTTTGTTTTGTATGCTATGTTTAGTTATTTTTTATTGATTAATATTTTACTAGATTAAAAAAAGTCCATCAAAACATTTTAACTCAATTTATGTCTATCATTATCTTTACAAGCTTAATTTCTTTGAATGTATAAGTTTTTAAGCCTCCATACTTAGTTTTAATTTGCGTTGAAACTGTGTTTGTCTGCTAAATTCATTGGTTGAATTTCATGCACATTGAATACTTAGTTTGGTTTTCTTGACAGAGATCGAGAGCGGGAGCGAGAACAACGAGAGAGGGAACAGCGCGAGAAGGAACGCGAGCGGGAGAGAGAACGGGACAGGGAGCGTGAGCGAGAGCGCGAGAGGGAACGAGAGAGAGATAGGGAGAGAGAAGATGTGCAGAAAAAGTCTGAAAGAGAATTAGCGAGGGACAGGGAAGAGGAGGAGGAAAGCAAGGAGAGGAAAAAGGCTGATAGGAAAGCCAGAGAGAAAGAAGCTGCTTACCAGGTACACAACGCACTAAAACAAAAGTTTATTTGTCCTCTCGCAACTTTTGCCCATGTTTGTAATCATGTGCTCTCATGTAAACTTCAATTAATTTTCCCACATCACATTTGTTGTAATAATAACTTGATTTATCGGCTTAGGATAAAATCATTTGACATCTTATAAAAAAAACATTCTATTAATAATTTTTGATGAGTTGAATAATCAAAATATAATAAAAAATTATATTCAGACTTTGATTAAGCTTTAAGAATATTTCATATATTCAATTTGGCTTGAGTATGAATCAAAACGAGTGTGGGTGTGGTTTCAAAAACCTTTAAATGATACCATATGCATTTTTACAAGAATCATTCTCTTTATAATTTGATTTACAAGATGTGTGTTTATTGTCGATCAGGAACGTTTGCGTAACTGGGAAAGCAGGGAGCGTCGTAAAAACAAAGAGTATGACAAGGAAAAAGAGAGGCAGAGGCTCAAAGAGGATGAGCAAGAACGAGAGGCCAAAAAGCTCAAGGAGTTTCTAGAGGACTACGACGATGAGAGGGATGATACTAAATTTTACAAGTTAGTACAGAGAACAGTTGGTTCTTTTGGCATTTTAATAAAACCACATAAAATGGTAGTTATTCTGGATGGAGTCCTCAAACACCTTGAATCCTTTGCCTATTCAATATTTTTTTATAGAACTTGTAATTGGTTAAGAGTCTTAAAACGGTTTATTGGTGGTTCAGCACCAACATAATGATAGAAACTACAATTTCTACTAATAGTTGAGACATAGATAAGTTGGTCTAAAAACATAGATATAATTAATTAATAAATTAAACAGTCAAAAAGATGGTAGATGTATTAAGTGAAATTACCAAACAACAAAAATGTATAATTTAAATATAATTTTGGTGAATAAACATAGTGTAAGATATAAACATTTATTTAAAGCTATAATGCATCAACTAAAATAAAAATCTCAAAACGAGTTGATGAAAAATCTAAAAAATAAGTTGACACATTAAAATATTAATACATGAATATAAGATACATTATAGTGTGGTACGAACAATGTTCTTAAGTTCAGATATGTTGAAAAATAAGAGTGAAATTTAAGTTAACGTCTGTCTAATTGCCAAACAAATTGAATGAAGTGGTTATGTAATGTAAAATAGTCAGTCTTAACTTTTTTTTTTATAACCACTCCTTACTTTCAATCATTTCTTAGAACGTTTTCTAAAATGTTACTATTTCCGCTGTCTATTCTATATTATCCGACACCTTAGCTCAGTCGGTAAGTTGTCTCTCTACTGAGCTAAGGCTCGGTTCAATTCCCGGTATGGCTGAAAAATTTATAATTAGTGAAATATGGGTTTATCCTTACAAAGTGATAAATTAATGGCTGGGGACAGGATGCTGTGCTTGTCTTAAGTTAAATTATAAGGCATATGAAGCTACAACAGGCCTAGTCAGCCATTAGTGGAAAATGTATGGCTTGAATAAAAAACTGACTCAGGCCACAGGCTGGAAATTGTAATGAATGTAGAAAAAACATATTCTATATTATACTCTTCTAAACACACCCAAAAAAATATAAATGGTATCAACAACTTTTTTACCTCTCTTTTTGCATGAGTATATGGCAAAATGATAGTAAAAAAATGAGTTGAGTTAAAGCAACTGGAAAACAAAAAAAAATCATATTTACACTAGCATTTTTTTTCATAGTTAAGGTTTTATTAGAGATGGGCTGCTCAAATCTTATGATATTTGAGAGTTCAAGATTAAAAGTATCTCTTGAATACATTTTATGGGGGATTTGACTGTGAGTCATTATTTTAAGCATTTTTTTTTATTTTTATCATTAAAATGTTGGCTTATCTTTCGGGATTTTAAGATTCACTAGACTTGAGTTAAATTCTACAACTAAAATAATGTTGGAATAAGACTTTAAAAAAGCCTGTTCTGGTGCATTTTAAGTAATGTGTGATGTATTCGCAGAGGAAGAGAACTTCAAAGGCGGCTAGGGGAACGAGAGAAGGAGATAGAGCAAGATGGAAGAGACAGGCAGAGAGAGAAGGAAGAACTAGAAGAACTCAGAAACAAGATCTTTTCAGAAGAACATGAAGATCCTTCCGCAGAGTTTGAGAAGGTTTGACCCAGTTTTATTGCTCGTTTCACCACAATACCACTCTTTGGCTACTAAAATAAACTGGCTATTAATATTGGTGTTTGACACTTAATTTAATTTGATTTTTATTGTTTTGAGTTATTAACATTTATTTTCCAAACAGAGAGCTATATATATATATATTTTTCCATGAATCTCTCTCTCTCTCTCTCTCTCTCACACACACACACACACACACACACACACACATATATATATATATATATATATATATATATATATGGGCCACTCGAATCTTACACATCTTATACATTTCCTAGCCAATATATTTATTTGTTGCATAATATAATTTGTATTAAACCTTGAAGGACAGAAGGTCAAGGCCTACACACTTACCAGAAAACTGTCGATCTCAAAGTGTTTTACTCTCTTCTCCTGAAGGAAGGCACTGATGTTCCCTTAACTTTTTATAATCATGTGTTTTAATTGTGAACTTTGAGGCTTACAGTATTTTGGTTAGTGTCTAGCCCTTGCCCTTCTATCTTCCTTTAAAACGTTTAGTTAGAAAAAGATGAAGGCAATTTACTAAACTGATTCTGTCACTGATTGTAAACAGATTATGATGATTATAATATGTATTTTATTTGAAAAATGTGTTGTTCTGAGTAAGAACTCAACTGCACATTTACCTTAACATGCTAATCATTTACTACTATAATATTTAAGGCTTAAGAAAAAACTTTAACTTTTTTTTTGCTGCATCTTACTAATGGTTGGGTTGTACATATATTGATTACAATAATGCAATAGGATGAGAAATGTAGCATTTTATTGGAAATGTATCCTGTTGATGGGTTGAAAGGGTGGGTGCCCATTTGGAGGGGGGGAAGGCTTAATATATCTCTTCTCTGACACGGGAAATTCAGTCTTACCTGGAAGTGATGGTTCAGACCATGCGGCCATCATTGTGGGTTTTTAACCATATTGAAAACGTTTTTCATATAACAATTTAAAAAATATATTTATATTGGGCACTTCTTATAGTTCACCTTGATGAGCAATTTTTTTAACTGTATCTTTGTTGGTTTTCTCAGTTGAAACAAGCCCATGACGAGTTGTACAAACCAAAGATACTGATCAACGTCAACCTGGAGCACGCGCGACAAAGGGAGCGAGAGCGTGAACGCGAACATGAACGGGAGAGAGAACGAGAGAGACTGCGGTTGGAGTTGGAAGAGGAACGGGAAAGGGAGCAGGAAAGAGAGAGGGAGAGACTGGCCGACCTTGAGAGAGAAAGCAACACACCTCATCCACCTGAACCCTCCTCCCCGGCGGAACCTCAGTATACAGGTATTTACCTGGTCAACCACATCACTGGTCTTACACTTGATTGCCACTGACTGTGATATGGGTGTTCAAATCTCTGTTGGATATACTGATGGTGTTTTTTCCTAAATTGATGAACTTAACAACCAGTTCCCAGGCCAGTAATTTAACACTTAACTGAATGTATGAATGTTAAGATGAATGGTTACTAAGAAAGAATGTTAACATTTATCTACCATTTGTATTAATGTTGTGAATTATAATGAATAGATATGAATAAAGAATGTTGTTAACATTTAGCTACTATTTTGGTTTTATACTATTCTATTTCCTCTTATGGTTATAATATTTTACAGTATTTGGATTTGTAAAATAGTGGATTCGAGCAAACTATAGTCAATATGCATATAACCTAAATGGGTAATAAGACGTGGTGTGGAAAAAATCCTATAAAAGTCTGCCCGATTAGGTATTTGCTTATATGTCTTTTGGTTCAGATTTTTCTAAATGCAGCTTCACTTTCATATTGTCTATATATATAATCAAATTAGTGTAACAGCTTTTCTTAAGTGTGATTTTCCGGTGTTGAAGCTGAAGGTCCGCACAGTCCTGCAGTCAGCGAGGCAGATAGTGACCGTCAGGCTAGTCCCGGCAGTCCTGCCCCACAACCCCTCACGGAGGAAGACAGTAGAGCGTCGGCAATGTCTAGTGGAGGAGAGGATAGAGACCGTACTGTCAACAATAAGGTGTGGAACTCTCCACAGACCCAGCATGTGGCACCGCCTGCTGGCAAGAAGAAGAAGCTAGATGTGAAGGAGGTGTTCAACACGGACGATGACGAGGATAGCAACCTGGGAAGTGGCAAGAAGAGGAAACTGGTTCCGCTTGGTCAGTTTGAATTGTAGAGGATTTCTAATAGAATATAGTAAAGTAGCTATATAAGGGTGACTGAATATTTATTCATTTTTAAGGTTGTTTGAACTTCACATATTAAATAAACTCAAAATACTCTAATGACAAATTTGAATTTAAATATTTTTTATCAGTTGTTTTATGCTTGAAAAAATAAATTGTTCACAATTATATAGCTTTATGCACTAAAATCACTTAGAAAGGATATAGGTATTGCTCTATTATATGCAGTATTTTATCCAAAGCAGATCAATCAAGTTCTTATTCGAATATAATGCATTGTTTTTATCTTAAAAATGACCTTCCAAAAACTGGACTTGTTTTATATGCGCAACCTTACATTTTTCACTGAGAAAAAAGGGCAGATTCCTACATAGGTCTATTTTGTAGCTATCTGGGAATGTACTGGCCTGCTGACGTGTGTTTATATTGATAGACTCAATGCCAAAACAAAGTAAGAGAGAGAGTCACTGTATTGGCAGGTGGGTGAGAACCTCGAGGTTAAAACGGATTTGAAGTTGAATCGAATGAGTATTCGAATCAAACGTTGAAGTTTTCTAAGCTTCGCACACTCCTATTATTAATAATTATTATTTATGGTATTGATATCTATCAAAATTTACAGTTGCAGATGCTATGGTTAGATGTATAAAAATATGTGAAAGTACAGCGGAACCTGGACAATTTGAACTTGAAGGGACCAGGAAAAAATTTGAATCAAATAAGTTTCTTAAAAGGAATTCCATTTTCTTTATCACCACTACTTTTTTGGCCAAAGTTAATGATTTATAGGATTGTGACTTGATAGTGTCATCACAAAACACACACAGTTTGTTTAGTACAGTATGTGTAAACAAAGACATGGGTGAATAGGGGAGGGGTGTGAAGAAGGCTACTAACTGCATGTCAACGTCACCTCTCCTGTTTTCAAAAATAGAACACGGAGTCATAACTAAAAGTAGACACAGTACATTACAACTTACAAAAAGTTTGAATTGACCAAAACAAAATTCGGGAACAGTGAAATATTCTAATTAATGACGATTTTGAATTATGGAAGCTCGAATTAGTCAGGTTTCACTACTTGAAGGATAAATTTTCGAACTTTCAGATAAGGTTCTTTCAATGACTTAACATGAGCTAATGTATTTATTATTATTATTATTATTATTATTATTGTTATTATTATTATTATTATTATTATCTACACATGATTTTACAGATTATGGTGAAGACAAGAGAAAGAAAGAAGAGAAAAAAGAGGAAGTTGCTAAATCTCAAGAAGAAAAGAGGAAACACATTAAAACTCTTATAGACAAGATTCCCACTGACAAGAATGCATTGTTCGCATTTCAATTGGATTGGGCTGCTGTTGATAATGTGAGTGGTTTGCTAACTTTTTGGAAGCATTTATACCAAACAAACATAGATCAAAGCAGTTATAATAGACTGAAAGCTTTAATGGGATTCTATTGTTTTAGTTTTATTCCTGGAGGTCTAGGGGTAAGGTGTCGGACTTTTGTGCTGGGGTCCAGGGTTCAATCCATGGTCCCAGCACAGATTTATCTGATTGCCAAACCCTTCCTTCACCTCTGACAAGACGTGTATTAGTTACAACTTTTGAATGTGGGGGAATGCCAGGCCTCTACCGTGGTTCGGATTCCACGTTAACCTGTAGGTTCTCCATTTCATCTCACAATCACCCTACCATTGCACATTTACACATTAGCGTATGTGCCTATAACCCAACCGGGTAGTAAGACATGTAGATAGATAGGAACATGTTAGTTGTAGGATACCTTGAGAAATATTATGTTTGGGGTTGTTATATTGATGTGTTTGTAAATTTATGTCAGTGTTTTATATTTTAGCTCATGCCTCTGTAATGTCCCTGATTTGACCCTAAAGAATATTTGAAAGCATTGACAATATTTTCATCTTAATTAGATATATATATATATATTATTTTTATTTGAATTATATATTTTACTACTTGGCGCTTAAAGCACTTCTTCTAAATTATTCAGATATGATAGTTACCAGATTCTAACTAAGAAATTACTAGTTATTTCTTGTTTTAAAGTTCACGCCCTGAGGGTAGGAGGCATCAGCTATGGTAACTAACTTCAGTGTGTAACTTAAAGTTGAGTCAAAACTACAATGTTAAAGTATTTTAAAAATTAACTTCCTGCTCTCGAACAACCCAGAATAATGTAGATGTTCAATTTGATACAGTTTCTGGTTCTTAAACATTCTAGTAAGTTCTATTGGACTGAGATATACCAAACGAGTGGTGCAATCTCAGAGCCACTGTGATGTCAGTCATTGTCACAAACAGACGTGTACTCGGCTCTCGTACAACATGGTAATTTTTCAATACAAGTATCAGTGTTATTATCATTTAATAAACTAATATCAACTTTATTTGATGTTATTTATTTAACACGTATTTGAATATTTGGTGACTTAAATAGCATCGAAATATTGAAGTGTTTAAATATGTTTTAGTGTTTTTACTTTTATTTGTTCTCAACCATTTTCCTAATATTCTATCATTTTATTTATTACTAATTATTTCCTTTTGTAAAAAACCATATTATTTTTGTTCCTTTTATATTTTTATATTCACCTTTCCTGTACCTTCTTCCAAATATTATACTATTTTCTGTTGAGAAACTTACTGTGAACTAAAGTGTACTTTAAAATTGACAGCAACTAATGGAGAGACGCATTCGACCTTGGATAAACAAGAAAATTATCGAGTACATCGGGGAGCCAGAACCAACCTTAGTTGACTTTATCTGTTCCAAAGTGCTAGCCGGTAGTGCACCTCAAGGAATTCTCGATGATGTGCAAATGGTGAGTTCTTAGGGTGTTTCTCTTTAGTTATAGAAATAAACCATATTATGATTTTATACATATTTATAAACCACACTTATTTTGTGCCTTTATCTACTCTTAAAATGGACTGATTTTTGTTTGTTTCTATTTAAATGTGGTATTTAAACCCACATCATTGAGGTCTGGGGTTTGAAATTCTAACATTTTACAGAGGTTTTTTTTTTTAATTATTATATTGTGTCTCACATTTACTCTCTAAAAATGCGAGTGTGCCTTCCTCTTCTTTACCCCATTAATTAACTAAATACGGCTAGCTCGGATTGGCAGACAGACACACATAGTGGGGTGGAAGCATGTCCGACTTAGTTAGACCCAAAGGGCTCCGATTCACAAAAAGGTACCCACCATCGCTTCATTTAAATTTTGGTGTACTTGTTTTAAAATTAGTTTCAAGAGCACATATTAAATAAATTTTAATACATTTAATATTCTAAGATATCACAAACATTTGTGTTTACTAGTGGGTCCTTAAATACTTGCATCGTTAAGGATATTAGAGATTGGAGGATTTGAGAAAATTTCGGATTTAAGACACTTCAATTTTTTTAAGTGAAATTTTATTCAGAGCTCTTTTATATTCAATTCCATTGGTGCTAAATTTGGTAAGTATTATGTAATATAGGCTGCACTATGGTATTGTAAAGAACAAATACTGTGTTTGGAAACAATTCTGCACGGCTAATTTTCATATATAAACAAAGCCATCTCTGAACACTAGTTCTAATTCCTAAATTCCTATTTTATCCATCTTGTTATTTATTTGCAGGTGCTTGATGAAGAAGCAGAAGTATTTGTCGTTAAAATGTGGCGGTTGCTCATCTATGAAATTGAAGCAAAAAAACTTGGCCTTGTTAAATGAAGTTTTGATTGTTTGCGATTGTATCAAACAACTTTTTTTTTTTTGTAATATTCCATACGGTGCCAGATTTAAAATGTGTTTATGAGCAGCTACAATGAACTGCTTTGTGTAAACATGAAGAGATGTGAGTGAACTTTCATAAACAATTTTAATGAGTGTGTGTGCAGGTTTTATTTATGTTAAAACTTGTTAAGCTTAGTGACATGTTTTAGTAAATTATCTTCAGTTTATTGAAGTGTTGCCTTGTGTTGAATAAGGACTTTATGAATAATGTTGCAGCACAATCGTTTAGTTATAGTGGCTACAAGCTTTGTACTACTTGGCTAGTACTGTAACTATGCGTTTACAGAATGAATTGGTTTAGTAATCAAATATTGAATATAAAAAGTTGGTGATATTTAATAAGGATGTGCGAGAACCTGTTTTTTTGTTTGAGATATAAAATATGAAATCATGTCGAGATGAGCAGTATGTATAAAATCTGTATTCTAAATAAAATAAAATCAACAATAGACCATTTATAATTAGAATGGTTTCTTAAAGTACAGAACTCTAAAGTAAAACCTTCTTTCATTCTGTTAGGTGATTAATATTATAAACAGAAGATGGTAACGGACAATCTACTGCGTCTAGGATATAGACAACTTATTCATTTGAGTTTTCAATCTGTGTTACACTTTTAACTTTGAATACTCTGGTTTGTTTAAAGCTTTACTATCCGATGTTGGCATTGTAATGCGATGGAAGAAGGGAAGGTTTGAACAATGACCAACTTAAAATGCATCTCACCTCTAAAGTACATATAATAATATTGGTGTACTGGTATTCTGCGTTTTATGATATAAAAGCCAACTTGGAATCTCAGTAAAATATGAGGCTTGTTTGGAAAGTAAGTATCGTTTCCAAATATGGTGAGAGTGCTTCAACCGTTGCTGTGCGCATGCTTGCTGAGCTCTCATATACATTAGGATAATCTAGTCGCCATTACAGAAGAAGCGCTGTTTGTTTACGTTATGTTTTGAACATACAAATGTTAAGGCAATTGAAGAACCCGTCGACTGTGAATTATGGTGTGCTATTTATTTTTTGAATACAAGAAATGTGAAACCAGCCTAATTTCATTGGCAGTGAAGCGATGCAATGAGTGAAGAAATGGAGAGGAAATCGGTTAGACAATTTACCGAAGGTTGGGAAAACATGCAAGATAAGTCAGTGAGCGGCCATCTGTCAATAATGATTTGTTGCAGAAAATTACCAAAAAAATTTGTGGGAACAGACAGTTTACGATTTTGTCACTTTCTTGGGAATTTCCACAAATTTCAAGAACTGTTTTATATGAAATTGTGGCAGATTGTTTAAAATATTGGGAGTTGTGCTCACGCTGGTTGCCATAAATGTTCACAGAGTTGCACAAAAACAAGCGACTTGGAGGCGCTTTGACTTTTCTCGTGCAATATAGTGATTAAGGTGGTGATATTCTAAGCCACATTGTCACTGGTGATAAACATGGGCATCTCACATTACGTTGAAATCAAAACAGCAGTCCATGGAGTGGAGGCACACTGTGTCTCCAAAAAAGCAGATATTCAAGCAAACATTTTCATCCCTGAAGATCATGTGCACCGTTTTTTAGGACAAAGGGAGTTTTGTTTGTTGATTTCATGCCACAGGACACAACACTTAATGATGCATCCTATTGTTAGACCTTGAGATATGCTCTTTCGCATACAAGTCCTGAAGATTGTGGCAGGTTCAAAATCTCCCAGTTTCACACGTGGGTCGATTGAGTTGCACAGTGGTTAGACATTTACCTATTATAAATAATTGGTGATTTTCTTTTATGGCTAGCCCTATTTATTTTATAATAATAAAACTTTCTATAGTTCAAATTTCTCCCTATGTAGAATTTACATTTCTTGGTCACATTTTATATTGTATATATATTAAAATTCTTTAACATTAATTGTACTGATATTATTTTAGTGCTGGACATAATGTATTGGTCCGAATATTGTATGGTCTCGCACATGAAACAAACCTGACAGTTTTATTAGGCCCTCTGAATGATTTTCTTTAGTCGCAAATCTTCTTAATTTTTTCTTAGAAGCCTCGAAAACACCAAACCTGTTAGCAGCCTTCATGTTATTAGTTTGTTTTGCCTCACACAGATTCTACCATCAACTAACAGTGACCTTCTGAATTACCAGTTCATTGACAGTAAATGATGGAAATACTCTCCATCTCTCTCTTATTTGGTTTTGACCTTGAGTTTATTATTATTATTCATGTGTGATTATTCCTGCTTGCCGGTACAGTCCCAGAATTCTACAAAATGGGCCTTTGTAGGAATCTTCTCATTTTTTCATTTAGAAAATTAATGTTAAGCTGCACATATAATAGTTTTTAGAAGAAAAACATTTTGCTATATTCGGACCAGTACAGTACATTTTTCCCCTGTGCCACTATTTTTCTTGAGTCCTAGAACCCACTATGCATCATCTTTTTGTATTTAATTTTCTTGCAACGAGCCAGTAACAAACGAAACAATTTCATGGCTAAGATTTAAGAATCGCTTAACTCAATTTTTATTTGTTTTGTAAATAAAATCTTAATTTTTAGTTACATATTAAGTTATTTTGTTTGTGTTTTGTTGCCAACATGTTTTAATTATGGATGACACCAGGGCAATGTATTTTTTTGTTATTTCTGATCTTTTTTAAAAAAAAAACTATAATTGTATTCATATGATATATGTAAAAGGAAATTAATGACTAATGAGTGAAAAAAGCTCACAATGATAAATAGAAAAATAAATTGTATGGAATCCACAGGAAATAGGTGACATCTTCTATCTTCTCTAAATGAAAAAGTCACTCACACTTATTGAAATACAAAATAAGAGAGAAAAACATGTGATACATGTCGGCTTCGCTGGAAGTCCTTGTTCGGATATGTAATTACTGGTTTAATAATTAATTGTGCTCAATATTAGTGGGTCTATTAGTGGTCGAAGCTCTAGTATTTCATACTGTTTGGGCGCCAGGTAAGTTATCTAGGTATCCTACCATTGGTGGGTTTTTTTCCAAGCACTGCGTCTTGATGCCTGTTCAGTTAATACAACTATGTGCTAAATATGTTAAAGGGTTGGGTATAAGGAAAATTTAATTTAGAGAAAGTGTTCCCACATTTGCATAGAGAGAGAAACCATTCAGGAAAACCACCCTCATACACGACGAAGATTCAACCTGTATCTCCCTGTCAGCAATTTAGTCTATTGTGAGAGTGGAGGCTGAAGTCTTAGATAATATGGCCACCGAAGCAGTTAATTATGTTGTAACATATTAAATGTATTAAATAAACATAGCATTAATAACTTAAATTTGTTTGTTGAATCATTTCCTATCACACCTCTATCTATTCACTGTTAATATCACATTCTACACGCAGAGGGCTTATAGCACCTCCATACCGTGCCCCTTCTGACTAGTCATGTAGGAGAATGTGTTGATCCCACGTCCTCGGGGAAGGGTCAACCCCATGTACTTGGGAGGTAATGGTCAGCGAATTAAAATCTAGCTTGACACAATTTCTGTTAAAAAGTTTCTAAAAAACTGTGCCAAGGCTCTCTTTATTTTCTTCCACTTTGACTTAAAAACTGTTCATTACACAATATAAATCAATGTGAAATTAAGTTCTTTCAAAATACCTTGGGGTCTTTTTACACGAGTATCATAAAACTTTGTCCTGTTGTCTAGAAATTCTTAGAATGGTTTAAAGCAAAGCCTGAAATATTTTATAAGGTGACTGTGAGCCCTATACATTTAAGCAGTTTAATAATAAATACATGTTACATTTCAAACAATAACCTACTTCACTTTTTTTTTTTAAATGGATTGTGTTAGTGTTTTATTTCTGTGTCCCAATTTTTGTTTGACAGAGTTAATAATGCTGAAACAGAATATTTTTGTCTCGTAATGTATGTGAATTTCTCTCTATAAGACGGAAAAAGATGTCACTTTTGTGTATTGGATTACACCGAAATTGTTTCCTCTTTCTCTTGGTGGGCTTTATTCACTATATTTTCACCCATTAATATATTTTTCTTTATATTCATTAAGTTCCATGTGTTATATTATCATTTATCATTTGGATCACCTAGTTATTATACAAGTTAGTGTAAATAATAATCATAAAATACATACAGATTAATGGCATGCCACAATACAGTTGGAGTTAAGAAAGAAATAAAGTGTGCTATCCTCATCCACTCCATAACGGTCTTTGCCTCCAACTACTAGTTAATGCATTAAACTTTACATGAAATGTAGTTTAATTGCATTATGTTCTGAGGTAAAACAGGTATTTAAATCTACATTTTTACTTACAAATGACCTCTTTTTTTTTAAGTGTAAAGGCACAATTTTGTTTTTCAAGGTTTTTCGGTTGCTTGAGAATTAAATTTATGTCATTTATTTCCTTTTTCTCCCTTTAGTGTTTTTTGGTTTCCTCTTTTAGGAAGTTGCATTCCGTATTTCACATTCCCTGATAAGTTCCGATAAAATGAAACCTAGGTCAGGGGAACTAGCAGTAACGATCGATGTTCTTTTCATTGTAAAACCCATATTGTGTTCGTTCTCTTTTATTTGTTACTATCCATCATTACTTTAGCCCCTTCCACTATAACAAAATGTTTCTCAAAAATTGAAACGAGGTATAATTTAAAATCTAAACATTTTTATCACCCATCCTTTCAGTTAATCCAAACTTTAGTTGTGTAGTATTTACTTTGTAATATCTTTCGAATTTACCTTTATTAGCTGTTTTGAACATGATGTAATTAAATGATAAACTACTAGAACTTGATATGAAAGACAGAATACTTTTGATCAGTCTCCTTGTGTTGATGAATTTGATAACATTTATATATGAAATGTTTGTATTCTAAATAAATTACTTTTATTTATTGACAATGTTGGACTCAAACCACCAGAAAGACATTAAAACTTTGTTTAAGGATAAAAGTTGGTTTTTAATTTTTTCACTCCATGAAAGTATTTATTCGTTCTGTTTGAAAATTTAACTTCAATAAAAAAGGATTATGATACATTCAATTTCATGTTTATATCATTTGTACGACTGATGTCTTAATAACATTTTATATTTTAGTAAATTATAGATAAAAAACACTTAAAAATTAGTTAATAAAAGGAATTATTGCCAAATGGAAATATATAGGACAGTATAGAAACACAGTGATAATGAAGGAATAGGCCTATCCTTTCAGGTTGGCTTCCTTCACTACCACATTGTGGTGAATAAAATAGGATATAATGCCACTATTAAAAGTTATTTTATGTCCGCCTTTTTGAAAAAATTGTGGCTTAAAACAGTTTTTTTTCTCAATTATTTTGTAAACCGTTCATTATATCAGTGTTTGTTACAATAAACTATAAGAGGAAAACATTGTCTTCAAAACTTGTTCTTATAATATTCTTTGTGATCCTTTTTTCGTATAATCTCGCAGTGAAATGTATGGAGTATGATTAACGTTCGTTGAGTTTCCTTTCAAATTATTATCATACCCAGACTACATTAGGTTTGGGAGCTATTTTCATATTTTCCACTTAACCCCTGGTTATATAGGGAGTGCCAAATTTACCTCAGGCAGCCCTCGTATTTTACATTAATGTACAGTGCTCTACACTGTCTTATTATACATTAAAAATCATTTGAAAAGTTTTGGAATTATTTTGAAACAACTCTTGATTTTGTGTTTTAAATTTTGTTTTAATTACTAATCTAAAATTGGAATTGGTTCCCATTAAAACCAAGACTTGTTATATGTACAGCTTAACTTACTCGCTAGGAATAAGGAGATAAGTTTAGAGAAATGCATCGGCAATAATGTAAAGCGGAAATAGGGAAACCACAATGAAACATCTGTATACCTAGCAAAGATTCTAACCTTGACCTTCATTTCATTGATAAAAGTTTATTACAAGAGCGATGTTGGTAATTTTCCTGTTTGTTAGTAAAATCATTTAATTTTTTTTAACCACCCCAGTACACCTGACCAAGATTTGAATCCCTCTTTCCTTGTCATTGGCACTTCAGTCTATGGCGAGAGCGGCATCTTAGACCAAGTGAACACCAAAGTGTGGAAGTAGTTGTTTATTAAATACCGGGAAAAAATATGCTTACATTGTGATCAAACAAACACAAAATCCAGTCTTATATCTTTTATTATGGACTAGTTTGCTTGCTTACTTAATTAAGCTATAGCAGCGGTTCCCAAACTGTGGTATGCGTACCAACAGTGTTATGCCATGAGAAGCCAAACAAAGCAAGAATTTTAACATCTGAAAAAGATATGCCCTCATAAATATATAATGATCAAGTCCAACCAAACGTAAAACATATTTAACAAGTGATTGGAGGGGTGGCAACAATGATTAAACCTCAGCCAGGCAGCCGTGAATTTGGTGTCGTTATATAACTGCGCACCATTAAAAATATACCCAACTAGTAAATATTCAGCATTTTCTCAGTGGCACTTCAAATTAAGAGAATTGTTGGGATGGTACGCCACTCAAATAGTTTGTGAACCGCTGCTTTATATCATAAGGAACTCAAAAGTTCATTGCCGCACTTACAAAAGTATGCCACCCTATCTTGAACACTCTCCATAAGAAAATTCTCATTTAGAAACACCCAAAAGTTTGCCATGGTTGGTCGTGGGGTAAAATATTCCAGAGATAAAATAGTTCCCCAATTGATTTTCCGGGTGGGACTACTCGGGAGGGGGGTAGGGGGAGTTATTGGCTAGTAAAGCTAGAACTAGTTTGCGAGTGAGGGTAAAATAAAAGTTTCAGGCTGCATTCGAATAGTCTACTTATGCGGTGTCGCCTTGTCTCGTGGCGTTGACAGCTGCATTGGCAATCGTGTGACCAAATGTAGATCTGTCCAAAAAGTTGTGAACGATAGCCATGCAGTCTTCTCAAGGTCTTAGTTACCATGGATACGGAAGGCTAACAGCCATGCGCTGTTCTCGCAGTGTCAATTGCTAACACGATATATGTTAGCTTTGACAAACTCGTCACACAACGCATCAATATCAAGATTGAAGTGGCCAAGTGATTTAACCGATCTCGATCCATGGTGCTACGTTGGTATGTCTTGAGTCGCTTTAAGGTCGGAAAGGTTCTTTCAGCGCTTGCTTTTGATGATGGGATGACTAAAAGCAATTTCAAATGCTCTCAAGCTACTGGAAATAATTGCCTTGTATTCTCAGGCATCGCAATGTAAATGTCAACTAGATCTTTCAAACCCTTAGGCTGGGTGGGAGTAATTCGTGCCAACATTTTTGCATCTAGTTCAACATCATCAATTTTTAAACCATAGTCTCCAAGTGTGTGTCGTGTTTCTTTGTCACTAGGCCATTCCTCAACTGCTTTTAAAATAACATTTTCGATTATGCAACGTTTCTTTGAATCGGTTTGAGTAAAGCGTCTCTAGATCTGTACTGTGACTGTATCAACTATCTCGTAGTATATTTTCCTCATTAATTCAGTTCTATTGAGAATCACAGTGCCCGTTCTATGGTTCCTCGTTTATGCTCTAGTTTCCTTGGAAATTGCTTGGTTCGTGACAGGCGAATAGGTATAAGATCATATTTTTGTTGGCCCTCTTTCATTTCTCTCCACAGTGAACCAAACGTCTCTTCGGATCTGATACTCCTTAAATATTCTACAGTTAAGCTAGTTACTTCCATTCCTCCAATAACTGTTTTCTTAGGGCTCTCTAAGATTAAGGCAAGCTTTTCTGTTCAGCCAAAATCTTTTTGCCTATTAGCATTCCCAAATAAACTTCACACATTAAAAACTGATCGTAAATACATCGTGCAGTGCTCGACATATCATCACCTAATACACTGTGCTGTTCTAGTGCTTGAAGTACATCTGGATATGTTTTAATGACACTGATAATATATGAGTAGCGAACGGTCCACCACGTCGTGCAAAGTTCTTTTGAAGTAGTGTTTGGAACCTTTTCAAACTCACTTGTGATGCGCAGAAATTCCTATTTTTTTTTACTTGTGCTCATAAATATGGCCACATTATCATCTATTGCAAAAAGTCCTTCATAAGAGGAATCGCATGAGCAGTGTATTACAGCACTAAATTCAAACAATGATTAGTGCAGTGTAAATACATTGCTAACGGCTGTTTTTCTTTGATTTTAGCTTGGACACTATTATGAACTCCTCGCATATTTGAAGCACCATCATAGCATTGGCCACGAACATTCTCCGGGGAGAGGTGAAATCGCGTCAAGGTATCCATGATCAGACTTGTTAGGACAGAACTTGTTGAACTTGTCTCAAAGAAACCTAAAAAGTAATCTCATTGTTCCATATTTTCATTTACAATTCTTACAGATATTGAAACTTGTTCCTTCTTGGAAATGCCTTGTTTTCCAAGCTATCTAAGGGACGTCATTTGTGCATGCAATGCTGTTCGGGCTACAAATCGCTGCTTTTCCTTTTCTTTATAAATTTGTTTAGCCACTTAATCACGTTTTTCTTTGGTGTTGGTTTTTCTACAGCCTGCTCGTGCATACTACTCTTTGTATGTATTTTAAATTTACTTCCAGCTTTTTCCCCATTCTTGTAACCTTTACTAATGAACGTGGTTTCAAGTTTTAAGCTGTAGCCAAAGAGAGTCTCATTCTTTGATTTAATACATTCAAAGCACAATATGCCAACTTCTTTACTTTCAAAGTGAAGCCAAGGAAATTCAGAATAGCAGTGTTGAAGAAATGTATGGTCACGATGTTTGATTTTCTTATCACCTTTTGCGTTTTCAGTGTAATTTGGCACAGGGAAAGGTTGGCGCTGGACGAGACAGCAAATATTATTACTTCCATCAAACTCCAAAGCTACATCCTCTCTTTTTGAGTGACTGGGACCAGCAACTGCGTTCTTATCTTCATCCTTATTTCCTAGATTTAAAAAAAACATCTTATTTATTAAGAATATTTAACGATGGGAATACAAATTATTTTTACTAAGATACTTGCTATTTAATTTTTATTTATGGTGTTTTTGTAAAAATATATCTATAAATTTAATAACATAAAGGATCTAGATTTCTGGAGGGGGTGGGCCAGTTCCTCCCAGCTACCTCTCTGAGGTCTAGTGTAATTTTATTAAGTATGGTTCATAGTGTCACAAAAGTTTGTTAAACTCACAAAATAATAATACAATACGCTTATATTTAACTTGATTTAATTAAAAATTCGAATCAAATAGATTTTTTTTAAATATCGCATTGGTTTCCAAATTTGTATTGTGTTATTGTAACTGAAGTGTAGTCCTTTTACATTGTAATATATCAAGTGACCAGCTTGGGTGGCCGAATGATCTGCTAACCTTTTATTTTCTGGAGTACCACTATCTAAGATAATCTTGGGCGTGCCACTCAACCCCAAAATCTCTAACCTAAACTTATCTTCGTACCACCCAGTGGCGTATTCTGAGAAAATTAATAGGTATTCTGTAATACAAAAGTTGCAGGGGAGATTTGGGAGCCGAGTACCCTCAACCACAGTTGTCCAAGAATGTTAAGGGATTATTTGAAGGTAAATATTTGAAGGTGTTGGCCTATAGAATAGTGGACCTCGAACATTTATTATTTTCCCTTAACCGTATGCTATCTTAGGAAATTTTGAGGCTTTCCTTACTCCCATATTCTCTCTTTTTTTATTTAACCATAACGATGATTACCATCCACTCAAAATGTAATAAAAGAAACTCCATGGCGTCAGCCCGCATTCAAGCTATACCTACCGAGTGGCTACCAAACTCTTTGGCGAATTAGTTCCAACTCTTGTGGATAGAGGGTGTCATATGGTTGGCACAATGACGCCTCCCGCCATTAAACTCGGCCTTCTATACCAGAGCCATTACTACTGTTTTCGAGTAGCCCCTTATTTATACACACCAGGCTGAGTCTAGCCCGTTCCAGACCCACTGCTTCCTAGATAATCTTGAAAGACTTCTCAGAAAATCTGGAAGCACTGGGAATCAAAACCGAAACTTCTGTGTCCGAAGTCAGAACCTATGACCACTACACCACAAAGGTGGTCCTCGAATTGTAATGATATCTATATGGTTAGAAATTTAAGTAAATATTAATGACGGGGCTAAGAGTCGTATGGGCACATTTCTGAATGCATAAGAGAGACAGATCCTATTCAATTAGCCTAGTGTAATTAAAAGCACACAGCAATACTCAAAGCAAAAAATCATAGTAAGAGTAAAATGAAGTGGTACGTCGATAAAGCGTCCATCAGAGCTTGGTGAGAGGGAATCGGGTAGATTTACCAACTCACGCTGCAATTAAAACTATTTCTTAAAGCCTAACTTATCGCACACAATTATGCTTGGGAAAAAAAGTCTCCCAACTTGAGAATGTATGCTCCAGAAGCTATTTAGATGCGTAAACTTTGACTAACATGAGGGAGATTATCTCAGACTATTAATTCTAACGCTACGTCATTGGTTCATTGCTATGATATTTACACAGATCTTGAATCTTTTTTCAATAGCTGGCACAATACTTAGCCTGCTACAAATGAACAGCATGACCTGAGGTGTAAAAACCCGAACTCATTGGCCAATTACTAGTAGGCGAGCGGAAAGGAATGTGTTGCAACCCTCTAGACATTGGGCAAGGTCATTAGAGCCTCCATAGCTTGCCTTGTGGTTTTCAAGCAGCAGGCCCTGTGTTTTTTTATTGTGTTAAGATTCGGATGGACATCTCGAGGTTTTGCAAATCTCTCTTCCAAGTCATACCATGTATTACCGCCTCACTAGAGGTGCACTACTGTATCTATGATAGTCACACTACCGTCGCCTCCTCCCCTTTACTTCACCCTTTCAGAGTGTCCTTACATTCCACAGTTAATCCAGGCAGCCACCTCACCGTCCCCTAATCGTTTCAACTTTGTTGCTTACTACTCAACATAATACAATCTATCACCGATGTACTCTCCAAGGAGTGATGCCGAGTTTTGAGCCATAATCCCTTTCAAACTTTAATTTTTATTAGGTACTGTAGGAAATCATTAATTACAGAATATTGTGACATTTTAATTTAGTTTATCTATTACTGTAGAAATATTTATAAATACATTTTCTCCCCAATATTTAAAAAATATAGCCATTTCTTTTAGTTTTTTCAGTGACATAGTTTCTACGGTAGCTACTTACGTTAGTTATTTAAATATAATATGGTATAAAGAAGTTAGAATTAAAATAGGTGCACCACAATTTGATTGTAAGAAGAAAAAAAAAAACAAATGAAAACCACACTGTGTTCCAGGTGACAAGCTGTTAAAAATTTGGAAATATCTTTTTAAAAAAGGTCAAAGTTATGCGAAAAATGGTAATTTGTTAAATTTGATTTTTATGAAATAGAATTTACGTACTGCACACCTATCTCACTTTACAAATAGACCCTACTGTTAACTTTTTTTGAACACCATACTAACAAGAACATTGCATTCTAATATTTAAAAAATTAATCTGAACCAAAAAACTTTGTAAATCATGTTTACATTAAAAATCATAAATTTATTATTATATGATCATAAGCCATCTAGAACTAAGTGTTTTCATTTTTGTTGCTACTTTCAGCACACAGGTTATTAACGGCTTAATCTGATTGGGTATAGATGAGAAAGGTAAGCTAATCGGAAGGGAACCCACATTTGCGTGAAGAGAAGATGGGGAAAATCAGAGTGATAAATCCCTTGTGGAAAACCACTAAAGGTATATATATATTTAACGGGAAAACCATCAACGATTTTTTTTAGATTCAAACTTTGTAATACAATTCACAACAAATGTATTCCCTCAGGGAATGACAAAAACTACTTTACAACGACGAAATTATACCTCTATAAACACTCTATTTAAGAAAAACACTAACGCAACATGCACCTGCTTACACACTAAATTCAAAGGACGCGGTAATAGAGGGTTAAATGTTGAAATGGCCGTGGAAAAGAAAGGGGCTAAGGGGTGACTTGTGACGTGACCTTGGACAGAAAGTTGGCTGTAGCATGGAATGTGGGTGGCTATCATGACTTATTGCATCGTGCAGGCGTTTAGCGCATAATTCTATCAGATGAAAAAAAAATTGTTGACAGTCATAGATAAATTTAAGTATTTAACAAAAGGGTCAAAGACTATTCCCCCTGGCCACCAGTTCTACCGCCCCTAAACGTAATTATTTCAAATCTATTAGAATGTGCTTTATGTAATGAGGCTGTCGCTACAAAAGAAGGGTAGCCAGCTACCACATCTGTCTACAATAGCTCTTGACAACACAAAATAATTCAAAACGACTAATAAATTATATTTAAATTTGATTGAATATCAAATATATCTATCTGTTTTATTCCTGTAGCTTGAACACTTAATTTCTTACATGATGGTTAAGGGAATAGATTTAATTAGGTAATTTTTCTTATTGAACGTTGGCTATGTCGTATATCAGGTTTATTATTTTTTGTTATTAAGGTAAAACTATGTTATTTTTAAAACAGTTTTCTTAGCGAACTTCTCTTTACTCTTTTCACCGATTCGCAATATAGTCTTATGAAATTCACGTTGGTTTTGAAATCTGTTCTTGTAGGAATACCCATTGGAATTACGTTTTTTGACACTGTAGGATATGTCGCTAGAGTAGAAGGTATTTCAATGCAGCCATCTCTCAACCCCAATTCTTCCATAACAGATTATGTCCTCTTGAACCGGTGGTGTATTAGAAGCTTTGACATTTCTCGAGGTGATATAATATCGTTAGTGTCTCCTAAAGACCCTGATCAGACTATTATTAAAAGAGTGGTTGGAGTAGAGGGGGATATAATATCCACTATTAGTTACAAGAGGCCTTTCATCAGGGTACCTGAAGGACACATCTGGGTAGAAGGTGACCACACTGGACACTCTATGGACTCTAACGCTTTTGGACCAGTGGCCCTCGGACTAGTCACAGCTAAAGCTAAGTGCATAGTTTGGCCTCCAAGTAGATGGCAAAGTATAAAATCTGAAATTCTTGAAGGAAGAAAGCCTGTTAACATGAAATAAATAAAGTAGATCTAATTTATTCCTTTGAAAAAACAAACAAATCATGCGTGCAGTCTGCTTTGTGAATCGCTTAGAGATCGACCTGAGTGGGAATGTGTTCAGCAATGCTCTTGCGTTTGGAGATGTTGATAATGATGGTCAAAATGAGTTTATCGTTGGAGACACAAGTGGAGAACTTGTTGTTTTTAAAGGAGGTAATATTTGGCAACAACAAAGTGGACTGGGAATGATAACTGCTGTAAGTGTAGGGGATGTTTTTAACCTTGGGTTTAATGCTTTGATTGCTGTAAGTGGAGATGGTTGGTGTCATATATTATCGAAGACAAGCATTGAATGTGAAGATGGATCCAAGGAAGACACATTAGAATGTGTCCATGTGCAACGAATACCAGCGAACACTAAGGTAATACTTATTGGTCAATTCGTTACTTACAAATTGACTAGTGGAATTGTTTGAAGATGTGGGTGAGGCTTTGAATGGGTAAAGGGGTAGAAGATGGTTTCTATAAAATTATAAAAAAGCTGTTTTCAAGGTCCTTAATTATTGGTAGGCCAACATAAGCCTATTTTTTATTTCCGACTGATTATACCAGCACATAATTTAAAAATTAGATTTACATAGAATAATTCTAAAACAGGCAAAAACACCCAGTTCCGCCCCCAATCTTTGGCCATTAAGTCATCACTCTATTATTGTGAAAGGGAAAGCCCCAATTTCACTTATTTTTAGCAGCAGATCTTACGCTAATGGGCTAGGGATGAAGGTCCAATTTAGAGGACGTGCACCTGAATTATGTGTGGAAAAAGAATAGGAGACCATTTATGAAAAACCACCCTCAATGCACCCGATCAGATTCAAACCCCAATTTCCCTGTCATTGGTAGTCTAGTCTATTGCTAGAGTAGCGCCTTAGGCCATGCGATTACCGAAAGAGGTTAATTTCACCATTGATTTTTTTTTTCCATTAAGGTATTTGAACCCAAGACTCCTGGCTCAGTATGAAGACATGCTTACCAACTGGGCTAAGAGGTTTGACATAAATCACGCAGAAACAAAAGTTTTTTGGATCCATGTATCGTGAAGTAATTTTGAGCTCTCCCCAGGTAAACTAAGTTTTAGGGCTCTTTTAAAATAATGTGTTTGGTCCAACACCTTAGCTAGTCGGTAGTGTGTTTGTCTACCGAGCTAGGAGACCTGGATTTTATTCCTGGCATGGCCGAAAAATTTATCATTGCTGAAATGTGAGTTTCCCATTTCATGTTAACGAATTAATGAGCGGATGCTGGTCCTGTGCCATATTTAGGCCTATATGTCATGTGCTGATATAATCAATCAATTCAAAAAGTGCACATTAAATACCCTTAATAAATTAGGTAGTTATTTATCTGTGTCTTTACATACAATTCAATACAAAAGTATCATAACATAATACTTCCTGACTAAAGAAAATACTGAGCTATGCCCTGACTCATATTTGCCCATCACATCCTCACTGACAATCCTTTGTTGGGATTTAAACACATATTGATGGATATTTGAAGTGATTCTTTGGTAATGCTTCAAAATATTACTAACCTATAGTAAGTTAGCGCTCGTATCCACAGTTTTTTCTCTATTTAGGCTGGTATTATTATTATTAGCACCGCGTCTTACTACCCGTTTGGGTTATATGCACTTATGCTAATGTGTAATGGTAGGGTGATTGGGACATAAAATGGAGGACATACAGTTTAAGGTGGGATCCGAACCACGGTGGAGGGCTGGCATTCCCCACATTCACAAGTTGTGATTTTCTCTATGTAAATGTAGCCATATGCTTTGGTATTCACTGCAGCAGTGTTTCTCAAATTGTGGTACACATACTCTCAAGGGTAACCAAGAGATTTCAGGGAGTTTAATAAAGTACCCTTTAGTTTTATTTATTATTATTATTAGGCCTATTAACTCTTGAAAATGTAGGCCTAATTATTTAGTTTTTTCCAGCCTGACGCAAATTGGGTGAAATAAAATATCCACAACCTTGGAATCAATTGCAGCATACTTATTTTATAGACGTTTGGTGGCAGGATGGAAAGTATCAATAATCATCATGACCGACCACAAATCTTTGTTGGGTATATAATCTTCAAACAAGCCGTTCAATCCTTGGTATTCTATCACCATAGATGGTTCGGTGTTGTCTAATGCTCAGTGCCTAGAATAATAAACTTGAGTATAGAGATGGTTCTGAGAATAACAATTCTAAACAAATTATGATATATTTTAAAGTGAGGTTTGGAACGTGGTCAAACTCAACTTGTGAGGACAAATGAGAAGATACTTGAATACAAAAGTAG
This sequence comes from Timema douglasi, assembly GCA_901482245.1. Lineage (NCBI taxonomy): Eukaryota > Metazoa > Arthropoda > Insecta > Phasmatodea > Timematidae > Timema > Timema douglasi. The sequence continues at coordinate 295,495 of CABEEJ010000033.1, forward strand.
CAACTCCAGTCTAGATAACTGAGATTAACAGCCGGAAGGTTCTATATGTGCCGACACCCTCTATCCACATATGTTGGTGTACTATTATCCTTAACGGCCCCTATCATGCGGTCTTCATAGCTCGAATGTCAGCTCACGCTATGGAGATAATTGTATTCTCTTTTAAGTCTTTCTTTTCTTCAATTATGTATTTGTTTAGCTTCTCACTTAAGCTTTATTACAATTTGGAACAACATTTTATACTTTGGACAGGATGTGAGGTATTTGTTTCATTTTTTCATGGTGATCCGACAGAGGTAGGCTATGTTAGTTTGGCGTCGGCTCCGAAAAGGAGTACAGCACTGTACAAAAGTTTGAGAAACTATGGTAACACTACACTATGGTATGTCATCCCACAGGTTGTGTTACTAGGTGACATTGATGGTGACGGCAACTTAGAGCTGGTACTAGGGTTGACAGACAGGGTGGTACGTTCCTATCGCTGGATCCACGACTCACCAGACGATGATGGCCAGGTGTCTGGCAAGTTGGTGGGACTGAATAAGTGGGAATGTGCAAACCAAATCGGCACAGTGACATTAAACTACTCTCCTGATGGCACGCCGTGTCTGCTGGTTTCACAACCTGGTGGCACATTTATGAAGATAAGTTGTTGTAGTGAGGTCAAGGACGATACGACTGATAATGCAAGGTAATGTACACTCTTCGTAAAACTTTCAACATGAGTCGTATTTCTGTAGGGTCATTATGATTTCTACAATAACGCTTTCTCTTTAATTACTGTTGGTGTACCCAAATTTGCTTGGAGGGAGAGTGGAAAATTATTTAGGAAACACCTCCCTCAATACACCTGATCAGGATTCAAACCTCGATCTTCCCGTCATCAGCAGTCTAGTCTCTTGAATTACTTCTTAGTCCATTAAACCACCGAAGTGGGTAGGACAATCGTAATGGAACTGTTTATTTTTATTTTTTTGGTACTGTGTCTTACCATATGTTCAGGTTGTATCTATATGTACTAATTACGATAATGTGCTAGGGATGAGGAAGGTTGAATTTAAATAAAGTGTAGCCACATTTGCATGAAGGACGAGTGGAAAACCATTTTGGAAAAAAACTCGGTACACTCAACCTAGATTCTAATCCCAATCTCCCTGTCATCTGCAGTCTAGTCTCTTGTGAGAGTGACGCCTTAGGCCATGTGGCCACCGAGGTGGGTTTATCTTTGATTTCTTTTGGGTTGAATTAACAAAAAAAAATTTGTAAAATAACTAAACAAACCAGATTTTTTTAAAGTTAATTTTAGCACCGTGTCCTACTACCCATTATTACCCAGGGTTAAATACACATGTGTACTAATTACGCCAATATGTTAGAAATGAGAAAGGTTAAATTTAAAGGAAATTTACCAGAATTTGTTTGTCATCACACCTGACTGGGATTCTAACCCCGATATTCCTGTCATTGCCATTCCAGTCTATTGCGAGAGTGACTCTTTTGCCCAGCAAGCCACTAAAGTTTAACTTTGAGATCCCTACAACAATACAAATAAGCATGTTCTACTAGATACAAAATTTCAGGCTGTTGTGGAATACTTGTTGATTGAGAAGCAACATCTTTACACTCCAACTAATAATGCTATTATTGTGATAAACCTAGTTTCTTTATCATTTTAGAAAACATTCTAAATAATAATAATAAAGTAAGGAGCAGTAATGATTATGGTTAAGACTTAGATAAAAATTTAAGATTAGCAATATAAAGTGAAAGGATATAATACACTGATGAATTAATAACATGTTAACAATTATTAAAAGGTTGGAACTGATATACTTTAATGTTCAAAAACCTGTTAAACTGTGCTTTCAACAAGTATAAATATGTCATGATAAGTTTAAAAATGTATCAATAACATGATCAACAACAATTATTAGACCATAAGTCAAAAAAACAAACATATACAACATATTAAAATATAATTAAAATAACTAGAACAAAAATTGATGATAACACATAGTTTACATTCCAACACTGATGTTGTTTTTGTTTAACTGTTGCAGTACTGAAGACTTGGCTGTCACATCAGTGGATTATCTCCCTCTTTTATCTTCGCGAATGCGCAATCCCAACGTGTCAACAGAAATCCTGGGCTGCATACGCCCACCTGGAGCTGCCAAAGATGACCGCACTACCATGAGATATGCTGTTGCAACACTTGACGGCACATTGATGTTAGTGCAAGGACAGGATGTGTTATGGTTAGTGTATTATCATCTTTCATATCAAACAAATTGGCCGCCTCTGTGGTCTAGTTGTAAAAGTTTGTGGCTACAGATCCGGAGGTCCCAAGTTTGATCCCCAGCGCTTCCATATCTTTCTATAAAGCAGTGGGTCTGGAACGAGGTCAATTCAGCCTCGTGGGGGCAATTCCTTGAGGAGCTACTTGAATAAACAAGTAGCTCCAGTTTAGAAAACTGAGATTAACGGCTGGAGGATTCGTAGTGCTGACCACATAACACCCTCTCTCTGCAAATGTTGAATCTATCTTCGCCAACATGCGGCAGCTGCTCACTGGCTAACACCAGGGAGTGTTTTTTTTTAATATCAAACAAGTTAGTATTCATTCATGAACATAGATGTTAATGCAGGGGCAGAATGTGCTATGGCTAGTGCATTATTAACTTACATATCAAACAAATTATTTTTATGGTTATTGTTGGTGCCATGCTGATGGAGTATTTGACACCACCAGTCTGCCAACGTGATCGTTTGTCGGTGGCCAAACTTCACTCCCTTACAGAGTCCAACCTATTTATGGGCCACTGCCACGAGCAAGCTAGGGTTATTAAAAATAATGATGGCTCTAAAGTATGTTGTAAAAGGTTGCGAGGGAGACCTTATAAGGAGATGGGAGGTTCAAATTGCAGTAAGTGTTCAAGGTGGAGGAGAATAATGGTGAAAAGATAGCGCAAGATAGAAGTGTATTTCCAAAATTGACCCGGCCACAGGCTGGAAGTAGAAGACAACATTTTAATGGGTCCTTGCGAAATTCTTATTTTTTAGGTGTTCCAAAATACATAAATGGGTTTGCAGAGTTTTACCTATCTATGAACACAACTGTACATAATTCACCTTAAGAACCTTACTATTGTGAACATTAATTTGTTTCACTGTTCCAGTCATATTTAAACAAAGTCTGAGATGAACTTCTTAGTGCTTACTGATAATTTTCTAAACGCTTCAGAAAGTAATTATATACTTCCTTCATCAAAATTACTGAAAAAAGGGCACATACAGTATAAATAAAATTAAGCTAAAAGAATACAAGCATAAAAAACAATTTATAGAAAATATATATATATATATAAAGCTAGAACCCAGAACCTTTATGAACATAAACATAAAAATTCCAATCCCAGTTTTGTTTCTGAAATAATTTATTTTATTGTTTCTATCTCTTTTCTGGTACCTTAAAACAACTTTTAATCATAGTTATTGACACTGGTTAAATTCTTTGCATACTATATTAAAAATGATTTTTCCAAAATTCAATATGACTAAATTTCATTTTAGTTTCTAGGGAATGTTTTCACCTCTTAAAAATTCAAACTTATTATTTTACATACCTTTAATTTAGAAAAAGTGTACTACATTTATTTGGAGAAATAGTGGGAAACCATTTAGGAAAAACCAGCCTCAGTACACCCGACTGAGTTCGAACCACGATCTCCATGTCAGCAGCAGGCTAGTCTTTTGCGAGAGTAGTGCCTTAGACCATGTGGTCACCAAAGTTTGATTCTCTCATCTAATAACATTATTCTTAGCTTGACTTATATCTATTGTAAGGGTATCCTGTCTTTGGTTGACTGCAAGTTATAGTCATGTGTCTAAAACAGGAGCGGAATCCAATCAGATCAGCACGCAAGTACCTGTTTCGCTAGAATAGTTGAGGGCAGCGCTATATCTGTGTGAATTGCTGTGTTAGTTATCATGTGTTTATATGGTGTTGCACAGATATATTTTGATTAGTGTTCAAGGCTGTAATTTTAGTAGTCTTACAAGTTGTCGAAAACTAGTTTGTGAGTCCTAGAGCAGAACTATAGAGAGTGACTAGCGGACAGTTGTTTGAGAGAGTCAGGGAAAATGTGTGAGTTAAGCGATGGCATGCCGAGAGTGTCATGAGTATGACAGTGGTCGTGACGGGGATCTAGACAGTTGTCCTAGATCGTTGTCGCGAGGAGTCGTCTGAAGACACTTGCCATGTTTGTGTGAACAAAGTGTAAATGTGTGATACCTAACTAAAAGGTTTGTGGCCTTAGACTAAAACTTAGAATGTAGTGTAGGATCCAAAGACACATATTACAGGCAACCAGGTGACAGCCGAACCCCAGGCTTCAGTCACTATGATGATCATTGTACTAAATCAGTTCTCTTTAATAAACATAATAGTAGTAACTGTTTGGTAATTCATTCAACCTATCGCCTTGTAATATCACTATTCACTAGTGATGGATACTGTGTCAACGTTACACGTAACTTTAGATGTCAAACTAACATGTCCTGACATCCTGATGTCAGAAGTCCGAATATTACACTTTACATCTGATATATAAAAAAACTGTATTTAAAGAAGCCAGTTTTCCTTACTTTTCATTTTATCCCACTTTTATTTCAGGTCAATGCAAGTAGACCACCAGTTGTTTGCACTGACAAAACTCGATGTCACCGGTGATGGTACAGAGGAAATTGTGGCATGTTCCTGGGACGGACAAACATACATTTTGGACCAGGAAAAACGTAGCGTTAGGTTCCAGTTGGAAGAGTCTGTGTGCAGTTTCTGCTCAGGCTACTATGCCCTGGACCCTTCCAAGGAAGCCGCCCCTTGCTTTATTTACACTACCTTTAGCAACAAGGTCAGTTTGCATCTGTAAATTCCTGAAAGCAGGTCGAATTTTATATATTTCTCAAATCTAAATCTTAAATTATTATTTTTTAATCTCAAATCGATTTTCGAATCCTTTAATCTTTAAAAATGTGCAATTTTGGTTAAAGTGAAAATATTTAAAATTTATTCTAAAGAAGTTTGTCTAAGGCTTGGTGCCACTGACATATGATATTTTGGTTTGTTTGTCATGTATTTTACATTTACATTTAGTAAATTAATAATACAATTGTTTGTGTGTAGGATATTGTTACTCTCCCAACTTCTTAAGTCTATATAGTTCCTCTACCAATTGCTTAAAATGGTTATTTGAAATCTAGGACTCGTAATTTTATTCAAGATACTTTTTTGAGATTTTTACGAATTTCGACTCTTTCGAATACCATAGTATTCGAATAATCAAGAATTAAGGATCCTATATTTAGTTTTCACATAAATTGTTTCAATAGGTTTGTGTAAAATACTAACTTTATTACTACATTTATTTTTGAATTAGATATTGTTAGTTTTGATAAAATTAATTAGTGCCTAATGGCTTGTAAATGTATATTAAGACAGTGTAGAAACATTATACAATAATGTAAAGTAATTGATAGCGAAGGGAGACAACCTGAAAGGATAATTAGGTTAGGCGTAGATAGGAACAAATACAATTCTCTCTCCATTTATTCTTAGTCTTTTACACTTTCCACTTCTTCACACTTCCACATTTACACATTGTTATGAATTTTCAGAAATATTCCTTTTTAATATGAAGAGACAAAGTAAAAACACAAAAAACATGAAGTAAGAAAATAGTGACAAACCCGTTAAAGCATTTTAATATAATTTCTTACTCCTAACTTTATTAAGATATTAGCACCCAGCATCTTCTAATTTTTTTTTTCAACTTCCTTTAGATATACATGTACTATAATGTAAAACTACCAAACATGGTCGCTCAAAGCCGAAGAGGACTAGCCGCCAAATGCGGGCAGGACTTGAGCCCTCAACAGTCACAGAGACTCATAGAGTGGTGCTTGTATGGCAAGAAATAGTCATCTTCATCAACAAACCGTCACAATCATCTTTTAGATAATCACTCTTATACTTCTGTGATAGAAATACCTGCTTTGTAACATTTGATAGTTCTAAAATTTAATTTTGTACCCATCGCTTTGTTATGAATTTATGAGAACTTTTAGAAGCAATAATAAAGCTTCAGCCAGCTTCTTAGCTACAAGGTTTATTGTGTGACTTATTTTTGTACATCGCATATACCAGGGCTGTGGAGTCTGTACACCATGCCTTCGACTCTGACTCCTCTCTTTTTCCACTGTCCAACTCCCTCATAAATAGCCAAAGTATATTAATTAGTAATAACAAATTTACCACAGTAAAATGCTCCAATACATTTGACTTTAAGGGAAACGTCTTTGACATTGTAAATCTATATTTAAATAAATTTGTCAATCTAATTACAAATAGTCCCCTTTTAGATGTTTCTATCCACTTTTCCTATACCTTATTCCAAATATAATGCAATTACTTCATAAAGCAAAAAGAGATTTTCCTTATAGAAATATATATTCACATCCAATGTCCTGTGTTTGTCCCTTATGTTATACCTTTTACATGTTCCTATCTATGTGTCATATCATTCTTTACAATTTTCCATTTTCTCTTGTTGTGTTTTTTGATTTCCTCTTTTAGGAAGTTGCGTTGCGCATTTCACACTCTTCCCTGATGAGTTCCGATAGAATTAAACCTAGGTCGGGGGATTGGGCGGTGACGATTGATTTTCTTTAAGAGGAATCCACCCGCCTCGGTGGCGTAGTTGGCTAACGCGCTTGTCGTGTTGAGCTCGACCACTAAGGACGGGGAGATCGAGGTTTGAATCTCGGTCGGGTGAACTAGGGGTGGTTTTTCCTAAATGGTTTTCCACTCTCCCTCCACGCAAATTCGGTTTCACTTCCTCTAATTCAACCTTCCCAATTCCTAATCCATTAGCGTAATTAGTACTTAAAGCGTATAACCCGAACGGGTAGTAAGACGTGGTGCTAAATATTATTATTATTATTATTTAAGAGGAAACCCATTACCTCTTTGTCCAGTGGTAGCAATGTAAAGTGTGAACTGTGTTCTTCTTTTCATTGTAAAAGCCATATTGTTCGTCCCCTTCTATATGTTTCCATCCACCTTTCCTATACCTTCTTCCAAATATAATAAAAATAATCATCATCATCATCCACAGTTTCCTGCCACTGGCAGGGTCTGTCTAGAAGATAAGTCTCTTTATTTACTTCTGTCCTCCCACCACTTTTCCCTTTCTTCCTCCGCTCCTCTCCTCTCCATACTCCTCCGCACTCCCTTTATCCACCTGTCCCTGGATCTTCATTCTTGGCCTCCTGACCACCACCTCCATTTTGAGCATCCTGCTTGAAATCCTCCTCTCTTCCATCCTTTTTACATGTTGATAACCACCTCAATCTCGCCTTCTTTATTCTATCCTGCAGGGGTTCGTTCTTCACTCTCTACTGGTCATCAAGATTTTTTTTAAGTATAAAATTAAAATGATATAGTTACCATATATTGTTATAATATTATAAGGTTTTATTTTGAAGCAGGAGTCAAAGTTGGTACATTTTTACCAACTCCGCCTAAAATTTCTTCCAACTTCACAAGTTCGTCTACACAGCCCTGGTCTATAGTACTACTCACAAACTACAGTGAAGAGCCTGCTCCTTTGACTCAAAGTTGTAAGGGCATTGACGCCCAAATATAAACAAATATAGAGTAGTGAGGGAACCCCTTTGATACCCAGACAGCCTCACCACGCAAAAGGGATATAATGGTTACCAAAGCAAAGAGGGAATATCTGGGCTTTCAGGACTCAGCATTGTGATGAAATTTATTTTGTTTTTAATAGGGGTATGTAAAGCTTTGAAACTTTGACGTGGCTTCAAAACAAATGTCAGCTTTGACTTTGCTTCGAAAAATATTCTGGCTTTGACATTTACTAAGCTTTTCCAATCAAAATATTAATTGATAAAATTCTCACCTTATAGTAAATTAATTATATCCTGAGTTGTTTTATACATTACAAATTAAGATTCAAATGGAAAGTAATTGTCTTGTAAGTTGTAATTTAGCATTAAAAAAAAGAAATAATATAAACAATTGTGCAATAAAACAATTTCAAATAATTTTAGTGCATAAAGTTATGTATAAATAACCACAGTACAATATTTTTTCAATCATAAAATAACCAACAAAACATATTCGAACTTTGATTCAGCTTTGAGAATATTTCATATATTCTATTTGAGTTTGCTTCGAATTAAAAAAAATGGACCTCGCACACCTCTAGCTTTTAATATAAATAAACTTCTAAGAACTAATATAACCAGATAAAATGTCAATGTAATTCTAAGAAACTTTAATGTCTCTTCCATTGTAGATCATTAAAGTATCATCTTAAGGCCGGTTCATACAGAGCGCTGTGCTAAGACTTTGTTAGGTTGGTTTCACACTCATCGCTAAGCTAAGCTAAGCAATGGTTCCTCTTTTACCTCCCGAATTCGGTGTTGTTTATTTCTGGTCTGCTCCAGTGAAGTTGAGTTAAGGCATTCTCCATAATGTATTTTTTGAGCACTGATGATAGTACTGAGGAAGAGAAGATGCTGCTGTTTGCAGCTGTTTTGGAAGATGAAGAAAATTTAAGAGGTGGAGGTTTGACTTATTCAATTAACGCTTCCATTTTTATATAAAAACACTTATTAAATATAAAACATAAATAGAATATTACTTAAATACACATGAAACAAACTGAAAAACAAAACTTCTACACTTATTTAATTATTTTCACCAAACAAGCACTGCGTCTGTTCAACACGGAGCCCAAGCTGGGCTATGCGCATGCGCAGCAACTTAAGATGGCTCAAGGAGGAGAGATGGAAAAATTGCCCGGCCAGCAATCAGGAAAAACATAGCACGGCGTAGCAAGGCATTGCTTAACCTAGCTTAGCTTCCTGTGTGAACCAACGCATTTAAATATATGGTCCGCTATTTTTCTAAAACAGCAGAGCAAATCCTAGTTTAGCTTAGCTTAGCTTCCTATATGAACCAACACATTTAAATACATAGTTTGTTCTTTTTTTAAATAGCAGAGCAAATCCTAGTTTAGCTTAGCTCAGCTTCCTATGTAAGCCAACACATTTAAATATATGGTCCACTATTTTTCTAAAACAGCTGAGCAAATCCTAGTTCAGCTTAGCTTAGCTTCCTATGTAAACCAACACATTTAAATATATGGTTCGCTATTTTTCTAAACAGTTAGCAGAGCAAATCTTAGCGTTCTGTGTGTACTGGTCTTGATGCTCTTCGCTGTTGTTTGGTTCTAGTATGGTATACTTGACGGCTCTTGGTCACGAACGAGTCAAAATTGCTAATTAATACAGAGAAGTAGGTATAGTAACACTAAAAGTTCATAGTGTCAATAGTATGTGGTTGGCCGCCTTGAATTATAGGCATAGAACATTGAGTGTAGGGTTAAGGGGTTTGGAACCTAAACATTAATGGACCATCCTTAAATTACTTAAAACAAGGTACTTTATTAATTTTAACATTTACTTTATGTGTTACTATCCAAATATTAACTTATTTTAATAATCACTAACAAGAGGCATTCTTTATAGCTTTCTACTGTAAAATTAGCTCTGGGAACATTTCAAATAACCGTTTCGGTGGTTGAATGGGCTTAGACATCACTCCCAATATACTGGACTGTCAATGGCGGGGATATACAGGCTGAAATCATTCTTGGGTGTACTGAGGTTTTTTCCTTAAATGGTTTTCTTCTCTCCCTTCTCAAAAATGCCAATACAGTCAAATCTAGATTCTACAACCCCGGGAATAACGTCCCTCTCGAAGTAACGACTCTTTTTTTGGGGAACCGTGAAAAATGTGGGGAAAAAGATTGACCATTTTAAGGAAATCGGCCGTAAAATGTTTTTGTAGCACTTATTTAGGTCGATGAATTACGATTATTTTGGTGAGTGTTGAATTGCTAGTAACTGGGGTAGGTCAGGTATAAAAGTAGACACCACCCTATCAATGCCAGCCAATAGAACTTGACTTTGTCCATTCCCTCCCACAAGTAAGACGATGTTTCCCCGCGCGCGACTGCCGCTACATCACGCACCAGGCTTGTTTTTGCCATTGTTATTTCGATTCTCAATTTGGTTACGTTTTTGGTTTGATTTTGTGGACGATTTTTGACGACACACGTCATTGTTTAACATTGTTATTTCGATTTGGTTTACTTTTTTGGTTTGATTTTGTGAACGATTTTTGACAACTCACACTATTTTTTTATTTGATACGAACTTATAATTTCGACGAAATGAGTGGAAATAGGACCTTCTTGACGCTCATGAAGAAGTACGAGATCATCCAGGAAGTGGATGAGAAGAAGGTTACAAAGACAGAGATTGCACGGCGGCATGGAATCCTAAAGTCGACATTTTTCACAATTCTCAAAATGAGAAAAGAAATTATGAATGCAGTGCAGAAGGAAGGCCATAATGTAAAGGCCAAAAATTTGAAGGGTGTGACGCACATGAATCTGAAGCAGGCTATGCTGGAGTGGTTCAGCCAGCATAGAGCGCAAAACGTGCCTATAAACGGACCGATGATGCAGAGGAAGGCTGATGAATTTGCCCTGCGGTTGTGTATAGAAAACTAAGTGTTCAAATGGGTGGCTAGAGCGTTTCAAAGTGCATCACAGCACATCCAGCCACAAGGTTGTCGGTGAAAGCGCATCGGTCAACCCAACACCGGTGAGGGAGTGGATGCCCTTGCTCCGAAACATCCTTAGGCAATATCAGCCTCAAGATGTATAAATCGCTGATGAACTGGGGATATTCTACAACCTCATGCCAGATCAAACTCTTGCTGTGAAAGGGGATAAGTGCAAGGGTACAAAGAGGAGCAAGGAGTGCCTCGCCGTCCTTCTGTGCTGCAACATGGACGACAGCGATAATATTACGCCCCTCGTAATCGGGAACTTCAAGAAACCCCGGGGTTTCAAGGGGAACATCCTGCCTTGTGACTATGATTTTAATAATAAGGCATGGATGACCTCGGGGGTGTTCACGAGGTGGTTTCAAGGCTTTGATTCGAAGATGGACGCCGCAAATAGAAAAGTCGTGCTCTTCGTCGACAATTGCTATACACATCCTTCTCTTGACAAACTCAGAAACATCGAGCTGGTGTTTCTGCCAAATAACACCACCAGCATGCTTTAGCCCCTGTACTGGGGGATAATCCAGCAAGTGAAGGTGAAGTTCCGCGAGATGCTTGTGCCGAGTATGGTGTGGAATCTTGACATGGGCAAGGAGGTCAAAAAGTGGGACGTGTTTAGGGCCTTGAAGAGAATCGTCGCCAGTTGGAGGGTGACCGGTGAGAGCGGTGGTAATCGCCAACTGCTTCCGACACGCCCACTTTGTCCTACTAGTCGATAAAGAGACTTCAGTCTATGTGCTTCCCGCCGCTGCCAGCGCCGAAGAACCCATCACCAGTGGACGCCAATTCTCAGCCAGGCGTCTATACGGAACCGCAGCCTGGCTCACCAACAGCACCTTCGTCTGCCCCCTGACTTTCACTCGGCCGTGCGACGAGGAAACGTGGCATAGATTAGCCCCAGACTGCACGTATGAGGAGTACATAACAGCAGATGATGACATGACAGTTTGGGGCACCCTCGACGACGCCGATATAATCAGGGGGCAGCAGGAGTCCAGCGATGAAGAGGGGGAGGAGGAAATGGAAGAAGAGCCTGAAGATATCCCCACAACTAAAGATGTTCTGAAAGCCGGGGACTTCTACTCAAGAGCACTTAGGTGCCAAGGCTCTAGTGAAGAGCTGCGGTACCAGTTCTATAATTCTGTGCTGGGGTCTGGGGTTCAATCCTCGGTCCCGGCACAGATTTATCGGATTACCAAACCCTTCCTTCACCTCTGACAAGACATCTTGTGAATGTGGGGAATGCCAGGCCTCCACCGTGGTTTGGATTCCACGTTAAACTGTAGGTCCTCCATTTCATCTCACAATCACCCTACCATT
>CABEEJ010000033.1:320840-449491 GCA_901482245.1 Timema douglasi
TATATATATATATATATAACATCCTTCACGCCTTCTTCCCCAACCCGACATATTATTTAAAAAAAATACCTTTTTTCCTGCTCTTTAAAACCTTGGCTAGTAATTTGCAGCAATTAATTACACTTACAAGCCCAACTATTTTAAAGAAATACTTTTAACGGCGGTTTAAAGGAGGGTTTAATATTTAAAATAAATCCTTACATATCCTACTAGGGGACTTAACAACAATCCATCGCGGGTTATACTCCCTTAAAATAAATTCTGAATACGAGCTTACAGGGTATTCTAGACGCCAGAGTAGTTGTGGACCATTCGAATTATTTGGTCACTGGGACAGGAATACCTATTTTATTAATCCTTTGATATCGTCCCCTGTACCAGTGACCAAATAATTCGAACGGTCCACAACTACTCTGGCGTCTAGAATACCCTGCAAGGTCGTATTCAGAATTTATTTTATGAGAGAGTTACCTGCGATGAATATTTGTTAAGTTCCTCAATAGGATATGTATTTATTTATTTTTAAACATTGAACCCTCCTTAAAAGCCATTAAAAGTTTTTCTTTAACATAATTGGGAATGTAGGTCTATTTGTAATTCATTTCTGTAAGACCCGAATAAGTTACTAACCTTGGGGAGGCGGGGGGCGAAAGGTGTTAGTAGTGTCACACACACAAGCACGCCCGTATCGCTCGTTTTCTCTGTTCTTAGAATAGAATATTATGATGAAATGTCGAGAATAGTTTAAAATGTAATGACAGGTTTTATTAGTTTAAAATTTAGTGACAGGTTTTATTCATAAATGCGTCTAGTCACTAGTTGATATGATCGTGTACAGGGTGGCCCACGGAAAAGGAGCCCGCCATTCTATATCCAGCAGGCGCCTCACTCTGAATTAGAGGAGGTCAAACCCCTTACACCCATATTGTGACATGAAGAATGAGTAAGTGAACTGGTTGTCTAAAGCTTTATTGACTTACACACATGTTACAACAAATGCTGAAAGGGATTGACCTCCTCCAATTCAGAGTGAGGCGCTTGCTGGATATAGGAGGCGGGCTACTTTTCCGTGGGCCACCCTGTAATATGATTGTAAATCTGATCTGATAGTTGTTAAATGTTGAAAGAGAAAAATTGTAAGGCAAATTAAAAAATGATAGCAATATTTTCTCGTCAAAGAAAACATAATTCCGGGGAGGGGGGGGGGTAGAGTGCCCCTTTTCTCGTTACTGCGGGTGCTCATGAATAGTAAGGAACTTTTTTTGACAGTAATAAAAGTTGCTTTCATATTGTTCGCACATTTATACATTATGTAATCGACCTCGGTGGTTTTTGGGTAATGTTCTCGCCTAAGGACCCAATATTCGTTGGTTCCAGCAGAGGTCAACGAATTTTTCTTGAGCAATAAAAATCCGTAGCACACATTTCCTTCGGAGGAGAATTAACGCCGTCGGTCCCGTGTCATAAAAGAACCCCGGAAGGTGTGTGAAAATACCTTTCCTGCTAAACTTGTAGATAAGCCCTTTCGCGATCGCTCATAGAAATTCATTGCGGATGGCAACGAGAAAGCACCACACTTCCTGACCTCTCCTGTTACATGGGATTTCTACTATATGGTACAGGCAGTACTAATCAGCTGACGGGATGAGTGAATGCCTAGCTCCGAATAGATAGAAATCATTAATCGAATCAAGCTTCGGGTTCTTGACGCAAGAAGAAAGATACATTACATAGTCAAATGATTTGCAGCTATCACCATTAATGGATAATATGCATATTTATGAAATAATGTTAATAACATATCAAAAGGGTTGTATTTTCGCTAGAAAACTAGCCCCGTAGTGTAGTGGTCAGTGCACCTGGCTACTAGCCTAGGGGTCCCGGGCTCAATCCCCGGCTGTTACCTTGAATATTTTTCCCGAAGAGAGAATTACCCCAACGATCATTAAAAAACGGTTAATTAGGCTTAAGCTAGGTTTAAGTGTTTCCACTGGTTCCACACTCTCATAACATCATCATCTCATCTCATCGGACATGGAAAGAGCCTCCACGGAAAGTATGTACGATTAGTACATTCGTGCGTCCCCTGGACAACTGTACATTAATACTGGCTAATATTTCCATTGCTGGGCTACAAATGATGTAGCCCAGACGCGATTTTTTTAAAAGTTTATTCCTCCCAAAATCTTACTATTGTATTATGTGTGTTATTTTAGGTTAAGTTAGTTTGTAAGTATTGCGCTGCTAGATATAATTTCCACCACATCTCACCAACCTTCCAGACTACGGGCATTTTAATAACTATAATGGGCTAGGGTAGAGATGGGAAACATGTGGCCTTTTGAAATGTTCGGTGGGGCCTTTTTAACGTATTTTGTCAATAATGTGACTTTATAATTAATAAATTATACATTCTCGAATGGCGTATATTTTAATATTTTATCATTTTTCTTTTAATCGATATTTTTAAAGCATCACATTAAAAAGTCAATCACTCTTTTTGATCTTTATAATATCTATCTATTAACCTAGGTATCGATATATGGTTAGTGCAGTATCAATATTTTGGCCAAATTTACTACACGCAAAGGGTGCGGCCTTTTACGAGTAATCCGTGAAGTGAAATGCGCCCTTCCAATACCGAAAGATTTCCCCACGCCTGGGTTATGGTAAGGCCCAAGGGAAGGTATAATTTAACATACGTGGACCCGTGTTAGCGTGAAGGGGAGTTTGAAACCACTTATAAAATAACATTCTCAGTACACCCAGCCGGGATTCTTACCCCAACCTTTCGGTCACAGAAAAAAAATCCTCAATAGACGAGCATGACGTTTCTGTCACCGATGAGCGTCGCGCCTATATAATCAATGTTTTTATAAAGTGCGCGTTAAATATCCCCTTTCCAAATAAAACTCTATATTGACACAGGAGATCTACCATCGACAGACTTTACCTCTGGCAGCCATTTCAAGACAAACATTTTGTACCGTACTAATCTGATTCGCTTCCATGACTTTGCTATCTCCCTTCCAAGGTCCACGCTCCAGACAAGATGTGTCTAATTACAAATACACAATACTGCAACAAATACAGTAATCGGGATATCTCTTCAACAGCTAATGGAGAGTCAACAAAGAACGTACGATAATGCGAGAGACCCGTCTAGCTCACAAGATTTGGGTGTTTCGTGGAATCGCTTGAGTGCAGTGATTTATACTTTACTAAAATATATATACATTACGTACTTACCGTACTTACTCTATGGCATAAGGAACTCGAAAGTTAATTGTCGTACCTAAAAAGTACGCGACCTATACCTATCTGTAGCGAGCTCTATCCAGTCCACCTCATTACACCCTATCTCTTTCAGATCCATTATAATGTTATCCTCCCATCTGCTTCTAGGTCTTCCCAATGGTATCTTCCCATTGGGTTTGCCAGTCAATATCCTGAACACGGTTCTAGATTCTCCCGAATGCGCTGCATGTCCTGCCCACCGTAATCTACGAGACATGATTATCCTAACAATGTCTTGTAATTGGTACAGGTTATGTAACCTTCTCCACTCACCAGTAGCCTCATCCCTTTTTGGACCAAATATCTTCCTAGATGCCTTTTTTTTTCTAACACCCTACATTTTTACTTAAATATATGTTGATAAAAAATGCATACAAACCAAATTATTAGATTAATAATGATTGTGACCATTTCTATTTACTAATTTATTTAGCACTTTAGTTCTGAGTTCTTATTATTTCAAGTACTCTACTCATAATCATGAACAACTTCCAACCACTGGCTGGGTCTCTTTGGAACATAGGATATGGCCAGAGCCCTGCTTTTATGGTGAATAAAAAAGCCCAATTTCATTTTAAATTTCCCAAAAGCGGTGAATAAGCGGTGAATTACAAAAATCCTATTTTTGCGACGAAATTATCGAATTAAGACAAAAGCGTTAAAAAAAGTGGTTTTTACCAAACTTTCGTGATTAAGGTGACTATGTTGGGTTAAAACTAGACTTCCAGGACAATGTTTGAAACAGGTAAACTAAACATATTGAAGTGAAAACAAAAAATTACATTTTGTTTGGACAAAACGGTAAAAAACACTAGTCCGCAAAAAAATGTGCTGTCAACTTATTAAAAAAGTAAGATTTAGCGGCAGCTGGTCCGGGAAAAGTATGTACAAGTCACAAAGACAAAATATTACACAAAAATCATCTTGTTACTTCACAAAAATTGTGACTATATTTTTAAATATTAGCGCGAATGCCGAAAATCGCGGACATCATTTAAAATCGCGAATATCGCGCTAAAACGCCGATTTCGCGAATTATCGCGACAATTCTGAGCATATATTTGCAATCAGGGTAACCTGAAATGTGAACATCTGAAAGAAAAAATGCCATATCTAACATTCGCGAATTTTCGCGAATTATCGCGAACTCCACAAACGCAGGGCTCTGGATATGGCTATACGTAGCCGACCCGCACCGCATTTTCTAACCACTTTTATAGTCTTTATAGACTTATTTCTATTACAAAATAAGTTTGTATTTTTATTTTTACTTGCATAGGTTTCCACATATTTTCATAAAATTAAGTTAGCTATTAATTACGAAGAATAAAGTTTTAAGTTAGCTAATAATTAAGAAAAAGAATGTTTGTTGTTCAATTGTATATAATATAGTTTATCTTGTACGTAATGTTGGAAACAATGGCTACAACGTCACTCGTGCAACGGCTGTGAAAGAAATACCTAGTTTTACAAATGCTGACACTGTGACAATGTCACTGAGATCACCGATATTGTAAAATCACTGTTTCGCCCATCCCTACAGTGCTTAGGGGTTAGCATGAAAACAAAGTTCGGAAGTTCCCGAACATTTATTTCCGGAGGTAGGTGGCTACATGGTCCGCACCGCACCGCAAAAGTGCAGAGCAATGCTCTCTCAACGATTCGTCCACGCAGGTGCGGTGCGTTGTGGGCTCGTGTAGCCACTTGCATTTAAAAACATGGATAGCATTTCAACGGAAAAATGAGGTGCGGGCTTCATGTAGCCGTCCTTAAGCCTCTCCACCATCTACTTTTCTACAACCACCTCTCTGCCTCCACCTTGTCCCAGTCTCCTCTCTCCTCCACACTCCACCTTACTCCCTTCAGCCATCTGTTCCTTGATCTTCCTCTCATGCCAGGATCACGATCAACTTAACGCTAACTTAACGTAACTTAATGTAACGTTCGCTTAAAGTTAACTTAACTCATGTGGGATCACGATTCACTTAACTTAACGTAACAACTCGAGCCAAACATATGCATTCTCGAGTATGATCTGTGGTTTTGTACTATTTGTAAAGTGATGATCTGTGAATGTTTACAGTTTTCAATCAATATAATGAATATCTATTATTAAACTTTTTTGATAAATTTAGTTCCCTATTTTAGTTTAATTATTTTGTTTCAATGTCTTATCACTGGAACTTACGATAAAGAGTAAACATTGGTCATAATACCAACAAATGAATTACTAAATAGCCCTGTTGACGTCACTCGCATAATGATTGGCTGGCTATATCACGTGATACCCTTCAAGTAACGTAAAGTAAAGTAAAAGACCTTCCAAGACATCTCTTACGTTAAGTTAACTGCATCGTGATCGCTTCCATTTAAACACACGAGGAGGTCCTTTACGTTAAGTTAACGTTAAGTTGATCGTGATCCCGGCATCAGTCTCCTACCCCTCATACTGGGCAATTTTAAGAAAAGATGAGGTACGGGGCAAAAAAAAACAACCTGAGGTACTGCAGTTATCTAGTTATAGCATTAAGTCGTTATAATATAGTGATACCTACTCGGTACTTATGTTCCTCAATAATTTATCATGTTTTATGGAATATTGATCAACCCATTAAATGACTGTACTTTATTAAATGCAAACAAGCAATCCAATTAAGTTATCAAAAGTAAATTCCTCTTTACACCATAGCACTGTTAGTTTTCTGTGGCCCGACAGCGGTAGCACAATAATGGCGTATTCTACTGCACTGCAGCACATTACTCGAATAACGTAAATCTTAAATTACATAAAGTTAGTGTTTTCATAAATTTGGAATGAAATCCTCTCACCAAGCGAATACCTATTTCTGTTAATTATCTGTACGCTACTTGATGCGAAATTGGTGACCTGGTGGTCTAGGGATAAGGTGTACTTCTGTACTGGGGTCCAGGTTTCAATCCTCGGTACCGGCACAGATTTATCTGATTGCCAAAACCTTCCTTCACCTCTGACAAGACGTGTATTAATCACAACTTGTGAATGTGTGGAATGCCAGGCCTCCGCCGTGGTTCGGATTCCACGTTAAACTGTAGGTCCTCCATTTCATCTCACAATCACCCTACCATTACACATCAGCGTAAGTGCGTATAGCCCGAACTGGTAGTAAGAAGCGGTGCTAACAACAACAACAACAACAACAACAATAATAATAATAATAATAATAATAATTGTTATTATTATTATTATTATTATTAATAATTGTTATTATTATTATTATTATTATTATTATTTGGGGGGAAGTGTGGTACCCTGGAATATGAGGTTTGGGGCAATTGCCCCCTTCACCCTCTAGACGGGGCCCTGCAACCATATCCAACAACCTTCTGGGCATCCTTTCCCTCCGAAGGATATATTTCTTAACTTGTATGGATAGACTTATATCGTGTGTAATTTAGATATAATTTAAATTTCTTGGTATTTGATCAATAAATATTAAAACAAAGTGATTATTATTTCTCTGATGAGTACATTAATTGAAACCTGCTTGCACCTAAACTGTGAACGTTAACACCTTTTTTTTTTTTTTTAAATTGTCACTTTGTCACTTTGTTTTCTTAATTATTTTATTAACTGCGAATATAACAATAACACCGGAAATTATTGCCATCATGTCTGAAAAATATATCGTTAAGAACAAATGTTTAGAATAAATTAATAAACATAAATTTACGCAATCATTATTTAAATCCGTGGCATAGAAGTTTAAAAAAAAGAGAGCACTTAATTGCTTTTTGATTCAAATTTAAATAGTAATTTGTGGCATTTTGATTTTAATTTAAATAGTATTTTGACCCTCCATTTTCTCTCCTCATCTTCCCACATCCATGATTTTTTTTATCACTGCATGTTACTATCTATTCAGGCTATACGTATATGTACTAATTTATCTAATAAGTTAGGAATGAGAAGGTTTAATTTAGAAGAAGTGTAGGCTACCCGTATTTGCATGGAGGGAGAGTGAAAAAATATTTTGGAAAATACATTATGAGTACGCCCGGCCGTGATTCGAACCCCGAACTCAATGTCATCGGTAATCTAGTCTAAAACAAGAGTGACTCCATAGACCATGCGGCCACCGAGCCAGGTTCCAATGATAACAAATGAGGATATACTTTAATAAAGAAGTAGCAGGTCCGGTTATAAAACTGAGATAAACAGCTGGATGGTGTGTTGTGCTGACCACATGACACCCTCTACCCGCAAATGTTGGCACTATCATCACTAACAATGGCGGCTGCTCGGTTGGCATAACTCGCTTGCAGGCTTACACCATGGAGTATTTTATGTGTATATTGTTTTAGTTAAATAATATACATAATATAAATACAACCATTATAATAAAAAAGCAATATGCAACAAATTACTAGAAAATTAATCATTATAACCTCATTGACATATTATAAATATATAACTCTCTGTAAATCTAATAAATGCACATTGGCACTGTGTTTTTATTAGCCTCTCTTACTATATAATAATCTTAGAATTCTTAAGTCTTGTATTTACTAAAATGTAATATCACCATTCACCATTGAACAAAATTGTTAAATTAAATTTGTAAGATCTCTACTTAGAGCTCTGCTAAAGTAGATAAGATATTTTGATTGTTCAATCAATAAATTACATTGTGAAATTGATATTAAAATTTTAAACTTAAATTGTAAACCGTAAACCCTTAACTCATCATCATCATCATCATCAACTGTTTCCAGCCTGTAGCCGGATCAGTTTAGTAAAATGCCTCTATCTTCCACTATCCTTCCCCATTTTTCCTCCTTAAAGTGCTTATATTCTTCCCCTTCCACTTGCACCCTTTATGTTATTTCCTTCTTTCATCTCTTTCTTGGCCTCCCTTACAGTCTTATTCCTAAATACTTCATTTCCAACATTTTCTTTGGCGTTCTCTCTTTTTCCATCCTAATTAAATGCTTATACCATTTCAGTCTTGCTTCCTCTACTATCTCATGTACTCCCTGTACTCCCACTCTTTCCCGGATAACTTCATTCCTAATCTGGTTTTTCCTCGTGACAGTTAGCATGCTCCTCACAAACTTCACTCCCATGGCCTCCACTTTCCTAGTCCCTCTTACTTTCAAGTTCCAATGTCAATATTTCTGCTGCATATGGGACAATGGATACAAAGTACGTCCTGTACAACACTTCCTTACACTTCAAGGGCACTTCTCTTCTCCATAGAAAGCCTCTTACACACCTAAAGAACAATTTTCCCCGATATGTTCTTCTCATTACATCCTCTCTACTTCCACCTTTCGCCTCAATCACGCTTGAAGGATATTTTACGTTCTGTACTTTTCTCAGCTCTACTCAATCACTTCACACTTTGTCATGCTAAATTTAATTCCATTCTATCTCAATTCCTCATTCCATTAATTTAGCTGTTCCTGTGCTTCCTCTTCCTTCGCCCCCATACCATCAAGTCAACAGCAAACATCAAGGCTTTCATTCGTTCCTCCCCAAGTTTTCCTGTCACTTTTTTAATGATCATTTTCATTACCATTACAAATAGTAGTGATGATAAGGCACTCCCCTGCTTCACTCTATTTTTTATTTGGAACCACTCCATACTCCTACTCTACATCTTAACATAACTCTTATCCTCATAATTATATGCTTTTCACTCTCATTACAACTCCTCTTTCCTCTTCAGCTCCTCCATCGCTTTCCAAACTTTATTTCCAACCACAGTATCATATGCCTTCTCCTCATCCATAAATATAATTACCAAGTCTTTCCCAAATTCATTCCTTCTTTCCATCAGCAGTCGTATGGTAAAAATAAAGTGTGTTGTGAACCTCTGTTCCCTAAATTCATGCTGTTACTCTCTCCTTTTTCCTTTCATTTTATTTCTTAATCTCTTTCCCAGTATCTTTTCATATATTTTTTATACATTGGTGCATCAGCGTTATCCCCCTATTATTGGTACACCTTTTCCTGTCTCCTTTTTTGAAAATATATTATAGTTCCCTTTTCCCAGTATTCTGGTACCCCCCAGTATTCTGGTACCTTGTTCTCCTTCCAAATCATTCTCAGCTGTATGTATAACAGTTACATACCTACTTTACCTGCAACGCTTTTTATTTCCACCGTCATTTCGTCCACACCCGGTTCTTTTCCTTGTTTCATCCTCTTTAATGCGTCCTTCACCTCTTTCCACACGGAACCTCTTTCTGCTTCGTCTGTTATTTCTTCATGCTCATCTGTTTCACTATTATCCCTTTCCTCTTCCTGGTTGAACATCTTCTCACAATATATTATCCAAAGTTCCTTTTCTTCCTGGCCAGTCTTTAACATTCTTCCTTCTTCATCCATCATTCTAACGTCTTGTATTTTCTCTCTCCTGCTTCTTACCTGGAAATATAATATCTCCTTACTTGCTTCCACGTCCCGTTCCAACATTTCTGTCAATTTTACATTCAATCCTTTCTGGCTTCCCGTACCACTCACTTATTTCTTTTCTTTTTTTTCTCTCTATATTCTTCCTCTGTTTCCTCATTCCTATTCTTAAAACTCCTTCTAAATGCTTTATTCTTCTCCTCCACTGATGCTTAAGTCCTTAAATGAAGTATTTTTAAATACCTAATCTAGTAGAGCAATGAGATTACGTCAATTTAGAGAGATTTAAATAAAGTTTAATGCCAATGTTTCATTACAAACCGTTGTATTTTTCTCGTGAATTGGGCACTGTATGCTATGCACTATTCACTATTAGCTATGCGCTATGGATTAATATTAACATAGCCATACTCTTGAAATACCTATTTATATATAGGTATTTCAAGAGTATATATGCTATGCACTATTTACTATTGACTATGCGCTATGGATTAATATTAACATAACCATACTCTTTAAATACCTATATATGTATATATAACCATATTCTTGAATACTTATATCTCTCTCAATTGACGTAACCTCATTGCTCTACTAGATTAGGCATTTAAAAATACTTCATTTAAGGATTTAGGCATCGGTGAAGGAGAAGAATAAATCATTCAGAAGTAGTTTTAAGAATAGGAATGAGGAAACAGAGGAATAATATAGAGAGAAAAGATAAGAGCGAAACGAATGATACGGGAAGCCAGAAAGGATTGGATGTAAAATTGACAGAAATGTTGGAACGGGACGTGGAAGCAAGTAAAGAGATATTATATTGCCAGGTAAGAAGCAGGAGAGAGAAAATACAAGAATTTAGAATGATGGATGAAGAAGGAAGAATGTTAAAGACTGGCCAGGAAGAAAAGGAACTATGGCTAATATATTGTGAGAAGATGTCCAACCAGGAAGAGGAAAGGAATGATAGTGAAACAGATGAGCATGAAGAAATAGCAGAAGAAGAGGAAAGAGGTTATGTATGGAAAGAGGTGGAGGACGCATTAAAGATAATGAAACAAGGAAAAGAACCGGGTGTGGACGAAATGACGGTGGAAATGATAAGAGTTGCAGGTAAAGTAGGTATATATATAATAAACATACGGATAAGATATTCTTATATGTATATAAATAATAGACATACGGATAAGATATTTTTATATATTATATTGTCCTAAATAAGCCTATACCAACCCAACCCATATTTAAAAAAAAGTTTTATATAGCAGAGATGCGTAGCGGTGAGAGTTGAACTACTTAATGATCACATACATTGATACGTAAAAGAGTATCTGTGCTACAACCTTAATCTTTGTATCCAATAGAATCAATTTTTTTACTTTTTTGTAACAATGTGACTTTAATATGATCTTCTATAAATTATGTGTTAATTTTACTAACGTTCTTGTTTTAATACATTGTTTAAAATAATTTCTCACTATAAGAAATCACTGGCGGATGAACATTCTAGGGTTACATTATTTCAGCAGGTTGATACTTATTTGTGATTGGTCAATGGTTAGCATACTAGGGAGTAGGGAGTGTGTGTACTGTGTGTGTGTGTGTGTGTTGGTTGATTTATAATGGCAGTGAAATGTTTTCAACCTGTGTTTTGTTAAGGAGACTATAACAGTTAAATAATGTTGTGCCAATTTAGTAGAACAATTATGATCACTGTCACGTGAAACTAAAGTGACAAGGCAAGATGTCTTCCAACATCATTACGTTAACACTGCTTGTTTATTTTAATGCGGCTGCTGTAAATGGTAAGTACCTTCTAAACTACAGGTTCAGTAAGATGTTCTTAGTTCATATAACATTATTAATTTACCCTGTTATCTATATCATGACATCTCTTAACAAGTGTTATATAGCATTTACTATAGTCCTAGGATATTTTCAATAATACTCTTTTGAGTTTGTCATTTCTTTGCAAATTTTGACATGTAACCTCGGGCTTAATTTTCGATAGTCAAGGTTATAGAGGACCAGTAATAACTTTCTTTGATAGCCTACATATTAATGAATATTTTACATAACGCGCTGGTGAACACAAAACCTTTGACATAATAAGCTTACTGGTATATTTAATTATCTAGCTTTACATTAGCTGTTGTGTGGTAAATGAAGCGGTCCTATTGGTAGTATGTAACTAATGTAAGACAGACTTATTTTCACAGATGTGTTTACCTGTTACTACTGTAGCTTCCTTGATTATTACATAAACATTGTTGTGGAATGCCATAATTACTAAAATAATGTAAAATAAAAAAAGTTCTAGGTGTTTTGGGAATGGACAAGCTAGTTGATTTGATACTGTATCTTAGGTTTAATTCTTGGTAAAATGTAATATTCTTACTATGGACCTACCTTTTGTATATTCTTGATTAAGGATAAAGAACATTTATGTAGCCTAGGCCTACGGTACTTAGTTTATTTTGTAGGTTCAATGTTTTTTTAAATATTTGTAATAAGTACTAAGCTAAAATCACACTTAAATAAAAATTCTGAATTCAATTTTTTTTTTTCGAGACTCAATTTTGTCTCAAAATATGTTGTCAAGTATTGGTAATAATGTGATCCACTGTAGATCTGTCAGAATTGTCACAAAGAATGCTGATGCATCCCTCGCATGCCCTTTAGTCCAAGGACAGAAGCAACACTTCATAACCCGCTTCAGTGGCGTAGTTAGCTAGCACGCTAGTTTCATGTTGAGCTTGACTACCGAGAACGAGATCGTGGTTCGAATCTCGGTCGGGTGAACTGGGAGTTATTTTTCTTAAATGGTTTTGCACTTTATCTCTATTCAAATGTGGTTTCACTTCCTCTAAATTCAATCTTTGCAATTCCTAATGCCTTGATTTCTTACACTGAGAATATTCCCACAAATTAAAAAAACAAACAAACATTAATATCATGAACATTCATTAGTTTGACAGTTAAATTTTCTTAGTGTAAACATATTAAAACAAACAGAAACATAACCTGTTCTGGCTGCGCATTTGGCAAATGTCCTTTATTCAGATTTGAAAAAATTGGCAATCCTAATTACTGATGATATTTTATATTGTGAAAAACAAATATTCTAAAACTGCCTCACAAAGCTTGAGATAAATATGGCATAGCCCAAAGACTACACAGAGTACAGTTTGGAAAATGCTGACTTAAGATGATCACATTTTATTCAAACAATATAGGCCTACCAAAATAAAAATAGTAATTCTTTTGCAAGTTTTTTACGAAATAAAGATATGTGGCCTTATAAAAACAATAAATTTAGTTTTCGAGTTATTGTTTTACATGTGCCATATGTTTTTGAACTCAGTTTTATGCATTCCAAGATGTTTTATAAGCAATATGTCTAAGCATTATCTCGTCGAAGGCAATTTTATTTTGCCAAAATAACTACATATAAATCAACCCATTGCATATAATATATTTAATCATATAACATTGATATTTTTGCTAGATACAATTTATAAAGAATTTTATATGCTCTTTGTCATTGTCTACAAGCTTTGTTGTTTGCGTACCCCCAGATATAATTTTGCTTTAACTCTGTACCCTCAAAGTTGTTGGTGCATAATTAATGCAAGTTATATTCTATATTCTACATCTAAAATTCAAAATCTGCTCTCCCAAATCACATGTTCTTATGTTCTGGTCACTTGGGGCTAACCCTAAATCTGGCCCTGACTATTAACTGTTTATCATGAAATTTTATATATATATATATTTAAATTTCACATACTGGTAGGCCTACCTCCTAACATGTCTTTTTGTACCCCAGATTGAATATCACTGCCCTAAGTGATGGGTACTGACCCCCCCTCCCCCCACCCAACTTTATCAAGCATTGAGGCCTGATTTTTTTTTACTCTTTTAACCTGTACGGTGACCTGGCGGTCTAGGGGTAAGGTGTCAGACTTCTATGCTGGCGGCCGGGGTTCAATCCTCGGTCCCGGCAAAGATTTATCTGATTACCAAACCCTTCCTTCACCTCTGACAAGACATCTTGTGAATGTGGGGAATGCCAGGCCTCCACCGTGGTTCGGATTCCACGTTAAACTGTAGGTCCTCCATTTCATCTCATAATTACCCTACCATTACACATTAGCGTAAGTGCGTATAACCCGAACGGGTAGTAAGACGCGGTGCTAATAATAATAATAATTTAACCTGTAGTTTTTAGAATTCAATATGTTTTAATAGAAGTTCACCAAATGTATTGCATACATCCCTACACACTTATTCTATATTAATCTTAAGTAAATCTAACTACCGTAACTCAACTGAATAATTTACAAACTAATACATTAGTATAGTGATAATTGAGAATGAAACAGTTTGCAAACATGGGAAAAATAATTAGGTACTCTTATTATTTGCCAACAATTAATACAAACAAACATTGTTTGGTGTCCATACTTCAATTTTCAAAAACATGGTTTCCATCCAGAAGAAATAAAAAAGAAAGATTCTTTTTGTGAAAAACTTTAACAGGAGGTGGAACGAAGACATCAACAATCAGCAACTCTTTGTGTTTGAAATTTTTTACCCAAAAGCATATTGAATCATCTGATATAGAAGCCTGGTATTGCCCACAGTTGGTCTGTGTGACCCACGAGGAACTATTTTAACGCTGTGAATTTTCCTTTGACCTAACTAAGCTCATCTCTTTAGGAACTTTCTGCGGAGAGACAAGGAGTGTATTTATTTCGCGTGACATTCTGCGAATACCACTATCTTTGAGTAAGGACCAAACAAAACTCGGGTCTCACTGACTAACTGCGGGGTCTCATGTTTCAGTTCACATCATTGGATGCAGTACATAATGGGGGGTGGGGGGTGGAAGTACTTTTGCAAAACATGTAAAAAGTACATTTGCCTCTTTGACAGGGTGTCCAGCGACCTGGAAAACAATGAAAAGTCAGGGAATTTTCACAATATATTCACTAAAAAATAGTATACAACTTATATTTTCAATACAAAAGTCAAAATAACATTTCCCCCCCATAAATACACACCACGAATCTCTTTTAACACGGTTTTCCTAGTCAAGCATAATAATCTCAATTCTCAAAGTCAACATTGTGATTCGCTTGTCATCTTTAGCCAAAGTTGAGTCATGAATATGCACATGTGGGAGAATTTGACTAGGTTATAGAAAGAATAAACTAAAAAACAATGTGTTTTATGATAATTTTAACGACCCAACATGTTCTCACTGAAATCTAGCTTAGATTGCACTGCACAATAGTCCATCCTTTGCCTTAGGCTGGCATCCTGTAACACCTTCATAGAGTGTCATAATTTCAGAATGTGCCTAAAAATATTAGTAGGTACTATATAAATTGTGATATTAATAGAATAATGTTTGTAATGTATATTGACTAGAAAAGTTGGAAATTGTCTCTGGAAAACCTGGGAAAGTCAGGAAATTTAAAAATATGGTTTGGCTGGACACCCTGTTTAGTTCTATCACTGTTTATCAGGATTGCTTTTAAATAAATAATTTATTTCTTTAACGAAATATCAGTGCAGGAAAGTTAAGCCCCAACCCTTAGCGGACAGATCTAAAATTGTAATAGCATGTGATTTCTTTGCTTGAAAATATTTAAATTCCTTTTAAAATATATTGATCTGATTGCTAATATGTATACTTTATTTTCAAACACCCTCACCACCCTCAATTAGTAAATGAATTCATAAAAAAAAAGTGGAGGGTTTAACAAGACTGCAGATTTTCACACCATTCTTTGAAAATCTCATCACTCCATTAATAACACATCTCATTAATCCTCTCTTTTTAATCTTCTGTCAGCCATCTGGGAACGTGAAGGAATATATTGGTGACACGATTTCTGGATTATTGTGTAATAGGATGATATAATGTACATGTAGTGAAAATTGTCATGTTGTTTATGTTTGCAAACATGTCCAAACAAGAAAATTTTGTTCCTTGTAACCCTTTGAAATGGATGACAAGAAACATTGTTTCCTCTTTATAAAAAACAAAGGGGGAAAAAATGTTTGTATACAAATCACAAGCTTTTCTGAAAAGCTAAAAAAAATTAAGAAACAAAAGTAAAATGTTTGCAAACAACGCTTTTGGAGTAAATGTTTCCAAGTGTGCACTAGGCTTTAAAACGCAATTGGTCGGTCCTCTAAATGATAAAAAGATTCTAAAACTATGCGAGCCAAGATATTGAGAAGGAACACATAGTTAAATGATTAATAATAGTTTCAGAGCCCAGGTGGGAGGTAGGGGAGCTTAAAACCCCAAGACATCCTCTCACAGTAGGGCCCTGGGTGGGCCAATAGATTTAAAGTTTCTGTTTAGTCAATAGATGTTGAGTAGTATTTGTTTGGCTTGACAAGGATTGCTGTGCTATTGCGACATTTGCTCCAAGGACAACAACACGTGCGAGACAGATGGTGTCTGCTTCGCCTCTACCTCATTGGATAAGAACGGCGCAGCGATTCATGCTTACAGGTACAATGAGTGAGCTCACATGCAATTTTACTCTGTATTTTATTTACAGGCTCTAAAGACAATATAAAAGTTAAGGAATTAGCAGCGGAAAAAAAAAATTAGGAAAATAAAAGGATATTATCAAAAGTTGTAGAATTTTGCAATTTTTCATCAAGATTCTAAAAGTAAAATCATTCAATTGTAATATATAACATATATTTAATGAGTTGTCCTAAATAAGAAACAAAGAACAACAGTTGTACATATTAATAGTCATACAACCCATATCATTGAGCACACGAGCAAAGCAGTTAACCTTGTCTGATCTGCCATTGACGATCTGGTTTGGGCTAGAATTATTGCCAGTTCTGTTTTTCCTAAATTATTTTCCATTCTCCCACCTTGCTATTGAAGGTACATTTTATCTAAGCTCTATCTTCCTCATCCTTAACCCATTATTGTATTTATATACGAATAGTCCAAGCCCAGATTAAAGTGGAGTGAAAACTGACTTCATTTTTGTAAATAAGTTGGGGGAAAAGCATTTGGCCAAGATGCCATTTAGTTAACTAAACAATATAATGAAAATACTTTTATAATTATTTTAATTTCTAAAAGTTTTGTGATGATCATAACATTTTGACATTAAAAAAAAATCCGTTATGGTTTTGTTATTTACCTGAGTTAAGCTATTTTCTATTTATTGAAACCTTGAAAATCAAGTTGGGTTTGGATTTTTTTGAGAATAATAATAGAAAAGGAAGTGTCAAAATGAAACACTTTTTCATGAAAGAATTTTATCTCGTATACTGGTACATTCTTAAATTTTATGACTGAATAATTACATTTATCAATATTTTATTTGGGAACTAGGTAAAGTGCTTAAACTCAAGAGGCCAGGCTACATTGTTGACGATTGGTAAATTAACTTAGTTCGGGGGTCACTCAACCTACATAGTTATCTATTAGGTAACATTTTACAGCAGCATCATACTATTTTATTTAAAAAAAAGATATTGATTATTTTGATAGGTAATAAATAGTTTTATACAAAATGATGCAACATTATTAAATTGCCAAGACCTATAAAACATAGAAGGTTTAATCATGTTCATTAGGATCTATAAAAGCTTAAACCTCTTTTGGTACTAAATACATTTTTGAAGTATTTATCAAATATTTTTGATATACATTTATTTAATCAAATGTGATGCTATTTTTATTGTTACCACTGAATATAATGTCATTCTTTATGATAATTTTCCGCTGGAGGTCATGTCATTTTGCTGATGGACAGATCATCTCAGTGATCATACAACTGGTTTTGTAGTAAGAGTTTGTAAGTGACAAGCATGCTTTTGTTCAAAATTATTCTTGGCCTAATTATGGTCAATATTGTGTTGTTGGTGATATAGCCCTGAAATTTTTGGGGCTATAATCTCGAAGGTATTAAAATATAGTCTTCCAGGAATAAAATAAAATATGAAAGCATACGATTGGTTTCAAGTTCATTTTAAGTGCAGCCTAAGATGCTAATAACAACAGTTATAGCTCCACATTAAATTTATACAATATATATATATATATATATGAATTAATTGTAATAACTTGCAACCTTAGTCAATTTAGAACATGCAAGGACTATGTAAGCCTAAGAACTCCTACTTTAATCTGTCCTGAATCCACATTCATGTATTTGTACCAGGTCATGTTTTCATAAACATAGATTGTTTTGCCAATTAGCATAACACAGTGTGTTGGCAAAACTAGTAACTTAGGGGAAACAACTCTGCTTTTTTTTCTCTTCTTTTTTTATAACAGCGAGCTAGTTTATCGAGTTTATCAGACAGGGTAGGGGGGAGGTGGGCACAGAATAACACCAGCTGTAAAGGGGGGGGGAGCTACTTTGACAAGCTCTTCCTACTCGGCTTCCAAGTTTCAGCAACTTATGGGGAGACTATCCTACAGCTTGAGTCACTGTTCACTATGGAGGAGGAGGGGGTCCCAGCCCATTCTAGAAGTTTCCCGGGCGGCCGGGTTCTCAACACCAGTTAGAGCTATAACACCCAAGATAGGTTAGGCACAGAACTGCTGAGGAGGACCTTTTTTAAAATTATTTCAGTTAGCTGTAAAACATACATCACATATAGGCATTCATATAGTAACTAATATATTTTAATAAAAAAAGATCAAAACAAACCCTACAGTAATTTGCCGCTGCCTACTATTCCACTAAACCCAGTCTGACAACTAAGCCAACGGGAGAGGGATTAGCGACAGTAGTATTGATTTTTGACCAAATGTAAGGATTGTGACTTTTCTCAGCGCCTAATTTTGGGTGTTGTCAAATAACTTGGTCTTAATGAGGGCAACATATTGCTAAAATACATTAAAAAAATTATTAGTTATACAAGAGTAGATCTTTAAAAAAAAATCCACTATAATTCTTCATAGAATGTAAGCTATTGTTGTGTAAAATAGTGGTGACTCCAGACTTACATTATTGTGAAAGGGTATGATACTTTTTTTTTGCACCACGTTTCACTACCTATTCAGGTTTAATGCATATGCAATAATTATGCTGATGAGGAAGGTTGAATTTAGACAGAAAATCATTTAGGGAAAATTACCCTCACTACACTTAACCGGGATTCAAACCCCATTCTCCCTTTCATCGGCAGTATAGTCCATTGAGAGAGTGACTCCTTAGCCTGTGCAGCCACCAATGATACTAAGCTTATAAATGTCCACAACTTTGTGCCCCACTTTGAATCCATTCGCGAAACCGCACACATTGTTACAATTATAGAGTAACACCAATATTGGTGTTCACATAGTCTTTATAAGGTGTCACCCTTTAACTTGACTAGATTGGTAGTTAAGGGATGGTCAAAGTTCGAATCACACTCAGGTGTACTGAGGATGGTTTTTACTAAATGTTTACCCACTCAGCCTCCAAGCAAATATGGGAATATTTATTCACATCTATTCCTTATCCTACTTTAAGAAAATATGTGAATAGCCTGGACGGTTAGTAAAGCGTGGAGCACATTAAAAATAGTAGTTAATAAGCATTTGCTGTCATCGCACACTTGGGTTGAGGGTGAGAGGCCTATACTGTTTAGAAAGAGAGTAAGTTCAGAAGTAAAATCTGACAACAAGTTAAGTGAGCTGCTTCCTATGACGAATCTACTTACATTCTACTTTTTTGTAATTACTCTACAAAATATGTTTTTATATTTCTTTAATGACTTTGCCATTTTTGTTGTTGTAATTATGTAAATGTGTTTTTGTAATTTCACACATTTTGAGAAATGGCGTCGCAACATTGTTGTTTTTAACATTTTAATTTCTATCAAACAATTGATAGAACTAAGAGTTAACATTATGGTACTTTAACATTTTATATTTTTCATTTATCTTACCTTCATATAAATATTTTTTCATATAATACATTTTTACAAATATTCTTTAAAATTTTTGTCATTTAGTGTATTCATATCTCCATATTTTTAATGATTGTTTTAAAGACGTTTTAATTATTTATTTCAAGTGTGTGTGTTTTGTGTTTAACTTGTAAGTATGGGGACTTGGGGTTTAGCCAGTCTGGGGTAAAACTAAATTTCAATTGCCCTTGTTATTTCTGACCAAATTACAAACATGTTCACATATCTTTCTTTTGTTTTGGTGGTGTGTTTAGTTGGCCATCTTCTATTTATTCTCTTGTATTCTGACACTTCTCTAAAATATATTGATGCTTACATTTCTAATAACTATATGTCTAAGTATAATATACTTGTTTCAGTTACCTATAGCACTGTTTTCACAATGTATATCCAATTGGTTTGCTATGGACTAGTTTTAAAATGTCTTGATTTTTTTATTTTTGTGTTTGTGTGTTTCTTCATTGTGTATTCAGTGGTGGTGTTTTTATAATGATTTTATACATATCATTTTTATAAAGTAAATATAAGAGTTTTAAAAATTTCAAGTTGAATTTCTGTATTAGATTCATGCATTAACCATAAATAATTACAAACATAATTTTTTTAGAATGATTTTTTTTTCAATGTATAGTCAAACAAATTCGATTTCAATGTAATATATTTATACCATTTAAAAAAAAATTAATTGTAGACACATTTAAATATTAAGGAACTCTATTTGGCATGGAATAATATTTTTAAATCTAATAAAATCAATTAAACCCAGAATTTTCGAGAAAATTATTGAAAATTACGAGAACTCAAACTAGAATTTTTGAGTACTTGCACATCCCTAATTATTAGCTGTCGTTAGCAATAGTAAGTCATACTTTGAACCATGTTAGCCCTAATAACTTATTAAAAATAGCTATTAACTAACTTATTAAAATATTTATCATAGTTAAAATAAGAAATACAAAACAAAAGTCTGATAATATTTAACAAGGCCTTACATACCATTTATTTACCACTAGAGTTATACTTGGGCTTCTTTCATATTGAGGTTTCAATTCACGACAATGGTGGCACATTTTGTAATCTTGCAATTATATCTAACAATAAGTAACTCGCATTCTTTTTTTTTACAACAAATTATATTTAATTTATGCATTAAATCAATCTTTGCAAATAACTTCAAACTATCATTTAATACACTAAATTATATTAAACATATAATTTATTACCGACAGATACATTTAAAGGCATTTGCCTTTGGGGGTAATTTAGATTAGACATTTTCCAAATAGTTCATTACTATGGATTTTTTTCACTACAGTTTGAATGTATGATGTTTTTAAATAAATATTGTGTCCATAATAATTGCTGTCAGGTTTTTTTAGTTTGAATCATATCTGTGATAATTAGGTAAATGGATTAAATTTTCACAAGAAGGAAAATATTTTACTTAAGAGCTGCATTTAAAAATAATAAATAATTTAACCTGTACATATTTTATATGTCCTATCACATTATTATCATCATCATCATCATTCAAATATACTGAATGATTT
This sequence comes from Timema douglasi, assembly GCA_901482245.1. Lineage (NCBI taxonomy): Eukaryota > Metazoa > Arthropoda > Insecta > Phasmatodea > Timematidae > Timema > Timema douglasi. The sequence continues at coordinate 342,042 of CABEEJ010000033.1, forward strand.
TAAACTACAAGTTTTGTAAACAGATGATAAATAAAAACCAAGATCACTTTAAATTAATTAATAACTTAGAAATAAGACTTATATCGCTAATTAGATAACAGATCAGAATGTGAGGTTTTGTAAATTTGGTTTAATTCAATTTAATCACCTTTTTTTTCTTCAGATTATTCATAACTAAACTATTTTTACAACAATTTTGCCTATTTATAATGACTAAGCATAACTAAACTATCTTCACACTTCTCTTGCATACTTCTTTTCTTCAACAACATCCATACACAGTCATACACATTTATTTATTCTTAAAACTAAGAATGTTTCTCTTTTTCACACATTTGTCCACAATATTTAACCACATCTTCCATGGCCTAACTATTTGTTTTGATCCACACATTCTTTCAACCAAATCTGCTTCCATCTTCCATGACCTACCTCTTCTTTTCGGTTCACACATTCTTCCATCAAATATTTGCTTCGTCACTTGATCCACACTTATCCTCTCAACATTCCCAAACCAAAGTAAAACTCCTCTTTCACATTGACCTATTGGATTCCCTTTCAAAATGCACTCCTTCAACACACATTCATCTGACTCTGTTCATACATTCACATATATTTCTTAGCTATCTCATTCCAAATGCATTCAGCCACATCGACAAATCAAGGAGTTTATATGAAAAATACCTCCTATTTATAAAGCTCTTGATTTCATGTCTTAAATTAAATTACAATGATTTATGTTATGAATAAAAGCAGTGATTTCTATTGAAAATAGGAAACAGCCATATTAAATAACGCATTTCTTACAAATTACACAAATATACATCACAATATGTGATGGTTCGCAGGAAAAAAAGGGACCCTATCTTCTCCAAAACTAAAACTGTGTTATTAGCTGATTATTTTTGATTTAATTATGAATTTAATGGTGTTTTTAGAACTTCCTTACCTGAAAAATGGCCGAGTCACAATTTTTTAATTACAGTTTATTTATATTCTGTTTGACTCTTTGCAACCATTACTTATCTAATTTGCCGATAACTGGGTCAAATATATTGACATGGTTTATTCGCAAATGGCTTCCCACTAACACTCCACACACATGCTAGTATATTTCTACTAATTATACCTTCTTCATTCCTACTCTATTAGTGTGAATAAAAATGGCTAACTTGGATGCCAACACAGTGCATATATTTTTTTAGACAACTATGAAAATGTTGTCATTTTTATAACTCTGAAATCCCCTTCGGTTACACCACAATGTTTTTAATCATTTAAAAAAAACTCAACCATAACATTTAAACATTATACTTTATTGAAACAACTGTAACATTTTAGGTTGGCAGCCTGCTAGACCACTTTATATATCTGACAAAACAGATCTCATAAGACTAAAATGGAAATAAAGCTAGACTTTTGGAAAGTTTTTTTTAAACATTGTACGGATGTGACAGTGAATCGTTTTAGCTTCTTGAAAAAATCATTCATGTCATCTTGTGTCAGAATTCTTAGATTAAAAAAAAAGTTGATTCTGGGAATTTAGGAAGAAAGCTGTAATAGTTATTAATTTTTTAATTTTCACTTTCCACTGTATGATTGTGGTAGGAATATTTATGATTTAAAAAAAATATGAACTTGAATTTATGCTTGCTCGTTTTTGTGAAGGTGTCTTCACAAGGAACAGTTTTTTCCACCAGAGAAACCTAGGACATCGTGCTTTCGGCGTCGGGCGGAAGAGTTTCAGATTCAATGCTGCGACGATTACAATTTCTGCAACTATAACCTCGACCCAACTCTAGCCATCCTTACCACAACCTCCTCCTCGTCAGGTAAGGAGGTCTCGCAAATCCAACCCATTTCCCCGCCATTCCTTTTTTTGTCAAGCAAACCAGTGATGATTTCTGAAATTTCCCAAAATTAACTTGAATACTTTTTGTTTATAATATCAATACACTACAATTCTAATATTATTTCTATATAATTTTTGAGCTTATCACATTCAAAATGCAAAAAGAGAATTCACAATCTAGGTATGTTTACTGGAGTTCTTTAAAGGTTTTTTTCTATAAATATTATGTTCATAATAAGTTAATAAATGGCTCATACAGATTAATTGACGCAGTGGCCCCTACCACTCAGTAACTATAACATTGTATGAAGAAAGAATGCGAACTGAAAGAGGAATATAGAAGGATATTGAAGTGGGACAGTTTAAGTAACCAGCTGACTGACTGTATAGCGGACCTGCAGATGCAAAGTTAACGAATTAGGGATGTAACTATTACAAGTGAGTTTTGCTCTTGGTAGGTGGCTTATTTAGTTGAGCGTTTACAACATATAAACAGACAATCCAAGATTCAATATACATTACATTCTTAATACAATATACCATATGTTGTCGTTAGCCCTTTTCTACTTCATTGACATGCACTTGTTTCATAACCATGCTTGACAGGCTACATGTATCACATTAGTAAATACTTTCACTCAATCCACATGGGGGTAAAACATTTCAGTTCAAGGTTTTGACACAACACGAAAATAAAGATGACTCCATACTACCGAAAATGTTATTAAAAATGAATTGGAATATTTTTTTGTCAAGCTCACAGCTAGTGGAGACTTAATTGGCAACTTAAAACTGTAGCTTTTGCTAAACTATTAATCTATGTTACATATAAAGTGTTGCCAAATTTTTTACTAATAAAAAGCAACTGATTATGTAATTGGACAATTTGTCGTGATTATTTTCTTGACTATTACTTTTGGATACTTTCTGTTTATCCTAAAAGATACCAAAACTTGCTTGGTTCCTCTATGGTGTAGCCTCTAAGATAGGGCCATAGTGTAATCAGTCAAGGTAAGTCAGGGTAAACAGATTGAAGAATACTTTCCTTTCATCAGTATTTTTTATTTATGGAAAATTATTTTTGTTCAATCATCTCTGGTTTTTTTTTGACTTACTTACAACTTCCTTCCCTTTCATTCCCATATCCCCATCTCTCTTGCTCCACCAAGTTTGCTAACATTAACTCTTGTATATTAATCTTTTAGCTCTGTTTCTCTTTACAGTTGTAACTCTCTCACACTTAAAAAGACCTCGTCCTCTGCTGTGGCGTGTGATAATCGTGTGGAAATGCTGCTGTGGACTTACCCGCTAACTAGACTCACAAAATAATGTGTGGATTTTTCTCTTTTTGTCTTGTTTTTGTGTGTGTATAAAGTAGTTTTTCCAGTGATTTAGTTGTAGCCTATTAAATTGTAGCTTATTAAGTGGATATGTTTGCACATAGAAAAAGTTTTAAAAGTTGAAGAAAGAGGTTTTCAGAGCTCGGACCTGGATTTGTTACCAAGGCATGTTTTTTACCAATAACAACTAGATTTAAAATGATCAAAATAAATACTTTATACTCAGGGCAATGCCTTCTTTTGACTACATTGATCATATATCATCAGGGTTGTACCATCGTGTTCACTTAATATACTAGAGTTACTTAATTTCTTACCAACTAATGTTTTTCTATCAACAGTAAAGTTTTAAATTTTGAAACCTTGTGAATCATCTTAAAATAAGAATTTATTATTTTTATTAATTACATCAGAAAGTTTTCATGACCTTAAAATATCTCTCAATTAAAAATAGAAACTCAAAATAGTGTTAGATTTATTATATAAAATTACTAATCTTATTTACATTCTTTTCTATATTTATTCTAGACCTTTTTAAACTTGCTTATACCCGCTCCGATGTTTGACTCGTCAAAGACGTCACTCTCCCAATTAGATTGGACTGCCGATTACGGGTATATCAGGGTTTGAATCCTATTAGGGTACACAGGGTGATTTTTTTCCTTCATTTAAATGTGGGCTAACTTCCTCTAAAATTCATCCTTCCTTATATCCCCAACTTATTAGTTCATATGCATGAGACCTGAGCAAGTAGTAAGATGTGGTGACAAAAAAAATAACTTACGTCAAAAGCATTTAAGAAAAGAGTATTTTATTTGACTCTCTTTTGTGAGTCATCCATTCTTAGCTTGACCTTTATACTCTTGAACCTCAAATACATAACAAATATTTAGTGAGCTTATACTCTACATAAAGTCCTTGTTTTTTGGGAAAGTGGGTAACAGTGTAGGGGTAGGAGCAACTAAATACAATAAAGTGAACCTTTTCAGTTTACAAAAACACTATTTGCACTATTTTTTTATTTATGACACAATGCTTTGTTTAAAAGTGCTTATTTTATTTATTACAAGAAGTGTTTAGCTGTTCGACACTCGATGTAATCATCTATGTTTAATACACATCAGATTGTTATATTTGGTATGTGATGATATAAATTTTACACTAAACAAAATACATTTTTTCAAGTCATTTTAGCTGATGGAGTTAACTAACAAATTTAAATTGGTATTTATTAGTCCTATAGGGAACAGTTAAAATTGGGTTGTATTCAATCCCGGGGTAGAATATCAAGACTTGATACCTAAGCAGCCTCGGCTCTTATAAATCACAAATCTTTGACGTTTGTATTCACTTCATGGCTTCTTATTAAACATTTACTTGTATGGTAAACAGCTCAAAACATTGTCACACTCATAAAGTTCATTTTTATTTAAACACATCTTTTTGAGTTTTTATAAAGTATTTTATTTGTAGATCAGTTAAGTTTAATCAATCTGTTGTTTGAAAATAAGGTTTAAATTTGAGAACCTGTTTCACAGCACATTAACTGAGAAATTAGATGTAATATTACGCTCAAGCTAGAAAACTTATCAATGTGTGGCTTTCTGCCTTCTTTACTTGATAGACAACAGTTAAATAATATTTCTACACGATAATAATTTTGTTATGTTTTTTTAAATAAGGTAAAGAGCTTCACTGGTATCCATTCCAATGTTTTCTAAAGTAAAACACAGAAAACTGCACGAAAATGCAACATCTGACTCAAGCTTTATCACTTACCTAAGTTAAATGTTATTTTTGGGGTGAGACTGGTCTCTAAAGGGTATATTTATAGTCTAGTCTCAGGAGTCACCGATCTTCCAGTACACAAATAACAAACAGTTTAGGTCGAACAAGAAATTGAATGACATCCGAATCTCGACTATATTATTTGCCTTAAATCTTGTTCTGATACAAATTAGCATAACTCTTGTGGTTATTTTGCCAATACATTATGGTTAGTATCAATAATAAGTTCCCCCATCTCTTCCTTGATAAACTTTTCAGATTGGTGCACAAACTTTGCGTGAGATGATTAAGGGAGGGGAGGTTAGTTGTCATCTAGTTTAATATTTTTCCTCTGGTAAATTTGAAAGGAATGTGTTAAATTAAGAATTTTATTACAGTGTAACTAACTTAAGCCTCTTGTGTCCCTGTTTTCCTGTGTGTTTTCTTCTTAACTGGGTGAAAATTCCCGGTCTGGCTTATTAGTTCTTCGCATGAATCCAATTAATGTGGAATGAACATTATAGATGAGATGCTTGAATCCTTGCTTCCTCGAATCCTTTAAATTATATGGTATTTTTAATACTTTTGAAAGAATTGCAACAAAACAAATTATCTCAAATCCACATTTTAAGGCCTGGGCTAGAAACCACAATTGTGTGCAATTGAAAGATTCAATAAAAAATAAACTTGTAATTGAGAAAACACATGTTTTCTTTTAGTTATAAAAGAGATTTAAAAGAATTATAAAATAAATACAAAATTCTATACAGTAAATTAACTCAATAAATATCCTGGTTTTTTATAGCTAAATAAATTAAATGTATAAAACCATATTCACTGACGCTAAACCTTTATCAAGAAACTAGTTTCCTGAGCAGCCAATTCTAATCTCTTAAACAAGAGAAAGTTTCATTTTCTCTTGTTTAATTTCTAATTTTTCAATTTTACTAAAACTCTATGGTTCAAAAGATTCTGATTTTAGAAAATAGGAGTTGACAAATCTCTAATAAGCATCATTGATATTAATTGGAATTTATAAATGAATGTTTCTTAAGTTAGTGCTAAAATTGTATGTTTGAAAAATAAAATAATTTAAAGGTACATATATAAACAAAAATTTACAAAGGTTTTATTTATTTAGTGTATGTCGGTAAGTAGTATGCTAAGATTGGGAGGAGGGGGGGAGTGATTTGGTGAACTATTGTTTATTTGAATAGGTACTCTAAATATTTTGTATCTTTTTGTGGATATATTTTTTTGGCACACTTTTTCCATAACTTGCACTCAGGTTAATAACATGCAACACTTTAAATAGAAGAAGCAAACATCGAACGGTTCCAAGAATTTTTTTGTATCTGAAATAGTTGCTGGACTGGCTAACCCCTTGAAACCCCAGCTGACGATGACAATTTTTGTCTTCCCTTATCCTCCCACTGATGCATGTTGTAATTTTTAAAAAAATATTAGTACTCACCCTTTTCCCATCGTCTGTTTTTTCCCTTTTTTTTTCCACCTAATACGTGTTGTGTCTTCTGTGTGTTGTGTTTACAAACAGGTGCCTGGATAAAACTTTAATCAACCCACCCGAGAACCCAGTCGTATGTCATACTGCCAATCCACGCAATGAGACTTTTGCCATTTGGTGTTGTAAGAATTATGACATGTGTAACAAAGATTTGAAACCTGTACTAGAAAGGAAAAAGACCCAAGGTAGGTTTTTTCTTTGAATTCAAGTCCAAGATGGCAGCTATCTCTTCACTGGAACAGCATGCAGTGTTCGCTATCGAACTTTTTTCCTCTAGTAGTGTTGATGATGCTTCTTTGTCGTACTTAAACTTCTGTCTTCACAGTAGCTATATTGAACTTTCATGGATGAATCAAACATTTCTATTTCTTTTGGTGATGGTGGTGAGGTAAATTATAGCTTTTGTAAAACAACTAAAGACGATAGATTTATTGGCACTCCTGAATTATCTGACAAACCAAGATTCAATCTTAATCGACTACATCGAGAATTTAGTTTGAATTGGTTTTCCAAACTCACTATAGGTGAATGAAGATGCATTTTCTTAAAACCTATTCACTTTCTGACACCTTACATTAGATAGTTCCAGCTTATAAACGGTGTTTGTGCTAATGTACATGTCTATTTTAGGAAAAACTCGAACCACCACCTTTTGTAATGTATACCGTATATATAAAACAAAAAAATTGTCATAAAGGAAGAAACCACTAAATAAATTGTTAACTCTTTAGGATGCTTACCGGGGTAAAATATTTATTTGAAGTTTATATTTTCAATACTTTATTAATGATTAGAATTAATTTTTACTATCAAAATAGGCGCAAAGATTAGTGGCCATGGATGAATTAATTATAAGTTAGTTGAAAGTTGTTATTAAAAACTTGCTTGAATACTAAAATACTTAAAAGTTTTTATCTTTTATTTTAAAAAGTACACACATGTTTGAGTGAAAACCTGACCTTCACAATTATCAAGGTTTCCAAGGTATTGTTCTTCAAATGCTACTTTTGAGACATTTTGGTTCAAATATCATTAGTGTCAATTTAGGATATTTAGTAATATTTTTCTCCGAATTTATTGACTCTCTTCTCTAATTTATGTTTTAAATACTAGAGTGAAGCTAATTTTGGCTCAGGGTATTTGGCCCTATATTGTATAGACTTTGAAATAAACTAGCTATCACTTCAACTGCATAGTCAATTTAAAATTCAATCTCCATGTCACCTGCTTCGGTGGTCGCATAGTCTAAGGCATCACTCTCATGTTAGACTAGACTGCCGATGACATGGAGATCAGAGTTTGAATCCCGCTCGCAGGTATCGAGAGGTTTTTTCCCCTCAAAATGGCCTTCCCACTCTCCTACAAAAATGCATCTAGATTTCCCTTGGATTAAACCTTCCTGATCTCTAACTCATTAGCATAATTAGTACATATGTTTATAACCTGAACAGGTAGTAAGATGCGGCGCAAAGAAAAATCCATGTCAAGGTGCTATTTTTCAACATTATATTTTTACTAGTCGAATTAGCTCACTTTTGGTTCTTGGATCACATTGAATAAAATAACATTTTTATGACCCCACGAGGTGGTCGCTAGCTGGCAGCTGACATCTCAATAATTGGATTCTTGACCTTGGCTTGAGGATTTTTTTCCCCATCCCAACAAAAGTTAAACTGGCTTTAATATCACAAAATTTCACACAAGAAAACACTTTCTATTGAATTTAAATTTCAAAAGCACTTGATTTTTTGTTGTTCTAAAAGCTATTAATAGTAGGCATAAGAAAAGAATATAAAATGTATCTACATACATAACTGACATCTTGACCCCTTAAGAAAAGATATTCTAAATCCTGCTGATAACCATAAGAAATATTTTAACCCGCAGATTGTTTTAACAGTGTTTAGTTCTTAGTAGCAGACACAGGTGTAGATGCGAGATATTTTGCATCTAGTTCATCAATCTGTATATGTTTTGTTCACATTTACAGACAAAAACAAAAGTAACCCTTATATTATATATTTAACTTCACCTTAGCGCACTTTTTTTGCCCAAAAATAAAGTGATAAATCACGTTTCACAAGTTCTTTTTCAAAAAGGTGACTGACTTTGTAGTCTAGCACAGGTAAAAAATAAATACAATTGTTTTGTCAGAAAAATCCATTCCCACACACATAAATCATAGTTGTAAAATATTTGTATGTTGAACCAGTTTTTACTAACAGACTAACGGCTCTTTAGTGGCAGCAGACAACTTAAGGTCACTTTGGGACATTTAATTTTTTTTTAATTATACACCATACCACTGGTCAATAAGACGTAATCAATTAAAAGCTTTTAAATCAACTGTGCTGACACAACGGTAAATAATTATCAAATTTTTATATACTTATTTATTACAAATGTACACCCAACTAAAATATACCAGCTTTGACCCAAGTTTTCCCTAAAGTAAAAATGGTAAGCCCGAGTTTTAAATAGGCATGTTCTAGTCAAACAAGATATGTTATTTTAGAATTTCATAATGTAGAGTTGTTAAATTGTCGCTAAGTCAATTCTAGAAATAAATTAAACCTGCATGAAGTATATGTTAATTACATTTTGATTCCTTGCATAATAGTGTTTTTTTTTCAAATAAAATACTGTTTAACTTTAATAATTTGTAGAATTTGCATTTATATTAATAATTCTTCTCTATATAAAAAAAATGCAGCTGATGAATTTGATTGCATGTCTTGGTGTAAGTTTTAGTAGTAGTTAATTCTCTTAACAATCACTACTGGTAAACATAGTATTTTAGGTAGATATCTTGTCATTTTATCTTTTACATGTATCTAACCTACTAAATACAGAGTAGAAGATCACAACTCCTTGTAAATGATTAGTTTTATCTCATTTCAAGTGATTCTCCTAAGAGCAAGGACATAAATTATTTTAGATGATTCTTTTGTCAAGAATTTAATGGAATATGGTCAAAATAATCAGATTTTTTGCTAAACACAGAGAAAATGCATTCATTTTTGATCTTTAAAACCTGGAAAAGCTGGGAAATTTTTAAAATTCAAAAAACCCATCGTCTCTATTATAAAATATCACTTTGTACCTATACATTTTGGTGCTATACAATTAGAGGTTTGTTTTAAATTGTGTGATTTTTAGAATGGTCTTTTAGTATGTAAATATTATCTTTTTTTATAATATTTGTAAATAGCTAAACACGGTTTTCTGTTCTTAAGCATGTGGAATGTTTGAACTCGCTTTCTATTCTTGTTTCCTACTAATTATTTATATTTTCTTTCTAGTGATGGTAATATTGCTCTTCTAGAATCCATTTAATAACCTATTTCTTGTGTGCACTGCATTACTCACGCTATGGATATTTTCTTTAGATGTTACCCTAAAGAGGCTTTATTTCCACCCGACGACCCCATATGGTGTAGTACTGTACCTTCTGGCCCATTCTTTGCCGGCTCTCAGCGGGATGATCCGTTTGTGGTTGAATGCTGTAGCGATCGAAGCTATTGTAACTTGGAACTTTTGCCAACCTTCCCACCCATTGTGCTGAAAACAGGTGAGCAAACATTATCCAGGATGGCTAGGACGGAGCTTTCTGTGGATTGTCTTCGCAGACTGTTGGATACCGAGGTCCGTCAATGGGGGGTATATGTCCTGTTGTCTATGTTTCTCAATGGAGGTGTGGCACTCATCTGATCATTCATTACTTTTTATCAAACATCCATTTTACAATCTATCAAATAACTTTAGCTTTTATTTTCACTAAACTGTTGAGAAAAATGTTACCTAGTGCTTACAGATTTTCAAATTTCTGACCCTCGCATTATAAATGTGTGCGTTCTCGAATACACTCGCATCGAAAGTGTTTTAACAATTTACTAATCTCTGGGAAGAATGTTGATTCATTTCACTGTGTGAGTTTCTTAGTTTTATCTATACTTATTTCAAATTTGAAACTAAAAATGAAAGTGTATCAAGTGTCTTAAAAGAAAAGCCGAAAATGGTTACAGCTACCAGTAGTAGGCATATAAGTCATAGTAAAGAAGGTTGTTGCAAGCGTGAAAGAAATGATCAAAAGCTGAAGAAGTTAAGACTGCCAGTAGTAAGAATAATAGTAAACAAGATCATTGTAAGCTTGAAAGAAACAACCTAAAACCAAAGGTGCTACAATTACAAGTAGTATAAGTTATATTACACATTATCATCGCAAGTGTGAAAGTAACAACTACAAACAAAAGATGCTGCAGTTACCAGTAGTATAAGTCATAGTAAAAAAAAGCTCATTGCAAGTTAGACAGGAACAACCAAAAACCGAAAGTGCTACAACTACGAGTAGTACAAGCCATATCGGACACTATCATCACAAGTGTAAAAATAACGACTAAGAACAACAGATGCTACACCTATCAATAGTATAAGTCATAGTAAACAAGGTCATTGCATGTATGAAAGGAACAACCAAAAATGGAAGATGCGAAAAAAGAACCAGTGTTTTTTTAATAATAATAATTTTTTCAAGTTTTGTTGTACATTTGAATACGGTAAAAATGGTTTCACTGAGCTTTCATTTCCACTGGTTTCTAATGAAGACTACAGAAAGACCCACTAGAATGCAGTGCTTGGTACGATCTTCCTAAACTGTGAGATGAGACATGTTCTTAAGTGGGAAAATGCTTCAAGTAATGCAACTGGATCTGTTCTTTCCCTTATTTGCTTTCCTGAGATGATTTTAAAATCCTAGAAAGATCAACAAAGTTAAGTGTAAGCAAGGAAAGGGTTCTTGAATTTGATCTGAAGCATCAGGGTTTGATCCCCAAACAAGAGAATTGGACAGGTTTTTTTTGTCACTATTTTTCTATGTCCTATTTTCTCTTCAGTCAAATGCTAGTGCATTCACAATAATTTGGCCCTCTTTACCGTGTTGCCTGAGTTTGCTGGAAGACACTACTGGTGTAGCTTTTGCCCAAGTTAAGTTGTTTATCTTAACTTTCCTTTATTGCTTCTTGTTGCAAGGGTAATTAATGTGAAATTAATTTTAACTCTTTTTAAGTGGGACCCAAATTTTATATTTGCTTAAAAAACCAAGAAATGTGAATTTTACATGTGCTTAAAATTGGTCAATTATTTTATCATGTTAAAAATATATATTTTTGAAAAAAATATAAGTACGGTATTAAAAAACAAAATTGCAAATAAACATCCTTTTATGTGGTTCAACAGCCACATCTCATGATTGATTGGCTTTGCTTGGATTTTTTTTAGAAAAGACACATATATTATTTTTTAAATAAGTATAAAAAACTAAAATAAACTAAATAAATGACACTTTATGTGGAGATACTCTCCCCACTCACTAATTTCAAACTTTTTTTCTTTGTGTACAGAATTTAAACAATGAACCAAAAATACTTTTTTTAATTTTTTTATTCAAAACAAATATCAACTTTTTTTTTTAATTAGCCTACTACACAGTGGACATATTATCCTTTTTGGAAATAATCAACTCTCGATAACTCTGACCTCTATCTCAAGATTTCGGATAATTCAAAAAAAATTTCCGAAAGTAAAATTTTATATATTAACATGCCATTCGCATGCTGGCAGGCTAGAAATGTTATAGAAAAAGTGTAATGAGTGGAGTTAGCGGAGATCTTGAAACGCGGTGCTACTAAACCTCCCATTTCACCCCCTGCACATACATAACAGTCCATAGAAAATTTTCAAGTAATATACCTCTATTGTACTCTCAACCTTTCCCATTCCATTACCTAGCTGTGTTATTTTTGTGTGTCTTATCTGATATGTATTATTTACGTCGCCACATTAAAGTGCAATGTTACTTTAGATAAAGTATTAGTTTTCATTCCTCAGACACAACTTTATTTTCTCTCAATAAGACAGACTGTTCGTAACTCGGACAGACCTCCGCCTCCTTTAGTATGAGTTATCGAGAGTTTATACATTCATTTGCTGTCTAAAATGCTAAATTAATCTATACTAGTTGTACCAAAACTAGTGGAATAAGTATTTTTAGTACAAAACAAAGAAATATATATTTATTAACTGAAAATTCAAATCTTTTTAAAACTATTTGATCAATAAGAATGTCAATTACTGTTTAAAATTATACAATTCTAGAATAAACATTTATAGGCATGGTTTTGTGGGGTAGGGGGAATGTTAAAGGTATTTAATTAAGTATAAATTGAAATGCTAATTATAATACACTAGAAAATATCAGCCACCAAGTATAATATTGTTGCATGGTCAACAACATTCAAACACATTTATCTAGACGACTCAAAGTTCGAGTTTCTAACTGCCACCAAAGGTTCATATTACATATTATCTCTCCTGACCATCTATATATTATGGGGTCGTACGATTTGGTTTTTTCTTCTACAATATAGTACAATGCAAAACATATTTGAACTACTTCAATGATAATTTTGGATGAACGACAGGATTTTTCTTGTTTGCTCAATTTTTTTTTATTTTAAAATTTGGTTGTATTTAAAGGATTAAACTTTATTTTCAGATTTTAATTATATAGAGTGCATATGATTTATATCAAACTTGTTTTTAACTATTATTAACTACTTTTTCTGGTACCACCATTTGAAGGATAAAGGTCAGTGGTTGAACTTATTTACATTATTGTTTTTAGTATATCTTGTGCATGTGTCATATGCCTGCTTGCATGTATTTTGGAAAGATGCTTTCTCTAACCACACCTAACATTAATTAGTGTTCTTGTGTCATTAGCATTGCAAGTATTATTGACTAGCTATAATTAATTATTGATGAAGAGATTAACTAACTTTTATTATGGATACAGACTTGTCTGGATATATCTTTCAATTAAATTAATTATAGTTTATAAAAAAAACCTTGGGCACAGGCATCAAACCTAAAACCTATGGCTTTCGAGTCCGATTCTTATGTCCACATGTAAATTTTCAATTATATCCAATTTAATTGAAAGAGCTATCTATTGCTTATTGGTTTATTATTGCCTTATGAGTATTTCTATGTAACCTTTGAATAATTTTTATGAAATATTTTATATATTTACCAACAGAGCTAATTTTTTATTTTCCAACTTATATGTTAGAGTTTGATCTAAGTCGAGTGCATTAAGATATATATATATATATATATATAAAATTTTCTCACTCCAGGTGAATACTGGTGTAACTCTAAAAATTTCACACTCGTTGCTCAAATGAGTATTAAAAACATATATTGCTAAGGTTTTCTTTTCTCTAAACAATTTAGTGCGAGTATTTATTGCCGAACTTCCATCTTTTGAGATACTCAATTGCGTTTATATCTACATTTTGGGGAGGACTTGAATTTAAGATTAATCAGACATTAGAAATGGTGGTTCAGAGTCCACTAGATTGGATGTATTAAAAGTTTGAAATAAAATTAAAATTAAAATAAAAAAATTGATTTTAAACTATCAAATTAATTTAACATTTTTATTAATATCTTTGTTAAAAATATATTAAAATTTAGGCAAAATTGGGTGACTATTAAAATATGATACTTTTCATCATATTTTTATATGTCACTCTTAAAATAATTTAGGTTTAACCCACTTCGGTGGTCTAAGGTGTTACTCTAGAAATGGACTAGACTGCCGATGAGGGGCAGGTTGTGGTTCGATCCCGTTCGGGTGTACTGAGAGGGGTTTTTCCTAAATTGGTTTCCCACTCTCGCCATCAAATTTTGGGCACACTTACCCTGAATTCAAATTTCCTCGTCCCTAACCCGTTAGCTTAATACGACTTTTTATTATTTATATATATTGTTTGGCTTTAACGATATGTATATTCCCATCAGACAACCCACAGGCCGGCACTGAAGGACCCTTGGGTTTTGAGTCTACCACTGTATGGCTGGTTGTGGTAGTTTCGGTTTCCATCATCGCATTGTGCGGCATCCTCTTTTTCCTACTTTATATCAAGAAGACGCACAGAGGGGCACGGCCCCTCCAAGGGTGTCCCGAGGACTCGATAGAGGCTCCCGACCGCCCTATTCTTGGTGGTGTCTCATTGAGGGACATGATTGAAATGACAACAAGTGGCTCTGGCTCAGGTGGGAACATTAATTTAGTAAACTTGTTCTGATACCTCTTTTAACCAATACAGATTACAATATTCCAGAACCATAATTTGTGTTTTTATATCACACATACCTAAACCAATACTTAAGTTATATTTTTACTTGCTTTGGTGGTCAAATGTGTTACTCTCGTGTTAAATGAGACTTACGATCACAGGGAGATTGGGATTCAAATCCTGGTTGGGTGTACTGAGGTTTTTCTTCCAAAAATTATTTTCCAATCTCCTGCCACACAAATGCAGGTACACTTCCTCTGAATTCAACCTTCCTCATCCCTAACTCATTAATGTAATTAGTACATATGTGTACAACCTGAACAGTTTGTAAGACACTGTGCTAAAAAAAAGTATATATCCTTATTAATTTATCTTCCAGAACATTCTCTTAGAGGTGTGCTAATGCCACATTTTACTGATATATATTCTAATATCAGAACCATAATGTTTGTTCTTATACTGCACAAACTGATACCACTAATTGATTACATTTTATTTTTAAATTGAAATTCTAGAAAATTATTTTAGAGGTATGCATCTTCCACAATTTATCAATATAAATTCTGATGACAATACAATAATTTGTATTCCTATAACCCTCCTCGGTGGCGTAGTTGGCTAACGCATTAGTCCCTCGTGTTGAGCCAGACTGCCGAGGGTTGGCAAGTTTTCTTGTTTTAGCATTTTATAAATCAATAAAATACTGATTTTTCCCCACCACAGATACTTTTTGTAGGTATTAGTATCAACACACCTCTAACTATTTTTTTCTCTGTTTGTGTGTATATAAGCTTGGCCTGAATATGTACTCAAAAGTGCATTCACACCGTGATGAAATGAGTCAGCGTAGTACTGTCATTTTTAAATAGTGACTTACCCACTTCAATGGACATGCAGTCTAACACAGTGGTTCTTAACCTCTTATTACTCGCGGCCCCCTAAATGTCCCAAAATATTTTCGCAGCCCCCTTAATTTTTACTAAAATAATAATCAAGGATTTATTCTAAAATAGTGACTTTATTTACTGATTATAACAACAAACAAATAAAAAAGAACAGAAATTAACTTACCTAAATGTAGTTAATGGGACCTTTGCTGTTGAACACTTTCCAATAATTTGTCGATTCTTGTTTCAATTGTACAACCTAATAATATTCGCACGCAGGAGTCTATTACACTGCTTCGTTTTAGTATTTGTCATTGTGGAAAATCCCTTTTCACATAAATAAGTAGAAACAAAGGGCAGCAAATGTTGAGTAGCAATGGTAAACAGATGGGGATTATTTGTATTATCTGTTTTTTTCTATTAGCTGTGCTTCCCTCCCAATCCCTCCCCTACCACCCTCACTACACTGGCAAATCGAGAGTCCACTGTACTTGCGTGCTTACAAATCATCAAATTATTTCTTCCAAATTGTAAAATTTAAGATATTTGACCTCGTTAAAAGCAAATAACATTTTAAATCATTTTTAGAGGACCCTCAAAAACCTTTTGCAGCTGCCTCCGGTTAAGAATTGGTGGTATAATGCAATATTCTCGCAGTAGACTAGATTACCATGTGTATAACCTGAACAGGTAGTAAATCGCTATGTTAAAAATAAATAGTAACTCTTTGAGAAATTTCTGTCTAAAATAGGCTACAGATGCTAAGATCAGTTTACGATACACATGAATTGATAATACATGGCAGCATACACTATCAGCTAAGAGTCGCTGTGAACTGTGATTGTAGATATCTCTTGAGTGGCCAATTCTTTCACCATTTACCACACTTAGACTCAATACACCAACAACTAGTGAAAAATTGTTCTGGATACGAGACGAACCAGGATGGCTCAGTGTTAGAGCATTAGGCATGTAAACCAAAACTCCCAGGTTCATTTCCAGTGTCCAGGTGGTGATTTTTTGCTTAATTTGATTTAATTGAAGTTACAAATATTTGTAATCTCCACTCAACTTTTGTAGCATTGTAAGTAATATATCTATCTATATATATATATATATATAGTGGCTCTTACAACTTTAGTTAATAAAGCATATTCTTAAAATCAGGGAAAATGGTATTTATGATTGCATAGGGAAGATAAATTTTAGTTGCATCCTATCCAAACGTAAATTTTGTCATCAAAATCTTAAATTTATTCATTTTAAACATCTTTATAAATATCAATATTGGTTTTAGTCAGGGAAATTTGGATTTTTGGATTGAGGAAAAGTCAGGAAATTTTTGGGGTCACTCGTAATTGGCTTTGATTATACTTGACAATGTTGTACATCATTATATAGTAACCATTTTATCAAAATGTGAGTGCATGCACATATATATGGGCAGGTGTGAAACTTGAATACATTCTTTTGCAGGCCTACCCCTTCTAGTACAACGAAGCATAGCGAGACAGATCCAGCTGGTAGAGATCATCGGCAAGGGTCGTTTCGGCGAGGTGTGGCGTGGTCGTTGGCGGGGAGAAAATGTCGCAGTGAAGATTTTCTCTTCCCGGGAAGAACGCTCTTGGTTTAGAGAGGCCGAAATTTACCAGACCGTCATGCTACGACATGAGAACATACTCGGCTTCATAGCGGCAGATAACAAAGGTTTGTATACTGTAATTAGAGACCCTAATTTCTGGTAAATATAATTATTGAATTTCATTCAATAAAAGGCTCTATTTTGTTATCAAAAGTCGATAAATAAAATACATTTTTCAGCTTAAAAGATATATAAAAAACTACTCAAACTTAAAGGTTTTAGTGACACAGATAGAATAATTATGGTTAAATTTCAAATTCCTAAATTTTGAATTGTTGGCCTTTTATCACAATTTAACTGTCATAAAAGCCAGATCAAGCACATATTTTACTTCTTCTTTACCAATAGACTTTAAGGGAGGGAGATATTCTTTCAGGACTGGAAACCCTTATTTTTTATCAAAATATTAAGAATAAAATCATAACAGTGCTGTAGGAACTATTTTTTCCTGCAATTTCAGGCATAGGACAACATTATCTTCTACTAAGTAATAATCTGTATAGTTTGGATATCTTTAAATCTTATTAAAATCAACATAATGGAGCATTGTTCAAATATAAAAGGACGAGTAGTTAGTTTTGAGGAAGGATTCGATTTTGTTTTATTTTGTGTACGCATAATATATTCAAAAATATACTACATAGAACTTTAAAAATATTTTGATATCAATGTAAAAACACGTTTTACGCTATTTCGGTGTTCTCACTATAAAATGGTTAGATTGCATTTAGCTATATTCCCTGTAAATCAGTTTTGATTTTAAAATAACATCTGGAAATTATATATGCGTTACATAACACATTTATACAAATTAGTGGTGTATGAAGCTTCAAAACTTCGACTTAGCCTAAAAACAAAAATCTTCAACTTCACTTTGGAAAAAAAAATCAGCTTTGAAGCTTTACCGATAGAAAAAAAAGACAGCTAAAATATTCAAATTATGTTCATTTACTGCCATTCTCAACTGTTTTGTAAGCCTACATTACAAATTTATATTAATATAAAGAAAATCTTAAGTAAATTAATTGCATATTATGAGAGTAGCTTGATTTATCAGATTGAAACAAAATATTACAAACAATTGTGCAATAAATTATTTTACAAGTAATTTTAATGTATAAAGTAATTAAATATTAAATGAAGAGAAAAAATTCTCTTTAAATTTCAGGACACCCTTAAAAGATTCAAGAACAGTCCTGTGAATAAAACTAGATTCTATATTTATACTGAATTAAATTGGATATATTTTGACAAAAAAAAAAGTTTTACTGTAAAACACTACTATTTTCTTGTTTCCTCTAAACTCCTGTCTTAACCTTGAGTAGCTTGAGCAATAATAGATAGTCAGTGACTCAGTTCACTCTCTCTCTCTCTCTGAAGAAGCTTATTGTCGCTGTGAAATTTTGAAGATAATATTTGTGTGTCTACACAATTTGTTCTAGTACATTATAAAAACCAATGGATGACCTTCCACCAAGTTAATCCTGGCTTCGATCTTTTCAATTTCAAAACTTTTCCAATTATTTATTCCAACAATCTTTTTTTTTTCACTACAAAAAGTAAACAATCCTTTTATTAGTTTCTGCTTTGTTTGTACAAACTATTCAAATCTATATTTTAATTCCAGATAACGGTACTTGGACCCAACTTTGGCTCATTACGGACTACCACGAAAACGGCTCTCTGTTCGACTACCTGAACAGGAGCACTGTCGATATATCTGGAATGATCCGAATGGCTCTTTCTATTGCGACAGGGCTTGCCCATCTTCACATGGAGATAGTTGGGACACAAGGTACATCCCACTAAGGGCGACTTTTAATTTTTAATTTCCTCCCCAAAAAAAATAATCCTCAGATTGGGTTGAATTTGGAGGAGTTATATTCTCAAGACTGTATCATAAACAGATGTTTGAAAGTTCCAAACTGATTTTTTAACTAAACAATAAAGGAGAAGATTGTGCCTTGTTGTTTACATTACATCTTACATCTCTTTATAAGGGTCACCAAAAGGTTCAGTGTTTGGCAGCACATAAGTGGGTGAACAGTTGTTTCTATTGTGTAAAGAACAACCAATATATCACGGCTTACAGGCACACATTTGTCACCATTAAAGTGACTTCAACAAAAGATTTAAATTAGAGATGGGTCGAATCCACTATTTTACAAATCCGAATCTTTAATCTGAATCTCCAATTTACCTTTGAATCCCAAATCTTGGGATAGATTATGAACATAAGAGGAAATATAAATATGATAGACTAATATAAAATACAAATAGTAACTAAATGTTAACATTATTTCTTATAATTCGCTAATTATAACATTTATACATTCAGTTAAGTGTTAAATTACCGGTCTGGTTGTTAAGTTAATCCTATAATTATAATTTGCAGTATTAGAGCTCTAAGACAAATTTCACTTGATATCTAAAAATAATAAATAATAGAACACGTGTGTTCTTCTTTTCATTGTAAAGGCCATATTGTGTTTGTCCCCCTTTTATATGTTTCTATCCACCTTTCCTGTACCTTCTTCCAAATAGAATACAATTGCCTCATAAAGCGAAAAGAGGTTTTCCTTATAGAGTCATACTTGATATCTAAAAAACCTTTTTTAAGGATTATAGTCTCAAATCCATGTAAGGCACACAAAGCTATGACAGGCCTAATAAGCCAGTAGTGTAAAATATATGGCTTGAATAAAAAACTGACCCAGGCCACAGGCTGGAAACATCAATGGGTGTAAAGTAAAGGTCTTGAATCCGAAATCTTCTCAAGTCCTTGAATTTTAAACAGCCTTAAAGGTTCGAGAGCTTTCAAGTCCCATCCTTAATTTAAATATTCACACATTTTGGAAATTACACCTGGTCATGGGAATCAAACCCAGGACTCCTAGCTTAATGCACCATTGCTATAACCACTGAGCTATCCAGGGATTACCCTGTGCTGTGGGACATCTTCATTTATATATTAAGACAGTCAGAAGCAGATTTACACTATAGACCCACTAGGCACGGGCCTAGTGCCCACGGCTTTGGGTGGCGGCAAATTTTGAATTGTGTTATTTTTATTATAATATTTTGTTTTTAATAATCATGTTTAAAATTGATGAACATTATCGAAATAGTGTCAAAATGAGATTATTTATTTTTAAATAATGGTACATTGCATTTGCTTTGCAACCGACATGTCTCCCCCTCTTTGTAATGTTAACTCAAGCTACTGTAAGGCATGTACACACCTGATTATCTTTCATAGAACCCTTTTCTCGAATATTAACTTCTGACCCCACCCCCACAACACCTCTTTCCTCTCAAACTTCTTAAATCAATTGATAAAATAAATCCTGGAAAGGAGGGGGGGGGGGGATATTATAATTATGTCTACGGGCGCAAAAATTGTAAATCTGCCACTGAGCATAGTATATGATGGAGCTGTAGATATCATCGGATACTAAGATCTATCATTTATACTACAGCCACCGACGAATCGAGATTCGAGAGTAGGCTTACAAACATGCGTGCGCGCGCGCACACACACACTAAGATTTAAAGCTTAACACTGAGACCCTTACTACAAAAAAAAAGTAGCCCCATGGCTTCTTTGGTGCTGACTGACAGTTCACAGCTGACTTCTGACAGTCAACATTTAGGTATATACCTAAAATTTTGACTGTCGGAAGTGACAGCTACTAAACATATGTTTTTGCAGAGCATATAGTTCGGCGTAGGGATACATAATTTGGTCTGGTAACTTTTCAAAGCCGTCAGCTGTTAGCTATGAGCTGTCACTCAGCACCAAAGAAGCCATGAGGCTACTGTACATATGAAAGTTTTCATAATTTATCTTTAACTATGGAATCAGAAATTTTATATGATCATAGTTCTGTTTTTATAATAATATAATAATAATAATAATATTTAAAAATTAAAATGAATATAGCAACAAAATTGAATATTATAAGATGTGGCCCCCTCCCTAATTTCTATTTTTAATGTGGCCCTCATGTTCCTGATTTAAGTTTTAGCCAATATTGCACGGTCCTTAAGCATTTGTTTTGCTTTCAGGCAAACCTGCGATAGCTCACAGAGATCTCAAGTCAAAGAACATCCTGGTAAAGTTGAACACCACTTGTGCCATTGGTGACCTGGGTCTGGCGGTGAGACATGACGTGGCCACAGACACCGTGGACATCCCTCTTAATAACAGGGTGGGCACCAAGAGGTACATGGCCCCTGAGGTAAGTTTCAGACACATTCTTTATTTCTATCTTGGCAGTGTACTTGTCCTCCTCTTGCGCTTGTGTCTACCTCGGTGTTCTTGGGGAAAAGGGCCCACCTCAGAACCCGATGGTTGTGTAGGAAGATGGATTTTTCTTGAGCGATAAAAATCTGTACCACGACTTGGTCTGAAGTGGAAGTAAAGCCGTCGGTCCCATGTTGATTGTGGCATGTAAGTGAAAATATCTTTCCTGACAAAATTGGTAGGCCCTTTTTCTCTCGCTCTTAGAAAATTCTTGTGTGCTTATATATATAATCAATCAATTCAGAAAATGCATGTTAAATACCTCAAATAAATATAATGTTGCGTTCATCATGTTTTTGGCAAAAGTTTGAAAAAAAAATGCATTTTTCAAAGCTTATACAATTCCATTAGAGGCTTATTTTACATTTAAACTTGATATCGCCTCAAAATTAATGGGTAGCTAAATTTGTAGCTTAACATAGCATTTAATGTTGGTTGGTGGGAACATACTTAACCGAATGATTCTGTGTTTGAGCATTTTCATTGGAAGGATCTTATCTCACATCTAGAAAGTTTACCATATCAATTTTTCTATATTCATACATCAAGTCATATGGTCTTCAGCTCTCACTGTTGATAGATATTATCAATACTTATAAAAGTTTCTCTAATGATATATTGAGGTTATGTGGTATAGAGCACTAGGCTAAATCATGGTTTAAATTAGGAGGGATAGCCAGCACACTTACCTAGGTGATACTGGAGTAGAAATTGTTTAGATATAACACTAAAAAACATATAAACACATTGTTCAGTACAAGCTTTCACTGTCACAGACAGCTTCATCAGGTCAGGAGAGTAGACTGATTTCTTGGTTGAACTGTAAGGTTGACTGTCCACAGCTGACAGTGAAAGCTTGTACTGAACAATGTGTTTATATGTTTTTTAGTGTTATATCTAAACAATTTCTACTCCAGTATCACCTAGGTAAGTGTGCTGGCTGGCTATCCCTCCTAATTTAAACTCTAATGATATATTAAAATGTTGTCAATGTTTTTAGCAAAAAAAATAAATTCTTAGAACCCTTTGCTTTGAAAATTTGAATGTTTTTTTTCTTCTATAGATCATTGAGTTAAAAAAACACTTAATAATATTAGAGAAATATACTATTTGTGACTAAATTGTAATTTAAATTTGATTATAGGTCAGACAATTGACACGTATTAATTCCCATATTGCTAAACATGAGTAGGGATTAAAATTTTTTTTACCCAAAATATTTAGCTATGCGTTCAAATACCCCCTCCTAAATATTCTATTATCATGAGAAATATTTAAGTAAAAAATATTTTTAGCAGCTTACTGCATTGCTCTGCGTTATGCAGTAGAATTATTAATATAAATTATCATCATCATTTGTTTCCTGGTCGGTTTAGTAAAATACTTGACTTTTTTCTTTATTCTTCTACCATTCTTCTCCTCTTATTTTCACACGTGCTGTGATCTCTTCCCATCTCTTTATTGGCCTTGCTTGTGGTTTTTTCTCTACATACTTGATATCTATCATGTTAGTCATGTCATATAAATAATAAGTTTTTGTGTTTAAAAATGAGGGGGCCCAATGGCTAAATAATTTTATAATAAAGGAAATTGATAAAACTAAAGAAAAAGGAAAAATAAGCTACTAAGAGTAAATTTGATGAAGAAAGCCTACCCAGGAAAAGAGGAAAAATGTCGGAAGAATCCATTGCACAAACGTGACATCTTCTTCCTTTCTTCTGTCTTCTATAGTAGAAGTAGTCACACACACATTTTAACACAAATAAAATAATATTTCGGCATTTATCAAACACAAAGCAGAAAGAAGAGTACAAATGACACAAACACTGGATTACTCCATTTTGAATTTAAATAAAAACGGTTAAAAACCCATTGTTCTTACTGTTTTTGAGAGTCAAGATAAATTTCTTTGCTGTGGTTAGTATTTATTTAAACCTATTTAAAAAATAAATAATAATAATAAAATACTAATGATAACAATACACTATATTTTAAAATAATAATAAAAATAATTTGAAAAATGTAAATCTTATAGAAATAAATAAAGAAACTATCTTCTGTTGAGGCCTGGTGGTAATCTTGATTTGGTAATCCATTGGCGGGCCAGTTCCCACTGTCCGAGTTGAGAACTGTTGCACTGTTTGGGAAATGCTCTAAATATTTTGGTAGTGTAGCAGGTTTGAAAGTCCTGGTTGTGGGTACCAGTATGAATGGCTTGTCCTGATCTTTGTGTGGTTTGTGTCCAAACGATGATTGTTCATTCGTTGTCTGAGAAAACCTGTAGTAGGACCTAAATATTCTGCAACACATGATTAGCACTGTAGTTGACATATCAAGTAATTTGTTTTGCAATTGTAATAACCAGGGATTTGAAAGGTTTTGAGTCTGGGTGAAAGTGTTTAGAAATTTGTAACCACTTTTAAGGATGGCGTTGATATGTTGTAGACCAGGATGGTATTGAGCTGTGAGAGGGATGTCCTCAACTATTTTTGGAGGGTCATAGTCATCCCTGCAGAGTGCTCTGGAGATTTGGATGGTTATTAAAGGCTTGGGGTAACCTCTGCTTTGGAAAGCTATGGAGAGTTGTTTACAATACTCGGTTAAATCACCGGGTTCTGAACATATCCGTTTGGTTCGTGTGGCAAGGTTGAATGGTAGACCTTTTTGTGTATAAAGGATGGCTGCTATGGTAGTGGAGGTATTGTTGAGTTTTATATGTACACTGGTGTGAATTTGTTTGTTTTCAAGGAACAGATTCAAATCAAGCAAGGTAAGACTATGCTGAGATTTATTGTGGGTGAAGTTTAAGGGGCTGCAGTTGTTGAGATTATCTAAAAAGATGTCCAAGGATTCTTCAGAGTGAGGCCAGATCATGAAAATTTCATCGTTGTTGCGAAGCCATAGATAGGGTTTGATGGGCTGAGAATGTAGAAAGCATTCTTCTATTAGTCCCATGTAAAGAATTGCATATGGTGGACTTTCTTCATCAAATTTACTTTTAAAGGTTTATTTTTCCTTTTTCTTTAGTTTTATCAATTTCCTTTGCTATAAGATAATAAGTTTTAATATTATTTATGGAATAAGGTAATTTTATAAATCGAACAAAAGAAAGTGACAAGAAATAGCATAACCTTATGATTAATATTAATAATTTTACTAATTAATCTGGAGAAGATAATTGCAATACAATAGGCATATTTTTACTCTACTCTTAGAAGTGTGTGAAGTCCACTTTTTCAATTCAAATCGAATATATGAAATATTCTCGAAGCCGAATCGAATTTCGAATATTTTTTTGTTAGTTTGTTACACTAGAAAAATATATTGTTGTTTATTAAACTTTATTGGAATTACTTAGAAAATATTTTATTTTACTTTTTGTTACTAATATTTCATTTTTAAGCTAATAATTCAAGTTATATTACAACCTACAATTCATATATGTTAAGTAACCTCGCATTGCTTAAACTATCTATAGAAACAATCTTCTTTTTCTTCCAGGTGTTAGAAGAGGCAATTAACATGAACCATTTCGATTCCTTTAAAAGAGCAGATGTATATGCTCTTGGTTTAATCTTCTGGGAGATTGCAAGGAGGTGTAACATTGGAGGCATTTACGATGAATACCAGCTTCCATTTTATGACATGGTCCCGTCTGACCCTACTATTGAAGAGATGAGGAAGGTGGTCTGTTTTGATCGGCAGAGACCGTCCATACCAAATCGTTGGCAGTCCTGTGAGGTAAATAACTATCATGATTTGATTTCCATCCTTTTCTGATATTGTATAGTCTTGCAGTTTAAAGTGTCAGGTGTGTGATTTACTGGATTATCAGCATTGCCCACACTATTAACGTTGATAAACATTTTCAAATTTCATTCTCCAGTGCTAAATACATCTATAAACGTACAGCTCTCCAATTTCTGTACTGCTAACGCCATCGTTTGGCTTTACTTTGGAATTATTATAAAGTTTGTACTATGTTCTTTTAAACATTTTCTGTCGAACTGATGGATCGATATTCATCGTTGATCACGCAACTGTACATTATTTAATGCATTTTTGGTTGAGTTTGCTTTGTGTTGTTTTGTTCATATTAGTAGTTTAAGAGTTATTCATTAATTCTTTTGGTTATTTTAATAAATATATTTTCAATAGTTACATAGCTTAGGCTTAGCAGTAATCATAAAATTGGGTGACAATTAAGCAAAAAATTACTGTAGTTCAAAGATTTTACTAATTCACCGCTGGCATGTATACAAGCACTTTTCAAATTTACCAGTAAAAGGGTTAAACTTGTGTTTGGTTCAATTAAGTGAAAAATAACGACCTGGTCATGGAAATTGTTCTTAACTCATTTGGATACAATTTCTACAGACTACATAATATATATTTTTAATAAAACACTTTTTCACTTTTTGAGGTATGTTTTGTTATATATGAAAGAAGGTACAGTAGAGTCTTGGAAACTCGACCTAATGTGGACTGAGATGGTGTCGAGTTATTGAAATGTCGAGCGATGAATCACAGTACAGTATCGAATACTATTGGTACAGTTCTACTGTACTGTAGTATTGTCCGGCACAGTAACAGTAATATATGTACATTACAATATATTACGTGTTAGTATAATGGTGTATAAACATACATGTAATATACAGAAATGCAGTACAGTACTGTACATAAAATATTGTATTGATTTGAATAACACGTTGCTGAATTGGAAAACTAACAAAACAGATTGACTGTTCCACCCTAGTTACACAAACAAACTGAGAGGTTATACCTTGGATTGTGATGACTGATGCCAACAACTGTGTGCACATACGCCTGCCTAGTTACACGGAATGTTGGATAAAAATCCGTAGCTCAACTTCAACTTCTTTCTAAGGGGAAGTCGGTCCTATTTTAATTGTGGCATGTAAAAGATCCCAGGAAGGTGTGTGAGGAATACCTTTCTGGCGAAATTGGTCTGAACTTTCGCTCTTACTCATAGAAATTCTCATTGCTGATATAATCGGTTGGTTCAGAAAGTGCATGTTAATTACCTCAAATAAAAAATAAAATAAAAATGTTCCTACACGAAGATATTTTTAGTATTTTTCTTTGCAAACAGGCTCTCCATGTGATGTCAAAGGTGATGAAAGAATGCTGGTATCAAAATGCTGCAGCCAGACTCACAGCGCTTCGCATCAAGAAAACGGTTGCCAACCTTGGAGCGTCAGAAGACCTCAAGATTTGAACGGCTCCTTGAACATTTAAAATTATGTCAAGATGGACTAGCGTTGATGTGAAATTAACATGATTGAATGGTGGAATCACTCAATGCAAGGGTTGGTAAGGCCTTTTTCACGGTATGTGGGTTTGAGTTCCTGCACACAACGCGCCATATATTTTCTGTGTGTGTGTGTGCGTGTGTGTGTAAAGGTGCAGCTTATACTATGATTTCACTAATGAACTATTCTTTCACTAGTCAACATATGCCTTCTTAATTTGAGATAGAATTTTGGTTTTGCAAGCTTATCGAAAGAATAGTAGGCAAACAATATAGTTAATGATGCTGTATCAATTACCAAAATGGTTTGCGACATATTTTAAAACTCGTCATCTATGTTTAAAGCCATTATGATATTGTGTATTTGTAAATAGAATTATGTTTTTTTTAGAACTTTTAAGAATAACTATTTGGCAGCTTAGTATGTAAGTATAGTTGTCTATTGTATTTGTGTTATAGTTACAACTATGTGTAGTAACTGACTGAAGAAAATAGCACTCCCTATGACAATAGTTTATTCTTTAATCTTTGTTCATTATTGTGAAATGCCCGAAAGCTGCGCAGAGTAGTCAACCAAATTAATACATTGAAAGTTTGCATAAAATATTATGGTTTTATAGGATTTTAAAACTGCTTTTAAGATTTAACCGGGTTTTGAATTCAGTTCCTGTATAATTTTAAATATTTTATTCAGAAATGTTCTATTTAGTTAAGACCATTCCTTTAAGAATTGTTTATATAATTCCTCTGTGTCTTATAACTATATACTAACATACAAATCTTTTAATAGTCTAAATGAGTAAATTGTGTTTAAATGCTGGTAGTAATCTATATTGTACTTCAAATTGTTTGAAATCATCTAAATGATATGAACAATCATTTAGAGTCCCCTTGAAAAATATAACTTTCCTTGTTTATTTTTGACATTTAAAGCTTTTAGAAATTTCATCAGTCACTCTGCTATTTATTTTATAGATGCCTATTAATAGATAAAAGCAAATATATTAATAAAAATGAAATTTAATTGTTGAGCTTCTGATAGTCTACAGTCATTTAAGCTTACAAACCATAATTTCATTTTTGTTTTAACTTATAAACAATTTAGATTTTTAGTTTAGCTAAAGTGGTACTTCATATTTGTTAAACCCTTTTATAATTCAATCCCATCAATAAACTTCAACAAATAAATATTATTAAAACCAGCCTAACTATAACATTTTATTAGCTTTCAGCGGAACAAAGGTAAGTACAATTTTTTTATTATCATAAATAATTGTATATGTTATTGTTTTAGTTTGTAACATATAATTTTGTACATGTTTTCTTCAAATTTGAAGAACATTTTTTTACTTGCATCACATTTTTTTTTAAATCGAAAAATACCTCAACAGATAGATCCTAACATCACTAACTTTATAAATTACCTCATTTATGCAATAAAATAGTAACTGCCATTCTTGCCAAGACTGAGTGTGTAATAAACTTTGTTTTGGTCTGGTTAGCATAGGGGAGAAAACCTCAATATTTTTTTAAAACTATACGGACCTCATTTCTATTTTTCTCAGCTAGCCATCACCGATTATATCACAACACTGAATATTGTACAAATTTTTTACTAATATTTTTACGTTAAGATTGTTGTAACTTATTTTATTTTAAGTTGACTACTCTGTTGGTTTAAAAATTAATGCAGGTAGGCAAAACAATTATTTTAGCTTTGCAGTCTCTTTTGTACTCAACTATTTTAAACCATTTTTAAATTCAATCTAGTATTTTTAAAAACACATTAACATTTCACACCCCTAAGTAACATTATTTTTTGTTATTATTTCAAGATTTAAAACACATCGAATGTGTGCTGGGAAATTGTATTCACTTTAAATTGTTATAGTTTGAATTGTGAACAAGTTTAATCTGTCATGTTATCTTTCTGTTTAGCCAAATAAATATGTATAACATTTCCTCAATATATGACAAGAAAATTAAGCCTCTAATAGGTATGGTCAGAATCATTTTTTAAAATTACAAAGTGCTAATAACCACTGTGGGAATGCATCTTCAAATTGTATATGTATACCCACGCACTGAATTTATTCGGTCATTGTTTTATATTTACTGAAGTAAATAAATATGTATTTAACATAACCCTTTTATAACTACACTAGACTATAGATTGTGAAACATATTTTCTTTGTTTAAAACAATATCGATACCATGTGGGAAACTTGAATTATGGAATAACTTTTAGAATTTGTGTTTGTATTTGAGATTCAAGACAATTTTATTTTTTTATTAAATGTCATTAAGTAAAATGCTGCCCATCTTTCTCCATCCTTCATCCTTCAATCACTTCCATTCTTCTCTTCTCACTTGTACACTTTAGGTGGGTTTCCAATACTAAATCTCATAAATAATTGATTTCAGGAATCATGCTTTTATTCAAGTATTTTTTCTCAAATCGTTTTTAACATGGTTTTAAGTCAGTGGATATTAAATAGAACATTATCATAGTCATAATTCAAATCAAACACACATTTTATTTTTCTGGTTTAAAAAAACCCATGTAATGGCCTAAAAAAGATGTACGATAATGTAATAGTTTTACTGTTTGGCAAAACCTATTTTCAAAATAGAAAATATTTATTACTACTATACTAAAATTTTTATACTGTTCATTTATATTTTTGGTGGTGCAAGAATATTTGTGTAGTAGTTTTTGTTTTCTCTTCAAAGTTAATTTGTGTATTCATTCGTGTGTGTATGTATGTATGTATGTGTATATGTGTGTATGTGTATATATGTGATGTAGTTTGCTGCCCATTTTACTAAACTTAATGCTATTTTTTTTAAATTAGTTACATGATGTAATTTTTCTACTAGGTCAGTCTAACTACTAGATTGAAGATAGTAATGTTTATATAGATGAATGCCTGCAACTTATAATATGTTAAGAAACTAATGGGAACATGAAATAAATGGATGTTCGTTGTAGTTCCTATTAAAATACCTAGGTACTGTAAAGATAATGTAAAGCAACCTTAAAATATAATATTTTCATTTATTTTTGGTTCAGCTATATATTAAAAAAATATATATATACTCGTCGTTTAAGTCAAAAATTTTATTTCTCTTTACATTCTAATATTAATATTTCTCTTTACATTCTAATATTAATATTTCTCTTTTGTCTTTGCGTGATGTTTTATTATTTATCTAAAAATGTTATGAAACATATGATATGAAATACTGTAAGATGAGAATTTTTAAAGGGAATACATACTCACCCACTTGGGTGGCTGCATGTTCTAACATGCTACTCTCATAGTAGACTAGACTGCTGAAGACGAGATCAAGGCTCGATCCTGGTCGGCTGTTCTGAGAGGGGTTTTTACTAAATAGTTTTTCTCTCTACTTCTTTGCAAATGCAGGTACAATTCCTCTAAATTTAACCTTCCAAATGCCTTAAACCATTAGCCTAATTAGTACATAAGTGTATAACCCAAACGGGTAGCAAGATGTGGTGCTTAAAAAACATACTTAAACAGCTCACAATTAAAATGTGTACATTGTGCATCTATGAAAAATATATGATTTTATAAAAAAAATACAATCTTTTACAAACAACGATTTATTATTACCACACTTCTTTAAAACTAAATAATATGATCACTGGTAATTTTATTGGAGAGCTTGTATGCATTTGAAGATTTATTAGTAAACTAGATATCTTCAAAAATCTCAAATATTTGACAACATTTAGTAAAAATTGTCATTAAAATCATGTAAATAATTATGTCTCTCTCAGTGGCGAGTTGACAAATTTAACACAAAGGGTGTAGATAGCCAATTTTCTAAGGTGGGGTTGGGGATCCACAAAACATTTTACTATAGCGCTAGCCAATAAAAGTTTTTTTTACATATAGAGTCACTACATAGATTTTTAATAATTTATCATAAACACTTTTTTGAGCCTTGTGAGAGATACTTCTTATAACTGGTTTGGCCATTTCTTGCGTTACGCCACACTTCTATTAACCACAAAGTCATCAAATGAGATTAATTTGAGGGCTGAGGTTTTGGTTATTTTTACTGGTGTTGCAAATGTTACACCATCTAAAGTACCAATAATTATTTCACTAGCTGGATGTAATCTCTTTGAGTTGAAATGTTAACACTCGACTATATGCTAAAACTTGTTTTCTCTGTGGAAATGCTTAGTACTTAATCTGTCATATTTATACTATAATGATATGGATGTACAGTTTCATTAATTAAATGACTATTTTGCCCATAACTTTTTTTATAACTTATCATTGCAAACTATGAAAGTGTGTGCTACTGCCTCACTATTGTCATTTTTTCTGTTTTTGTGTCTGGAGTTGATCAGGGCTTATATATAATGTGTTGCCTGCTTCGCCAACTTCACTCTCCTCCACTTTGTCCCCTCCCCCGTTTACACACACACCAAAAAATTAAATTTTTCAGCTGCATATCTTGGATCTCGGTCAATGTACTGGATCTGAGCTTGTGAATGTGTGTAATTCCAGGCCTACACCGTGGTTCGGATCCCACGTTAAACTGTATGTCCTCCATTTCATCTTGCAATCACCCTACCATTACACATTAGCGTAAATGCGTGTAATCCGAACGGGTAGTAAGACACGGTGCTAATAGTAATAATAATAATAATACTGGATATGAGGGTGTGGCGGTGGTTGAAAGGTCTGCTTGTTAGGTAAACATCAAGCTTCGCTAAAAAACAAAACACGTTTTAACTAAACAGAATTTAACAAAAAAATTTTGTGAGCGGTTTACTAAAAAAAACTTGTTTTGAGGTAAATTTTATTAAGGATAAAATAGGCTCAAAATTACACCCAACAGTGACTCTGATGTTCAAGAAACCTCTAGAATGGTTGTCGCCTCTTACCTTTCCAAAACTAATCTTTTGACCGGCTGTATTTTCTATAAAGACTTAAACTACAGTAGACCCTTGGCTTCTTTAGTGCTGACTGACTGCTAAAAGCTGACTTCTGACAGTCAACATTTAGGTATATAACGACATTTTGACTGTCAGAAGTTACAGCTGCTAAACACATGTTTTTGCAGATCATATGGTTTGGCGTAGGGATACATTATTTGGACTGGTAACTTTTCAAAGCCGTCAGCTGTGAGCTGTCAGTCGGCACCAAAGAAGCCATGGGGCTACTGTATAAGACTTTTTTATGTTCTTTCGCATTTAGGATTTCACAAACACCATATTTATTTCTCGGATTTGAACTTATTTTTATCCTTTAATCCCCTTCAAAGCTAATCCTAAACATCCTCTTTCTTGTCCCTTACTACATGCTGGTGACATTATATTTAATTTCTTTTTTCACAAATTTGTGAGTGTTCCATATTATCAAAGCTGAAAAATAAACATCACAATAATCATTTTATGGTTCCATAGTAATCAACAAGTTTGGTATATAATGAAAAAATAAATTAATATGATACCAAAAATGTTTGTATATATTAATTTTGTAAATATTGTGACTTGTTAAATATCAAACACAATTTTAAGGTTGCTAGTTGTAGTGTAAAGGGTGGGAATAAGTGTATTATTTCAAGTGTCTACTCTTTGTATACACATTGATTATTTTACCCATTTCTTTTAAAAAATTGATACAACACATGTCAATTTTATGGATTTTGAGTAACTTATTGGTCCAAAACATAACTTTAATATCCCCTAAGTTGTGTTTAGTATATTTAGAATGTAATTTTTTTTGTATACTTTTCCCATCCCTTGCTGTATGTTTGTAAAGTTGGTTATAAATGTGAGTAATTATATTTTAGCAGCAAATACCAGGGAAATATTACTGTAATATTATCGCCTATGACTGTCCATTTTACATCATCTGGCAAGGTGTTGAAATAGTTGAATATACCCTAAGTACATTCAATTTTTATAGAAACATTACAATTGAAACCTTTTTTATCACCCACACCCACACACACCTTAAGTTCCTATACATTGTTTACTCTGATTAACATTTTTTTTTTTAATGGACAAACTGAAACTAGATTTTGCATTTGTAATTTGTTGTGTAGACTTGCCATAATCGAGCAATAGGTTCTTAAGATAACACGAACATTTTAATTCATATTAATGAGGGATGATAAGATCTATCTAGTTATCTAGTTTTGTATTTAGATATTAAAAACTATTTTATACTAGCGCCATTGGCATCGCATTGCATTTGCCATTGTTGACGAGGTAGAGGAATGTTCAGATCCTGGTGTTTTGATGTCACTTGGTTTCCTATTCTCCCCCCACACTAATGCAGATGCACTATTTTTAAACTACCTTCCTCATCTTTCCAAATCACCTAGACTTACATGTAAATAATAGCCCTTGTGTTAAACTTAATGATGAAAAATATAATATTTTATTTAGTGTCCCTGATTTTTTGGTAAACAAATTATTAGATTTTGCTATATAGAAAATTGTATTTTGGTATTAAAATAATGCTTCTTTGGGCTAGAAATTGTTTTTTAAAAATCAACTCAAACTTAAGCTGCGAAAAGAAAAATTATGACAAAATTTATTTTCCCTAAATTCAGGTTATTTGGAATAGAGCATTAGGCTAAATCATGGTTTAAATTAGGAGGGATAGCCAGCACACTTACCATAGTGATACTGGAGTAGAAATAATTTAGATAGAACACTAAAAAGAACACAAACACAATTTTTAAGGACTCTTCCTTAAATTCAAAATATTTACCTTTGATCACAATATGGCTGTCGTAACAGCCAGATCAAGCTCACATTTTACTTGTTTTGTATTTTCTATTATATTTATATTTCCTCTTATATTCACAATTTTCTCCAAGATTCGAATTTGGAATTTGAAGGTAAATTGTATATTCTGATTAAAGATTCAAATTTGTAAAATAGTGGACTTTACCCAACTCTAGATTTAAGTACATCTTCAAAGCAGTTTGTTATCTGACTTAAGCAAAAATTTTAAACTGAGTAGGTATATTGGGGTATGCTGCTGATTAAACACAAATGTAAATGCCCACGGAATATTCAAGGCTTTGACTATTAAAACTAAAACATACACACACATTTAAATTAATTACAACTAAACAAGTCATTAAATTAAATAAACAAATTAACAACTATAAACACCTAATAACTGTTCAAATATTTAAAAACAGTCACAAAAGTGTTTGTTTAAAAGTAGTCCACAGTAACAATAAATGTCTACATCACCCGTGTACTTAGGCCATCACTTGTCCCACACACGATACACCGCGACAACTCATGATACACAAACACCGGTCCACACACTGGACACGCTGGTCCACAACTCGGACTGAGGACTCTCGGACTCATTGGTTGAGAACCAAGAACATAGCACACCTGGCTATTACTGACCATGTATACATATATAGGCGGGGTGTCAGCTAAGGGTCTCAAAACCTCCGCTTCTAGAATACTAGGCCAGAATTAAAAGGACCCAGACCTGTCTCCATCCTCTCCCCCCCATCCCTCGTCACCACTAATCCTCCAGTCAAGTGAGAAAGCCTGCTAGACAAGGAGAGAAACAGAACAAGGAGCGCGCTGGTCCCGCTGTTAAACACTAATCTCTTTCTTAATGTAATTATTTCCTCATTGTTGGAAATTATTGTAAGAAAAAATGTCACACAGTAAACTCATAACTGAGAAACAAATCACAAAGAGGGACAGCTTGCTATTTTGAGTAAAATGTACAGTACTAGACAATTTCTAACAGACCATAGAATTAACTACTACCTAACTTGAAAACATTAAGTACAAATACCTTCCATGTAACACATCAGGTACCATAATAGGCAAATAATGTTTTTTATTTTATATGCCCATAAACAATACTCAATAACTGACTGTTAATAGCTGTGTAATCCTTTCTAATATAAATATATATGATATTTTTGTCCATCAAGAATTTTAAGGCTTTTTTTAGTATCACCAGGATTTTTTAATTTTATCGAACAAAGTTGAATGTATGTCAAGTTTTTAGCTTTTCTAATTCGGTAATGGTATGTGAATGTATTTTTAATCGTGAATGATTTAAAGCATAAATTATTCATCATTGCTGTCATTAGTTCGAATTTAAATATATATTTTTGTTTACTTGAGCTCATAGCTCAGGAGATACAAATGGAGTTGGGGGAGAGGGGTAACGAAGGCAGGGACATTTAAAATACTTGTTAGCTGTAACACCTCCTTTTATAATAAGATTTGTATTGATGTTAAATACTTGAGTCAAAATTATTGGTTAATATATGAAAACTGTTGGCAGTAAACTCAAACAAATATTGGTGGTTTGAAATTATATATTTATTAATTGTGGTTGAATCAAATTAATAGTTGAGTGTGTGCAAAACAAACAAAAAAAAAAGGCCGTGCTTACATCCACCAATGTGTCTATTATTTAACTGCAAATATTTACATAATTTGGTTAAAGGCTATCTTTATAAAAGGTCATATCACCTTTTAAAATAATGTGTTTTTATTATGTAATGAGAATGGTAGATGTGATTTTTCCACCAAATTGGAATAGCATGAAGCCAACCTACATTTCTAAGAGCCTGCAGTGTTATTAGACAACAAAAAATACACACCATACCATTCTTATAGGTAATCACATAAAAATGGCAAAATTTGATTGCTACTACATATAAAATCTTTGGATTGAAAAAAAATTGTGAAAATACCACTCACTATCTGAAGTCCATGCGCCATAGGAGTGATGGTAACTGATAGCTAGGAAAAGTTATCAAATCTTCTCTTATATATCCATACGCCAAACCATTTGATCTGCAAGATCATACGTTGATTTATTTTCACTTTTGGCAATCAAAACGTTCACGACAAACAATTTAAAAAAAAATTATGTTTTTGTTTTACCGTTTTTAAATCTTGGAGAAAGTGGTCAGTAACTTATCATAAAAACAACATAATTTTTAATTAAAAGTTTGGAAGTTTCATAAAATAAGTTGTTAAAATAATAAAATTTTCATTCTCTTCTGTATTCTTCAATACGCCTAAAATATTTAAGGAAAGTAAGTTTTAATCTAAAGCGTTTACAAAACAAAACAAACCGTTTTTATGTAGTTATAAAATATAAATTTGTGAAGTTTTTCAAGATAAAATGGACAACATTTTATGACTGAAATATTATAATAATTAGTTTTTGAATACATACAATTTATATCTCTTATTTTTATTGAGTTACTAAATAAATTTTAATACCACCATCCGGGTTACTCAATTTTTTTTAGGTACACCTATATTAAGTACCTTGTCATTTCATTGTATTGTTATTGAGAAATTAGTGTAATGTCTGGAACGCCTTGAATCTGTTGGCGACTCGAAAACAACTTGTGATGCGCAAATCTTTAATTTTAAATATGCCAGGGGCTTGTACATAATTAACTGTTGAGGCATCATAAGAAAAATTACTATGTAGTCCTAATTTTGATTAGCACTTTTGAGGGGAGATATTGGAACAAACTGTTGTAATGGCTGCCTCTTGTACAGTGTTGTGTGACTGGACTTGTATCACTTTCAATTTCATCATGATCATCTTATATTGATAAAACAATCTAATTTGGGTGCAAATATACATTTAAGGAATTAATTTGCTTGCCCGAAGGGCCAATTTCATATTCAGTCTCAGCATGCCTCAAGTCAGGCACCTTAATAAATACAATACACCTACTTAAACTCAAATGGAATAGTCCAGTTTTGCATACTAAACTATTCCATTCTGATCTAGGTAAGTGCCATCTTGCATTTATTATAGCATTTCACTTGAGGCGTGCTAAGTCTCACCATGAAACTGGTCCTAAGACAAGTTTCTTACATCTTTTGGATTCTTGCAATAGTTGAATCACTGTAATGATATTTTTGAACAGTGTAAAAGTTACTAGATCTACTTTTATATATTCATATAGTCTGCAAATACAATTTTTGATAAGTTTACCAATATTTGCATTTGTCAGATAAATATCGCTACTTGTCACTGTAGACACATCTACAATATGTTTTATTTATATTTATATTGTAGCCCTCAAAAAGGTTCATTCACTCAAATGAGTTGTGCTATTCTCCATTTGACTGGCTCGTTTATAGTCGGTTCGCTCGTTTAGTGAGGGCAAACTCCCGCCAGGAGCGAGTCATGGTCCCTACTTCTGAAGGAATGATGTGTAACTCCCCCCAAACTTAATTGCTTTTCAATATTTCATTTTATGGTTTCCGTGTAGTATTTATTAGGAGTGCACAAGTAGGTATTTTTCATTTTGAGTTAAGTTTAAATGAAAACAAGTTTTTTTTCTTGTTGGAGTAGTATGGAGCAATATTGGTACAAGAAATATTTCAAGTAAAATTTCTGTAACAGATTCATGCATAAACCATAAATAATTACAAACATATTTTTTTAGGGCTACATTTTTTTTGTAAAAAAAATTATATTCACACAAATTTGAATTTTTAAATACATTTAAAATAATTACACATAAACCGGATAAAAGTAAATATTAAGGGACTCTATTTGCTCATGTCAATTACCCTCTCCAGCGTTTAAAACATCTTTAGTAGTCCACTTGTGAAGTTTGGTGCATTGTGTGCAACATCATAGGTGGTTGGTAATTTGTAATGCATTTACAGGCTTGAATTATTTCCCTACAAAGATTGTCACCCTCAGGAAGTATTTCATTAACTGATAAAAGTTACACTTGAGAGGTTGAACTAGGAATTTTTGAAAAAAATATAGAATATTCCTAGTACTCACATTTTTTGAATTTTGTAAAAATCGTTTTGAGCAGCTATCAAAACTATACTCTGCACCAGGGTTTCGAGAACTCCCTCACCCCTAATATTCATATATATTAATTAGCTATAGTGCTTAACCTTTGGTGTCCACGTCAATTATATTGTTAATTAGGTATAGGATCTGATAAAACATCAGATTTGAGATTTTTTTTTAAAGTTTTTTTTCCTCCAAAAATTGGAGAATTTGTTTTAAAGCTCTAATACAGCTTATTTGTGGTTCAACCATAACATAAGTTATGGAAAACCTATCAACCAGACCCCAAATCATTAATTTATCACGTAGCTGAATGTATAAATGCTACCATGAATGTATTTTAGCAAAAAAAATTTAACATTTAGTTTCTCTTAATACTTTCTATTCAGTTATATTCAGGATTGAAGGTAAAATAAAGATTTGGATTAAAAAATTATTGGATTTAACCCACCTCTGGTGTAAATAATAATACTTTATTGTTGTAGACAATGCTACTGTTTGGAAGCAATCATTATCAGCTGAGCTGGCTATTTCAATGACTTTTCTAGCTCGCTCATCCACTCTCTTGGCAGACCAAACTGAATTTAGTCAGTGAGCCATGATGCAATATAATATTGTGACTGGGAACAATCCACACACTGTGCAAGAGATACTCGCTAACAGCTCTCACTTAAAGTTAGGGCTGGGCCAATGCCAATTACCGATCCAATTTATCGGCCGATATTGACACAATCAGCCAAGGAATATCGTTTTTTTTATCATGCAGATATTTTATGCTGATAATCCAAAATCTATAGATATATTTTAAATTCTCTTGTATGTAAACACACATTCTTTAATTTTGTGTTAGATATTTTATTTTATTATTGACATCAACACCAACAACAATCTGAACAAAATAAACCATTCAATTTTATTTATCTTAAGCCTTATTTCAAATTATGACATGCTTGATAAATATATTAGAAATAATGATTTTCTCAAATAACAAAGTTAAACACTATCAAAGACAATATTAGCTGGGCCAGTATGATTTTGTTGGGGATCTAAAAAATATTTAATTACAACAGATTATGGCTCTAAGTAACATAGTTCTAATTGAATAAAAGTTTTACACCAAACTAATATGAAATATTACCTACATCTCTCGGTACTAGCCGAGGCCTGCGCACAGCATTTTTCTTTTTATTTAAATAATTTTCTTTTGGATTTGAGTTATTTATATTTTAAATATATCCCCTATTTTTTCCGTTGGTTGAACTAATTAAACTATATTTAATTCACATAACCGTAACTTATTCACACAGAAAAACAATGAAAACATCCAAGATAACGGATCATTATTTTGCTATTGCGTACTCGAGGGGCTAGCTGCACAGAACCCCGTCAGTAATTATGTATTTTTCCTTTATTCATGGTGCATGACGTCAGCTGCATGCCGACGTTTTTATAAACAGATTCATGCGTCATGTAAACCAGCCAACACTCACTCACTAGCGATACATCACTCTTAACTATTCACTATTATATTATTCTCAAAAATTGAATATTAAGTTGGTAGTAGGAAGTTTTAGCATCATAGCATACACATTATGGGTGAAAAAAAGTGTTTGTAAAACTTAGCTGAGCTCAAATGTTTTCTTAAAACTGTTATAACTTGTTATAGAACAACTGTACAGGTGTTTTTCTAGATTCAAAAGTGCTAAAGGAATGCAGCAAAAAAAGTTCAAAAAGGTATTTTGCTCACTCTAGGACTAAATATACAAATATTCATAGTAAATTTGTACTTGCTAAGCTTTCATGTACAATATAATATAACATTTAGCATGGTTTATACATTATAAAAATGTCATACTGTATCACTGGTAACACTAATACTTTTTTGTATAACTTGTAATAGTGATGTATATTGTAATTAACTTTATATACAAATAATTATTTTTAAGCTTTTTCCCTAGATATTATAAGAAATGTTAAATTGTTTAAAAAAATATAGCACACATTTTGTGGAGTACATTTTTTAAAAGGAACTAAACTTTTGAATACAAAATTATTCTTAATAGACCTGAAAATATCTTGTACGAAAAGCTTAAAAAAATACTAAAAAATAGGGTATTTTATCCCATCTCTTTTTTACATGTAACATATTATAGTAATTTTAAATTTATATAATTGGTAAAGGAAAATAGAATAGTAATCAGTCTTAACCCAATATTTCCTCTTTTGACACTTTTATAGGGGTGCAACTAATATGAGATTCCTCCGATAGAATCCATTCCAAAACAAGCTATCGTGCATATAGGTTTCCCAACTGGGTATTAAACCAAATGCTCTTTTAATAATAACGTGCTTATTTTCTTATTTTCATTATCATCAGTGTACACTATCATTAGCGAATCAAATTTATTTGGCACTTTTATTGTTGCATAGTATATCTGGTTTTATTTTATCAACTCAAAATACAGTTGAACCAACTAATAGTAAAATAGTGTTTTTGCAATTTCTATGTGAATGGAATGCTATGTTACCCCTTGAAGTTAAACTATGAGAGTCCTATTATCAGCACCTAAATAGGTCATTTTATAATAATAGTACTTAACACCGCATCTTACTACCCATTCGGGTTATACGCTTAAGTGCTAATTACACTAATAGGCTAGGAATTGGGAAGGTTGAATATAGAGGAAGTGAACCCACATTTCCGTGGGCGGAGAGTGGAAAACTATTTAGGAAAAACTACCCCTAGCTCACCCGAACGAGATTTGAACCTCGATCTCCCTGTACTCGACAGTCTAACTCAACACAAAACTAGTGTGTTAGCTAACAACGCCACCAAGGCGTGTTGTCAATTTATAGTGATCACTTTTTATTAGTCACAATACTTTTTTTTTCTTCCAAAAATATGCGATTGGAAAAGTTTTGTTCATTTTTTGGATGATATTTTGGTCTATTGCCTAATTTTTCAAGATTATTGTTTAATAAAGTTTTGTTTATTTACATTTGGGTTATTCACTATTTCACACTAATTGAGAGAGGTAGAGTTCAGTGGACATCTTACCCTCTCTGGCCGTTAATTTAGCAGTATGAAAGAGCAAACACACATTTCACCAATGATAAATTTTTCGGCCATTCCAGGAATCAAACCCGGTTCCTTAACTCGGTAGGCAAACACGTCGGATATATACCCGTATTTGTGTGGGTAAAATTTGGGAAACCGCCTTAAATACACTCGACTAGAATTCAAACCCTGATCTTGTCATTGGTAATGAAGTTTATTGCGAGAGTGATGCCTTGGAGCATAGAACTACCAATGCAGGTTACAAAGATATATTAAAAGATGACTCATTTAAAAGCCCCTTCCCCCACTTGTAACATGGCCAAGTTGTTAATATGTTATGTTTGAAAGAAAGTACAGGAAAGGCGGATAGAAACATAAAATAGGGTATACACACGTCTTCTACAATGAAAAACATAAACAGTTTACACTTAACATTGAAGCAAATCAATCTCTACCCCCTAAGACCACGACCTAGTTTTTATTCTATCAGAACTCGTCAGAAGGGAGTCTGAAACAGAAAAAAGAGGAGACCAAGAAACAAAAGAGAGAGTAAGAAAATTAGTAATGAATTATAGGACAACTAGATAGGAACATGTAAAAGAAATAAATAACTCAAAGGACAAACACAAGAAATTGAAATTGGATGTTAATATATAATATAATCTGTAATATGTATGTATAATTATGTATATATAGATATATATATATATATAGTGTATACTGTGTTCTTTTCATTGTAAAAGCCATGTTGTGTGCATACCCTTTTATATGTTTCAATCCGCTTTTCCTGTAGCTTTTTCCAAATATAACACATTACCTCCAAAAAAGAGAAAAGAGGTTTTCCTTTAAGATATATATGTTATTTCATCTGACATGGTTCTAGTAGATGCTATTCAGTTCACCTCTTAATAATTCTTATCTAGAGAGACAAGTTTGCAGTTAAATGAGTAATTTAGTATTCACCAAATCCAACAAATCCTCTACAAACAGTAACAAAACAAATATTACTTGAAAGATCGACAATAAAAGCCTCCATTGTCAGTGTTAGTGGGGTCACAAAACTAATTTTACTATTCCATTATCCTCTTATCTATTTTATTAAATTATTAGTATATGTACTTTCTTTTTGTACATTTCATATGCTGTTAATATTGAAACATTTTAATATGCTGTTAATATGTGAACATTTAATATTGAAATATTTAATGTGTGAACTGTTAATATTTAATCCATTTTATCGTGTGCCCTTTTCATTTTACTGTGCTGTACACTACTAGGGACAAATTAAGTTTAATTTGAACTAATTTATAGCTTAGTCTAGTAAAATTTGCTCAGTTGAAATTTTGAAGTAAATGTAGACAGTCAATTTTAAAATGACACCTATACAAGATCATCCACCCAGCTGTTTGACACGATCTTAATTCGCGTTCACAGCGACTTTTCATAAGTTCACTAAATGTCTCTCATAATGTCATCCTCGTGTTCATTGATTTATTTTTTCATCCCTAGCCATAGTATATTATGCAAAATTCCCATTACAGTCCAATTTTCAAAGGTAGGTGTCTTGTTTGACATATACAAGTTAATAGATTTAATTTAATGTATTCATACATCATGTCATGTGATAGGCAACTGTCATTTTTAATACATACAATGGAACATCGTTTATCCTGTCTAACTGGGACCAGGTGTCGTCTGAAAAATCTAAATAGCTGGAAAATTATTGGAAAAATGCATTAAAACAACATATATTACTATAACTCGTTATTTTTTGCAATAACAAAGAATAAAACACGTTAAACATGCTACAACCACCCTGGCCCAGTTTCATCATACCGAACAATACTAAATACCACTGTACCACTGATTTCAGTACAGTACAATATTCACTTTGCGACTACAAACCTTTTATTTCCCAAAAGGTTCTTCCTATGAAAATTGGACTGTGGCTACAGTTCAAAAGTTATTCGTTGACGTAAAGCAGTCGTCTGTTTATGATATTTAATTTCGCCATTGTGGTAAACCCCTATTTGATACAATGCGCATGTAAAAATATTTTAAAGTTTCGGAACACAGACTCTTTGTGTCGCCAATATTACTTTAATATTAAAAAAAGAAATCCTTTCTATTTAAGGATAAAGTCCATTATACTCGTACCTTAAACCATACATTGTTTATGTGTTAAAAACTGGTTGTACCTTTATTATGTTCTGTGCATTTCATATAGATTATGTAGTATGTGTACTAAAGGGGGTCTAACATTTTTTTCATGCTGTTGAACCGTCTAATTTTTAAATATCTTTTTTAGTAAATATAAAATCTATTTGAAGTGTATGATGTGTACTTTTATTGATAAAATATTTTTTTATTTTTCAATAGTTTCTAACATTAAGAAGTGATCTAGAGTTAAATGCATGCATTATTAGTACACAGCACTATGCAGAGATTTATTGCTTGTGTTGGTTCATTACCTCGAACAGACAACTGAAATTTGAAAAAATGTTACTCTTGGATAGTTACAAAATAATTTCAGGAACTTTTATCATAAAAAAAATTGTGTGCCGATTGTTTTGTGCCTGATTTAAAATAAAAAAGGATGGTTGCAGGATGTTTATAAACAATAAAATTGCTACAAACTGTTACTGTGTGTCCAAACTTTATTTCTCTCTCACATCTACAATTTCCCAACCTTTAATCAACAGGAATTTTACCCACAGCGGTGGTTCTACGTCAAGTGTCAGGGACACTTTAAGGTTA
Source organism: Timema douglasi (assembly GCA_901482245.1). Taxonomy (NCBI): domain Eukaryota; kingdom Metazoa; phylum Arthropoda; class Insecta; order Phasmatodea; family Timematidae; genus Timema; species Timema douglasi. The sequence goes on from CABEEJ010000033.1 coordinate 385,433, forward strand.
GATTTTCAATTTGATGAATTTGGGATGGTTTTCCACATTAATGTGGGCAGATCCTCCTCATCCTTGCCCCATAGGTTTAGCCATTCTTGTGTTATAAACTTATAAAATTCTGCTAACAAAGTTTATCTTAAATTTTTTGACTAAACTTAGTGTTTTCTTTAACTCTAATATATTTGTTTAACTTTAAGTTATATACTTGTGTACTAATTGCTCTAATATGTAAAGGATTGGGAAGGTTGAATTTAGAGGAAGTGTATCCGCAATTAGGAAAAACCATCCTTTGCACAACCGACCGGGATTCTAAACCCTCGATCTCCCTGTCATAGACACTCCAGTCTATTGTGAGAGTGGTGCCTTTGACCATGCGGCCACCGAAGTGGTTCACAATTTGTTTATAAATGATGAAACATTATTTAAAACCAAAAATACATATGTTAGCAAATAAATGTAAACTATCTTCTCCTTTAAATAGTAAGAGTATATTTAATTTTCTATTGAAACCCTTCTAAAGTGTCCAATTTTTACTTGAGATTCCTCCACACAGACAATATTTAATATAATATACTATAGATATTTTGTCTACACAGAAAGGCAGCAAACTTACCTTTCTTGCTTCCACTATGCTGTAACTTAGATGTCAGGTCTTTAGTGCAGCCCATGGAGAGAAGATGTGCTTTTATCTTGAAAGAAGTACACAAAATAGTTTTTTTTAACCCGGTAGGTTTCTATGCTTAGAGATAAGGAAGGTTTTTAATTTAGAGAAAGTGCAACATATTTGCATAGTGGTAGAGTGAAAAACTTTAGGAAAAACCACCCTCGGTGCACTCACTCGACTGGGATCGAACCCCTATCTTTGGCAGTAAAGTCTAACACAAGAGTAGCGCGTTAGATAATGGGGTCATTTAAACAGGCTATGTGGATAACAGAAGGAAGAAAGATATAAATAGAATAGCGCAGTTGAAGTTTTTCTTAACAAGAAGTCTATTACTTACTAATCTCAACCAGTATAAATTTGTAAATCAGGAAAATATTCCTTAAGGCATAAATTTGGAGCATCGCGCATTACGGATGTGAAACATGGACAATTGGTGCAAATGAAAGAAAACGATTAGAAGCATTTGAAATGGGAGGCTACGAAAGAATGTTGAAAATACCACGGGTGTAGATTGTATCAAATAAGTGCTAAAAGAAGCAAACTAAGAAAGTAATTTTTTTGGAAATGTTTATACTATACAACAAAGAAAAGTTAAAATGGAAGGCCATTTATTGAAACATGATAGTTTGGCGAAGATTATTATATAAGATGTGGAAGGGAGAAATTCAAGAGAGAGACCAAGACTGGAATACACGAATCAAATTGCAGACAATGTTGGCAGAAGAAGGTACAAATAGGTAAAAAAAATTGGCCCATGATAGGAAAAAGTAAACCAATCATAAGATGGATGCCCTAATAATGATGATGATGATTATAAGGTTGGGATCTGGAAATAAGAAGAGTTTAGACCAAAGGGGTACCAAGAGAATTATAGTTGCTGATATTATGAACATCAAGCATCTTAATGCGTCATCAAATTGAAGTTTTGTTTTAAGTTGGTTCATATCCACGTGCTTAGGGTCAGTTTTCCGATATATGCACTTTGATGTATATATTGTTGAACTACTTTTCCTTAACTGCACATTAAAATCCCAATTGCAGTTTATCAAAGAGTGTGTAGACATGCTAATTGAACAGTGAGATGTATTACACAAAACTAGTTGGTTTATTTCTCAAATATGTATACAGAAAAAAAAGTGTTATACTACAATTGACAATATATTTTAGTATTTATTATGCCAACTTTAGAGTCATTTTAGGACTTTTTACTCACAATAAACCTAATTAATTATTATTTAAGAAAATACTTTATCTTGCAATACACAACTAAAATGCCAACTACAGCTCTATTCATTCAACTTGAACCATATTGATAGACGCCTTTAGTTTATGAGTTACTTGAATTTCACTATAGATGATTGCAATATGATCTACAAAATTATATGTTCACATTTCACTTAAAAACTATATAACTAAGGTTATATTAAAAATTAAAATAATTTTTATTAATTCCTTTGTTTTCACAGTAGGAAAATATTTATTAACTACTATTAAATATTCTTATATCTACATTATTATGTTATTGGCAACACAGATAGAAATATATACATGTACTTATTGTAATATAACATACTCCGCGCTTTACCTTTCCTAGGCATATTTTAAAATATATCTTCTGGTAATGTTTGGAGAGTATGGTTAGTCTGAAATATATTCCTAGATATATTATGTTTTTAACTTACTTGTTATTAAAATATATTTATCTTTTAATATTATTAGACCACAAAAATTGTGATACTATAGGCTTGTAATGCATTAAAGGTAAATTAAAAAAGCATGGGATATTAAAATAACACATTTTTTATTTTTTTATTTTTTTGGCATTTAAACTTTATTGAAGATCTTCATTAAATTTTAACTGCAATATGTTTCATGTTACATAAATCGTGTTGTTAAGGGTTTTACGATGTCGTTCCCACAGAATCATACTTCCTTTATTAGGAATGCTTTCATTACAAATGATGTTTTATAAACACCCATATTTTCCTCTTTCACAGAGATCACAAAACATTTACAGGATCTTTTTAAGACAAGCACACTTGTTACCTCGGTCAGCCTTAGCTGTTGCCTCGTTAAACACCGAACATGTGAGTTTTACACACAGCTTATAATATAATGCTTGGTTGCACATTAGCAATGTTGCAAACTTAAAAAATAACTCATTGACTTTTTTTTTAAATCTCAATACCCAGCGAAGAAATCATTATTCTATGTTTCATTAACCAACATCATATTTTGTTTTTATTAAAAACATATCCTTAAATTTGTATCCCCTAAACTCACCCAGCCTTGAGATTAAGAAATACAGTAATAATCCTAATTTGAATGAATATATTATCCATATATTAGCTGCTTGATCATTCTTTAAGAACTGTTGGAACACAGCACAACAATTTATTCTCTGTGATATTACATTTTATATAGATTTTTTTTTAAACATAAATTCAATCAATTTAATTCAGCATAAAGTCTGGCTATTCGAATATTTACATGAGTGTTTTCATTCCGTTCAAATAGTTTGAGTCAAACCCAGCCCACCACCTATCCTAAATACTGTTACTTTAAATAGTGACTAGATAATGCCCCATCCCACATCATAACTAAATAGTATTGTGTTTAGAAACTATCCCTAAAAATTGTTTGTAAATCAAAATATAAAATTAATTTAAATTTTTTTAAATCGTTATATACACTAAGTTACCAGTATACTGTATTAGGAAAACATAATATTTGGAGAGGTATTTAAACTCTAGACCTTTCTCAATGTGTGCTCAGTTGGCATTGTCGTCGCTTAGTGTTAATAATGGTCCAGGTTTCAACTCAGTCTCCAAAGTTATCATTTCTGTTCCAGCATGACTTATAATTTGTTTGCTACTATAAAAATGTTGATATTAGCTCCCTTTGGTGTTTCGAGGGGTGATGCCCTTGTGTGTGTGTGTGTATGTATGTGGTGTCGCTGGTATCCTAATACCCCTCGGAGGTAGTGGTGGTGTGTCGCTGAGTCTCCTGCACCAGGTACACCTGACTGCCAGGGACGGTGCTGGTGGTGACAAAGGTGCGGTGCTTGGCACGGATCAGGTGAAGGTTGCTCTCTGCCGTATCAGCGCGGTCCTCTGCAGCTTCCAGCTCGCGTTGGAAGCGGCGTGAGCGCGTCACGCTCTGTTGAGACATGCCCTCCTGCGGGGGAACAGCATCATTTAGACCCATATAAACAAGAAAATATCTTACCAACATCCGCATGATAATATTATAATGCATACCAACATAAACAAGATTATATCACTATAATAAATACCAACATGAACAAAATATCCCCTTAATGCACACCAACATATGGAAAATTTGTATTTAATTTTCAACGTAAAGATATACATTGATTTACTTGCATTACACTGCCTGATAAATCTTCACTTGCAATAATCAACCATGGTATGCAGCATTCTCCTTAAGAGTTTGCCTTAACACTATTGGTCAAATTAACGCAATCTATATTTTGTTAAACTGGTTTCTAAACCTGTCACCTAACTATAAAAATACTTGTATATATATAAAAGTATAAATCCAACTACAAGCATGCGTGCAAAATGTCTTGCAGGTGTATGTATATTCAGATACATGCACACATGAAATCCCCCCCCCCCCCCCCCCCNGCAGCTGCCTCTTGTAGATGTTGACCTTCTGGTTGACCTTGTCCAGAGTCTCCTGCAGCAGCGAGATGTTCTGACGGTCCTCCTCGGACTGAATGATGATCTCCTTGTAGCTGCGTTCCTTCTTGCGCAGAATCTTGAGCGTCTCGGCGTGGCGGCGTTTCTCCTCATCGAGTTCCAGCTCGATGTCTCGGATCTGAGGGGCAAAGTTTGCCAACGTGATGGATTGAATAAAGGTTGTGGAATACCCATGCCCAAAGCTTTTGTAAGTCGTGTACCTCTTTCAGGGCTATTGGCTAACCATTGTACCCCCTCCAGCTCTTCGTTTTAATAAAATGGGGAGACAAATACCCGCTATCTTTTAAAGAAAATGATGTCAAACTTGTTGAACCAATCCATTTTAAGGTCGGGTGGAAGATAATTCTAGTTAAGATAAATATATTTGTAATTTTTATAACAATAAACATTTTTGATTAGTAAAGTATTACTTCATTAGGTACAGTTTTTTCTTAGCACCACGTCTTACTACTCGTTCGGGTTATTCGCTTATGTACTTATTATGCTAATGGTTTACGGGATTAGGAAGGTTATATTTATGGAAAGTGTACTTGCATTTGCTTAGAGGTAGAGTGGAAAACCACTTAAGGAAAAAACTTTCACCCAACCGAAATTCGAGCCTCGGTCTCCCCATCCTCGGCAGTCTAGCTCAACGCGAAACTAGCGCTTTGGCCAATTACGCTACCGAGGCGGGTGCCGCTATATTTCTCCCGATACTTTTAATGAGTACGGTATAGATACTTTTGATTTCGATATCCCCTCCCTACTCACTCTAGACTCCAGCTTGCTGATGATCCTCTTGCCACCGACGATAGCGTTGGCCTCCACCTCCTCCAAGCGGACGGACAGGTTCTTCACCTCGATCTCCAGTGACTTCTTGATGGCATCTATCTTGACAATGCGCTCCTGTTCCTCGTGCAGAACCTCCACTGTGTGCTTCAGTTCCACCTGCACGCGCTGGAAACGCTCGTCGGACACCTGTGGGGGACACGTCACACGTCACACTTTGGCGTTTCGGATACTGGTCAGGTCAAAGATGCTTTATCTTTGTGCACCACGTCTTAATAACCGTTTGGGTTATCCGAATGTCTGCACTATTGGGTTAAGGATGCGGGAGATATATTTTAGAGAAAATGTACCCACATTCGCATAGAGGGATAAAGGGAAACCATTTAAGGAAAATATCGCTCAGTAAACCCGTCCTGGGTTTGATCCCCGAACTCTCCACCACTGGTACTCCAGACTTGAGGCTGGCGTTAAGTGCTTGTGCCCACCGATGCGGATCCATATGCGCTAATGAAACTTTAAGGAGCTTGTAAAAAAAATCTAACACGACTAGATGCACTAATGATGTTTCTGTCCACTCTGTGGTTTCTAACACCCTCTTTGGGCAAGTGCTGGTCAATTTCCTTAAAATTAACCCAGCTTGACCCTGTTATCTTAGGCTAGCTCATTTAAGGGCGATATTTTACTGTCACATTTATTTTATAATATGAAGCATTTTACAAATATTTCATTAAAGATTTACCTCATAGTTCTAGGATTTTATAAATAAAATATCGAAGAATATGCAAAACAGATAAAAATGCTACTCTACAATATAAATACAAAAACAGTACACTTACAATACTGTAGAGAATAGTATAATTTTTTTTTTAAAGCTGTTTTGATGACCAAATTGTTAAAATTTTAATGGTTCATTCGTTAATATTGTTATATGATTGTCGTCCATTTAGGTGATTACATATATTGGTCAAACTTTGAAGAAAATGTAATGTAATTTAATAACTCATATTTATCAAAAATGGGTTCAACGCTTTTGTCATATAATCTATAAAATAAATTTGACAGTGTAAGACCGCCCTAAGTCATTGGCAGCCGAGACTGGTTGATTCAAAGTGGTTTTTGTTTTTTACATCTACCGAACCACCCAAACTATGTCCGTTAAAGATCTGACATTGAAGTTCCAGCCGGGATTTTAAACAAGAAACCTCTCCCCTTTCGAAAATCCTCAAAAAGTATCTCCTTGAATTCTCCAGGGCCGCAGCGTGTGAAAGAGAAACCAGGCGTTTTTTGTTTGTCTTACCCTTAGTTCGCGGGTGACCTCGTCGTAGTCACTGGCCAGGACCGACAGCTCCTGCTCTATCTTGGACTTGGAGGAGGACAGGTTGACGTTGATGACTGTGAGCTCGTTGATGCGGGACACAGACTCTTCCAACTGGATCTCCACCGACTTCTTGATGCGCAGGGCCTGTGAAATCAATCTTAAATTAAGAACGTGCATCGCACATGGATCAGTTCTAATTAAACATTAATTGAGGTAAAGAGTTAATAGATGTTCCTAATAAAGAATATTGTTGAACTATTAAATTATATTTGGATAAAAACTGCGGTGAAAAGGTCGTTTTCGGTCATTTCAGAATGGCTTCACAGATAATCACTGTGCACAAATCTTCGTTCTGTCATAATAGGGACATTACTTTAGCTATTAACAAGAACCTTTGTCGCTTTTCCCTTCATCATCACAGCGGAAGATTTCGAGTAATCATTCAAATACGAATGCACTGCACACATTTCTGGCATATCGTAGGTCTTTACTTTTCCCTTTTTTTTCCAACACCTCGCGCAGGTTTTTGATAAATTCGTATCCCGCACCCTCGTGTTTTGAGGGGTCCCCAACTACCCCAAACATATATCGGACTGTTGTCACAGCAGAAGTGTTTTTAATACCTGATTTTATGAATCTGCCTTTTAAAAAAAGACTTATACGATCTAACTTGTAAAAGAAGAACCTTATCAGACAGTTGTATCTAATTTGATCTAATTTCACGTATTCATACTTCAAGTCATGTAACCTTCTACTGTCACTTTTGATATAATATACTAACACTTATGATATAATAAAATACGATCAAAGATGACTAAAAATAAATGTACCAGCATTTGTACGGAGTGAGAGTGGAAAACAATTTAGTTAAAAAACCTCAGTACACCCGACTGGGATTTGAACTCCGGTCTCCCCGTTTTATTTGTACATCTACTTGACGATCGATCCGAAGATAAGGACAACACTCCCCCCTCTAGAAGCCCCTTCGATACCACCATGGTGTTCGGTTCCTCCATGACCTCCCCTCACCTGCTCATAGTTGCCGCGGATCTCCTCGACCTCGGCGGTCAAGCTCTGCAGACGGCGCTGAGCAATACCGTACTGGTCCAAAGTCACCTGCAACTGGCGTTGCACTTCATCGTAGTGGGCTTGCAGCTCCTGCGAATGAACAGGACAATGGACGACTTTACAAACAGTTTACTCATCAAAACAAGAACACCGAATACCCGTCTACATAATCCCTATCCGTTAAGTCTGTAAGAGAACATATCCACGACAACATTCCGGATCGTCCGCACTGCGTCAGACTCCGGTTGTACTAGGTCAACTTAAACTTTATAACGATGGTCGTTGAGTATTATCGTTCCCGTTACGGGAGAGCCAATCACAGGTAAACAAATTACATCATCGATGTTAGTGAAGAACTATTGTGAGATGAAATGAAGGACCTTCAATTTAACGTGGGATCCGAACCACAGTGGAGGCCTGGCATTCCCCAAATTCCCAAGGTTGTGCTTGATACACGTCCTGTCAGAAGTGAAGGAAGGGTTTGGCAATCAGATAAATCTGTGCTGGGACCGAGGATTGAACCCCGGACCCCCAGCACAGAAGTCTGACATCTTACCCCTAGAGCACCAGGTCATCTATCAAGGCTTGAAGAAGATCTCATCAAGTGAAAGGCCCTCCCACCCCCGCCCCCTCGCCCTTGTTCCAGACTTACGGTGAGGGTGAGTGACTGCTTCTTGATGGTCTTCTGCAGCTCAATGTTGTTCTTGTTGGCGACGTCCAATGACATCTCCAGCTCGGTGATCTGGATGTGCAGCTTCTTCTTGATGCGGGTCACCTCCGTCTTCAACCTCGTCTCGGCCTCGACCACGCGAGAGTTCAACTGCTCGATCTCGATGCTCGTCTGCTTGCTGCAGACACAAACAAAACAAAAACTTCAGTAACAATCGATTATCTCGAAACTATAGTCGGCTTGCCATAAGAACGATCTTATTTGATGTTTTATTTTTCTAGTTCTACGCGTTTACAAGGTGTTTTAAAAGTCTACTTTTTTTTACTCCCTCTCTTATTACTCTCTCTGAGCTTGGACAGGGAGGAGGAAGGTAGGACTTAGAGGAAGTGTACTCGCATTTGAGAGGAGGGAAAGCTGAGAGCCATTATTTAAATAAACTCTCTACATTAAGCATAAAAGCAAAACAGAGTAGGCAAACTTGACGTTTATCCCGTATGCACACCGATGCTGGCAAATCATTCCAATACTATTTATTTTATATCTATTGGTATCACTAAAAAGAATGAAACAAGGGAAGGCGCCAGCCGTGGACGAACTGACTGTGGAAATGATAAGTAAACCAAGTATATAATGGCTATACAGGGTGCTGAGAAGGATTTGAAAGGAGAACAAGGTACCGGCTATAAAGTTGGATGGAGTAGAGCTGAGAAAAGTACAGCACGTAAAATATATTTGAAACTTGATTGAGGAGAGAGGTGGAAGTAGAGAGTATCTAATGAAAAGAGGACAGCAAGGAGAATTGTTCTATAGGTGGGTAAGATACCTGTTATGGAGAAGAGAAGTGCCCTTGAAGTGTAAGGAAGTGTTGTACAGTAAGTACTTTGTACCCATTATCACACATGCAACAGAAACATGGACATTGAATCCAAGCGAGACAAGGAAAGTGGAGGCCATGGGAATGAAGTTTGTAAGGAGCATGTTAGCTGTCACTAGGAGAAACAAGATTAGGAATAAAGTTATCCGGGAAAGAGTGAGGGTACAGGGAGTACATGAGATAGTAGATAAAACAATATTGAGGTGGTATGGCCATGTAATGGGGATAGAGAAGAAGAGGAAATGGGAGGGGCAGATAAAAATAAGTGTGCAAGTTAAAGGAGAAGAATGGAAGCAATTAAAGGAGGGAGAATGGTGGAAGGATAGAGGAAGATGGAGGCTATTCACTAAACTGACCCGCTCACAGGCTAAAAACAGTTGATGATAATTATTATGATATCACTAAAGTGTGAGGAGTTTTCAAGAGTAAACGATGATTGGAACCATTCGAGTCAGAAGAAGCCTACGTTGCGTTTTGATAAACATAATTTTATAAAATATTGTTTGTATTATTCTTATACGTATGTTAGTGTTTTTTTGGTATTTGTTTGGATAATGATTTTGTACTCAACGTTGTTGCACCAATAAAATTAATCATCATCACGATTATTATTGTTATTACTGTTTCATTTCTGACGAGTTGGGACAATTCGCAACGCTCACAAACAAAAGAAGATACCTTTTTTCGAGGAAGTAGGTGGAGTTCTTCTTTTCGAACCCAAGCAATTCAACCTTGAGCTGATCCAGTGGCTGAGTGAGTTGATCCAACTCTTCTTCCTTCATCTTCCTCTGCTCCATGAACCACTCATGTTCCCTAGAGTCATGACTTGACACCTCCGCCCGACGCTGGAACGACCGGATGTCCACCTCCGTGTTGGATGACAGGTTCCTCAGGCTCTCAGCCAGGAGGTGCGACTCGATGGCCTTAGCCGACTTCCCTATCGCATAGGCCTTGGCGGACCTTAGGGCACTTGCCAGTTGCTCCACGTTGTCGTCGAAGACTTCATCCGACATATTCTCGACTCGCACTTCTCCTTTTGTCGACCCTTTGCGGTTGATCGCTGACAGCGCAGAAGCGGTTCCAGTCAGGGTGAAGTTTGTCTTTTGTTTTGTAAGAGTGGATGCTCCGTGATCCGCTTTAGCTCTGGCCTCAGCGAGACGACGAAGGTCCTTCTCTGAGTACGCCTTCACTAGCTTATTTGAGCTGTACCGTTCTAGACCCCGCTCATTGCTCCAAGGTAAGTGCGGGTATTCTTTGGGGGTTCTCTTCTCTTGCTTGGCATCCAAGTAATCTATCATGGGCTGATAGAAGTTGATACCGAAGCCATAGTTGTCTTCGTAGAGTCGCGTCGGTGGCTTCTGCCAACCTTTCGAGGCCTTTACTGAGACCGCGGCCATCCACAAGGAACCGAAGTAGTCTCAAGCTATAAAAAGCGGGCAATTGTATTGTTCCACGCCCCCACCTCTCCTCTTTCCCTTTTGTCTTTTTTACCTCAGAAATACTCCTGAGGAGGGAACCGGGGGCCAAGCCTTGTTTTATTACACCTGGGAGTCGACGGGTTCTAAGCTCATTCTATCAATGTTTGTCAGCGGGATAACTTCGCGGGGAGAAGGTCCGTCCCGTATTGAGCCCCAGAGCACCTGAGCTTTCTCTGTTTATATTTAAATCCAGCCTTGGGCTCAGTATTTATAGCTGGATAATCTAGCTGCAAGACAACGTTGCTCATTTGAGTGGCTCTTGACTGTGAGTTACACCATCCCACAGATTGTTGCATTCCGTCAAGGTCACTGCGTGTACCATTTTTCAATCATTCGTGCGTGAAATTAAACTTCAAGAGTGATATAAATAGTCAAAAGTTAAATTTAGAAACTAGCGCAAAAATCTATTTAAAAACAGACTGCTTCGATCACTTCATTTCCTATCAACTTCGTAGAGCTAACAAAAAATAAATAAATAAAAATATTGTTTTTAACCTCTAAAACATTTCATAACTTTAATAATCCTATTTTTCAAAATAAAAATATGATATTTTAAGTAAGAAAAACTTACCCTAAAAAGTTGTGCTTTGTCCTTGACATTTTTCTTAGACTATTTTTATGGTCCTAGACTACGTTCTACATGATACGAATAATCTGTACCTTGCCAAATTGTTGAATTAATTAATCAAAAGTCTTTCAACCAATTTGAGAAACACAATAGCTACCCTATACTTGTTTTTTTTAGTAATATATATAATCATTTATTAAACGTCCGCACAAGATAGATTTTTGTTGAATAAAAAGTGAAAAAACTTACGGTTTTTACGATTGTAATCTTTACGTTTTTATGAACATACTTTTTTTTGTGTGTCTCTTAGCTTATGGAACTATTTTATAGAATCTTCATTTATTTTGAAATATCCTGAATGTTAAAATTATTTATTCAATAAATGCATGTCATCGAACACGCACAATGATAAATAACATTTGTATTTTTTCTAAATGATAATTAGAGGAAAAACAACAGATAAAAGGATTAATTATATTTGATTGACTTATGGTAAGTACGAGTAAATGCTTAAAAATAATAAATGATTTTTCAAGGTGTAATAAATTTCTGCGTGTCTTTCAGCTGTTTGTTATTGCAATTGTGTGCTTGTTCCATCAAAGGTATATTATTTTATTATTATTATTATTATTATTATTATTATTATTATTATTATTATTATTAGCACCGCGTCTTACTACCCGTTCGGGTTATACGCACCTACGTTAATGTGTTATGATAGGGTGATTGTGAGATGAAATGAAGAACCTACAGTTTAACGTGGAATGCGAACCACAGTGGAGGCCTGGCATTCCCCACATTTACAAGATGTTTTGTCAGAGGTGAGGGAAGGGTTTGGAAATCAGATAAATCAGTTCCGGGACCGAGGATTGAACCCTGGACCCCCCAGCACAGAAGTCTTACATCTTACCCCTAGACCGTCAGGTCACCCCTTATATTATTTTACTGCCGTGAATATTTCTTGCCGCCCTGTTATTGAAGTTGTGTGTTTGTTCTAGCAAAATTATAATCTTTAACATTGTGGAATATCAATTTAGAGAGTATCTTGTGACAGTCTGCATGAACGTAGTGGCGGATTTAAAAAATGTTGCGCCCCTAGTCACAATTATAATATACGCCTCCTCCTTAACCCCCAAATCTTTTTGTCAAGGTACAAGGTATTTCGTAAGTTTCGGTGGAAAGAGGTATTGGGGGCGGGGTGCGGGTCAGAAGAAAAGATTTCTACGAAAGAAAATCCGTACAGTAACTTGAGATAACATTATGAAGAAGGGAAGACTGACATCAGTTACAATGCGATTACAAAGTGCAGTTATTTAAAAACAAATATTGTCGTTCTAACTTTAACTATTTCAATAGTGTTAGTCAATAATTTGTATACGTAATTATAATAAAAAAATATTGCTATCCAAAATGTGCCGCCCCCTAAAGCCGTGCTTAGTGGACCTATAGTGTAAATCCGCTTCTGCATGAACGCATGCAATGAAGACATCCGGGGCTTTTAATTCGGATGTTATTTGATGATAAACTGGATGAGCGCGCTACACTGAAAACATTGTGGGATTTAAGTCAAGAGATTATTTGACGGGGAACGGATGAACGCATTGCACTCGTTGTGCGCACATCATATAACGAGTGAGGCTATGTCATCATATGATCACGTGACGCACCATACTTTGTGTATGAGACCCTCCATTCTCGATATGTTTCCTCCACCGTGAAAATGTCGGTACAGTCAAAGATGGCTCAGTCAGTACTCACCGGATGGACTCGATCTCTTCGTCCTTCTCTTGCAGTCTCTTCTCTGCCTCATGACGGAACTGACCGAACTCGGCGGAAAGTCTCTGAGAGCGTTGTTCCTCAGCCTTGCGGCCCTATAACACACATATACACGTATGGGTAAATATACCAACAATAGATCAAACACTCCTAGAAGACAAAAAAAGGTCCATATCTCCGGATCCCCTCGTATACATCAAACATAGGATCTCAATGCTGTGCCCAAAGAGGGGAAGTACAGGAAAAGGAGGGAATTTCACCCTTCCCGATTTCTCAAGATTTCAAACAACTTTAATAAAATCTCAAAACACTGGAATTAAACTATACAATAGAGCAATGAAGATGGGTCGAATGAATGGGCTAAAGTTTAAAATCTGGTTTTAGACTCTTTATTCAAAAGGTATATAATGCTACACAATTTCCCTAAAATTCTCAACAAAAAAATAAAATAAATAGCTTCGAGAGATTGTAGGGCCCCTCCCCATTTCCCTTCTCATCCTCCTATAAAATGTAATTTCTGTGCAAACATCTTGGAAGATTCATTATTGTATTAATGTGGTTTGTATTTAACATTCACTTTCTAAACATACATATTAAACCATAACATGACTCACAAACTAACTAGATTTCCAAGGATATGCCTATTAATAGGCAGCCTGGAAACATAAATTTATTTTAATAAAATTAAAGCGTATAGTGTTAATAAAATTAAAGCATATAACCCGAACGACGTGGTACTAAAAAAAATATTAAGATGTTGTTTGTCTGTCTTGAGCATTGCGCAATATCTAGCGCATGCAAAGGGCTGACATTTTAAAATTAGAAGCTCCTGTGCCCATGCGCACCAAGAAGCTGAAATTTTAAATTTTTGATTACAGTTTTTTAAACCTATTAAGAACACAGTCGTAAGAAATAAATTGTAGATTTTTTTTTCGGTCCATTTGAAGCAAAATAAAAGCGTTGCCCTGGTTCACACTGTTTGGTTACCCCTGGCAACGTTGAGTATTTCTGCCAGTTAAATATATTTGTAATTGGAAAGACACGTGCTCAATTATATCGAATCTGTGTCTTCCGGTGCTGTGGTTGACCTATCTGACCACCCGGCTTTGAGGACGAGCTGTTTTACTGATTACTTCACATGGATTCACACTCAAGGGCTGATCACACAGAACGCTAAGCTACGCTGTGCTAAAGTTTTGTTAGTTTGGTTTCATGCTCATTGCTAAGCTAACCTATGGTTCTTCCCCTCACCCCCCACCCCCCACCAAACTGAATTCACTGTCGCTTTTTTCTGGTCTGCTCCAGTGAAATTAAGTTATGGAATCCTCCTAAATGTCTGGTTTGAGCTCAGATGATAGTACTGAGGAAGAGGAGTCGCTGTTTTTAGCAGCTGTTTTGGAAGAGGAAGAAAATGTAGGAGGTGGAAGTTTGACTTGTTCAATTAACGGTTTCATTGTAATATAAAAACAATTATTAAATAGAATGTTAACTAAATACATGTGAAACAAACTGGAAACAAAACTTCAACACTTCTTTGATTATTTATTTTCAACAATCCAGCACTGAATTTTTTTTCAACACGTAGCCTAAGCTGCGTTATGCGCATGCGCAACGTAAGAGGGTTTAAGAATTAATGATAGAAAAATTATCCGGTCAGCAATCGGAAAAAAACATTCCGTGGCGTACCAAGGCATAGCTTAGCTTAGCTTAGCTTAGTTTTCTGTGTGACTGTGAACCAACATATTAATATTATACCCCTGTAAAGCCACATGGCCGACTCACTCACTGACATTAATGTTTACCCACTTCCAGATGAGCTAGAAACCTGAAATTTGGCAAACTTATAGCTTCTAGACTGTAAACGACGAGAAAATTTAAAAAAAAAATTTTAAAAATATTTTTAACCCCGAAAAAAATTCTAAATGGCGTAGAAACTTTGAAGTCGGTGGTGACCTTTCTTTGGAGGACTCTTGTGGCTAAACGGTAAGACCTATCAAAAAAACGGCTCTGGAATTACAGAAATGTCATCTGCAGTAATGTGCCGTGGAGTGTTTCCAAGGTAATAAAAACTTGTTTGAATTGTGCCTGTGACTTGTTATCATCACCCAGTAAGACGTCCATTGGTCTGGTTTCAACGAAAATACATCTCTATATGAAAGCTGAATAGAGCCAGCTCATGATTCGTCAAATGGGGGGACGAGACATATAACAGCTGCAATTTTAACCAGTTTTGTTCACTCTGACAACACTACAATGGCCGTCCCCCTTATGACCTGTTTCCCGCCCCGTCGAATTGGTTTCGGTACTTACAGCCTCAGCCTCCTTGTAAGCGGCCGTGAGTTCCTCTCGCTCATTCTCAAGACGGCGCAACTCCAGCTCCAACTCGTGCAGGCGACGAGTCAGGTCGGAAATCTGGTTCTTGGCGTCGTGTAGATCGTCTGCACGGACAATCGACCCGACATTATTCTTTAGACATGGCTTGTTTAGTTGTACAAGGCCTCTTATTATGATCTGGACATGGACTCTTAACGATAACGCTCTGGATAGGGCCTCACACAAGCCATCTATATACTTTACTTGAACAAGGCCTCACACAGCTATGCTCCGCACAGAGTCTTACATATTAATCCGCTGGACAGGGCCTCACACATTACTGCTTTAGAGAGGGCATCGCACAGTAAAACTCTAGATAGGGCATCATATAGTAATGCTCTAAACAGGGCCTCACACAGTAATGTTCTAGAAAGGGCCCTGCACATTAATGCTCTGGACGGGGCCACACACATTAATGCTTTAGAGAGGGCATCACACATTAATGCTCAACACAGGTCCACACACAGCTATGCTCTTGACAGGGCCTCACACAGTAATGCTCTAGACGGGGCCGTACACAGCTATGCTCTGGACAGGGCCTCACACAGTAATGTTCTAGAAAGATCCCTACACATTAATGCTCTGGATAAGAACTCACACAGTAATGAGGGATGCTCTAGATAGGACTACCTTACTATAACGTAGCTAGTGTCTCTCTTGACCATGTATGGCATGTATCAGTTCCTACCAGACAGCTTCTTGTTCTCCCTGGTGAGGGACTCCTTCTGCTCCCTGGTCTTGTCCAGCTCGTGAGTAATGCGCTGGATCTCGGTCTGCTTGTTGCGGACGTCCCTCTGAGAGTTCTCGTACATGAGGATCGTCTCGTCCAGACGAGTCTTGATGTCGATGTTGATCTTCTCCAGATGTTCGACGCGCTTCTGCAGCTCCCTGGCCGTGTTGTTGGCCTGCGGGGAGGAAAAAACACCATTTACTGCTACAACAATTTCATTCTGAGCCTCAAAGTGAGGTTAATGGACCACTGAAAATTACACCTTTCCTTCTGCTAGAAATACAATTTTTATACATTGTTTTGGATTATTATTTAATTGGGGATCGGGTTCGGAATGCCCTTGGAATTTGATAGCCCCTCACCCCTCCCCCACAAGGGGATTAATATATCCGTTGATAAACTTTTATTGGCTAGAGGTATAGTACAATTTTGTAGCGAACCTCATATCATGCGTACTTAGAACTGAATGATTTAGTCATGAATAATGATGAAAAAATATTTCTAGCCACTATTTCTCCCAATGTTTAAGGAAAGGGTGTGATTAGAGATTAGATACTTTTTTGAATCACTATACTTGGCTCTTTAGTTCTTTGCTTCTTTTTTACAAAATCTTACTTTATAAAGTTTGCAATAAACTGTCATAAATCCATATATATTCAGGAATTTTCTTTAATTGTATGTAAAATTCTTAGGTTTTTTTCCTCGACACAAAAAATAACACTTTGTGTTTCCCTTGTTTAACAGGTGCCTTGGAAACCCTAGAAACTGATGCCTAGTACTGTGTGAACACAACCACGAGCAAACAAGGTTAATTTTTTTTAAGAGGAGGTAAGGTGGTAATTTTGAACTTTACCTTCTCGAGGTCAATGATGAGGACCTCAACTTCGCTCTGCAGGCGAGACTTCTGTTTCTCGAGGTTGTTGACCTTGACCAGTAGGGTCTCGATCTGCTCTTCCTGTTCCTGCAGACGGACAGTGTACTTGCGGCTGTCGACAGAGGAATACATGTCTTAAACTGTAATGGGAGCGCTAATGGGGATGTAATCATTAGTAGGTCCTATATAGTTGTAGTTAGGCATAGCTCGATTTTCATAGGAAGAGTCTTATCTGACAGCTAGAAAAGGTTTTTTTTTAGCACCGCATCTTACTACCTGTTCGGGCTCTACGCTTATGTACTAATTACGCTAATGGTTTTAGGGATTAGGAAGGTCATATCTAGAGGAAATGTACCCACATTTGCTTGAAGGAAGAGTGGAAAACTATTTTGGAAAATCCACTTTCAGTACACCTGACTGACATTTGAACCTTTATATCCCCGTTGTTGGCAATCTAGTCTATTGCGAGAATAGCGCGTTAGACCACACGCCCACCGAAGCGGGTCTAGAAAAGTTACTAGATTTATATTCACGTATTCATATGTCAAGACACGAGGTCTGCAGCTGTCACTTATGATATATATTATCAATATTTATAAAATAGTACAATTAATTAAAAAAATTATCGATGTTGACTGCAAAAAAAAATCATTTTCTAAAAGGTTGTTCCTTTAAAAATTGAACTGTACCAGTGGTGTGGCGTGGCTTTTTGCCAGGGTAAGCAGAGTTTGTTGAAAATTTACTTATGAGTTGTTTTCATTACTCAGTAGAACATTCATTGGTCCTGTATCAACGGAAATACATTCTTATATTTGGTATGTAGAGCAGAGCCTATGCGTGATTAGTATAATAGGAGAGGATGGGGTGGAATATATTTTAACAGGCTCTGGAACCCTCTTCGGTGGCCGCATGGCCTAGGGCGTCACTCTCGCATGAGAGATCGGGGTTCAAATCCCATTCGGGTGTACTGAGGGTATTTTTTACTAGATAGTTTCCCCCCCCTCTATATTCACGCAAATCCAGGTACACTTCCCCTAAATTCAATCCTCCTCGTACCTAACACACTGGTGTAATAAATACATCACAACTTGTGAATGTGGGGAATGCCAGGCTTCCACCGTGGTTCGGATCCCACGTTAAACTGTAGGTCCTCCATTTCATCTCACAAATCATCCTACCATTACAAATTAGCGTAAGTGCGTATAAACCGAACGGGTAGTAAGACGCGGTGCTAATAATAATAATAAATACATAGCCGTATAACCCGAACGGCTGGTAAAATGATGTGTTTTAAAAAACCAGCTCTACTTACTCTGGTAACACTCCACAATACACCACTAAGAGGTACTTAGTTCAATATTATAATAACGCGCAGTTTTAACTAATAAACATGCATATTAATGAAAAATAAAATGGTTAAATTAATCACTCTTTAATAATACTTGATACACTAATTTAAAAAATCAACTGAATATTATTTAACTGGTTAGTTAAAAATTAGGACTCGAAAACTAGTTCAAAATATATTAATAGTCTATGGCACTACGCCAATAATTATTACATTATATGACCAAAGTAGGTGTTGATTAAGCAGGGGCCTAGCCTACACCGAGGTTCGACTTAAAAAACTGTAGATTTGGTCCCCTTCAAATATAATTTTTTTGGTCTAATCTTTAACTTCTTGACATAGGCCCTATACTTAAGAAAGTATTTGTGTGTTCTTAGACCAGATGGTTGCGCGTCTTTCTACTGAGTTTAGGGTATCAGGTTCGATTCCTGGCATGGCTGGAACATTTATTTTTCGTGGATTGAGATTTCCTTTTTCACAGTGATGAATTTACGACTAAGAGCTTTATTTGTTCTGTAGCTAAGTTAGTTTGTAATACATGTTCTGACATAATCAGCTGTCAGTTGTTATAGGAAAGGCACTTAATTTTTTTTCCCAAACCACTAGGGTAGTATGTGATTATATTTTTTAATCAAATGCTAAAGGGATAAAAGTGGGAAGGTCTAATTTTAACTCAAATAGAATTTAATGCTGCCATCTGTTAAACAATCATGAGGCATTTCTTATACACTTTAGATTATTTTTAAAAGCAGTTTCTGTCATATATAAATTTCATATTCTGAAAATTGAAAAATGACACCTGGACATGGGATTCGAATCCGGGATCTTTGGCTTAGCACGCCAATGCTCTAAGCACAGAGCTATCCAGGATTCGTCCCGTGCCCAGGGTCATTCTTCACTCATATTTTAAGGCAGAGTCTATGATGGACGTGCGGAAATCGTCGGCTACAAATGTGTTATTTTATTAAGATCATGAGCTATCAGATAACGCAGCCACCTTCGACTCGGTAGTTGGCTTATTGCTGCCACTTGTACAATTATTATAATTGTAAGGGAATTCATTTTTTTTTTAAATTCTGGTGTTTTTAAGGGGCTTGATATATAAAAGTTGTCCTGGAAAAATGTGTGTTCTGACTTTCCTCCCTTTTCCCTTGTATTCCTCAATTGGAATCAAAGTTTAGAATGACAGTGTTGCGTCGGGTCGAGTAGAAAACATGCTCCCTTTTAATTCTTATGTCTTTTCTACAATTCTTACTGCCCGTCAGGGCCATCCCCATAATTACATTAATAGAATAGGGGTGATGAAGGGATACATTTATACTAAGTGTTACCACATTCGCATGAAAGAAGAGTGGGGAGAAACCATATAAAAATTACCCAACTAGTTTGGCTGAGGATTTAAAACCTAGCCTATTCATCATGGCAAACCGTGACGCGACGGTGTTCCCCCATTTCTCCCCCCAGGCTCTCTTTCCTTTGAAACACAAGCTCCTGGAAGGTTCCCAAAGTCTCTCACCGGATCTCTTCTACCTCCTCAATGCGGGCGGCTGCCTCCGTCTCGTACTTGCTCCTGTAGACCGTCACCTCACCGTTGGCGCGGGACAGCTGTCTCTCCAGGTCCAGACGGGCCTCTGACTCTTCCTCCAGTTGCACTCGCACGGACTCCAGTTCGATTTCCACCTGGTGCAGGCTGGCCTCCAGCGATGATCGGCGCTACAATACAACGCCTCACTTATGTCGTGGGTATTCTTTTTTCAGGGATATACTTTTCTTCTGATATATTACTTTAAATAACTACTAAAGATTTGATACAAGGTTTAGGGAGGAGGTGGAATTTAACTATTAAGTGCACCCGCATTAACTTAGAAATAGCACGATAAATTCACACTGATAAATCACCCCACGTGCACCAAGCCATGATTTGAACATCTAATCTTTCTTTCACCGGCAATCCAATATATTGGAAGATGGACACCTTATACCGTCTAAACACAGGGGAGAGTTTTTAAATTACACCTTACTTCAAAAGTAATTCCTATTTTTATTGTATTTTTTTTAATGAATTTTCAAGCAAATGGCAAATAGTTTAAATTAGGCCGAACGTTAGATAAATAAGATTCTTATAAAAAGCTAAGCAACCTCAGTATTGAATAACTGGTCACCAATGTGCACACCGTTTACCATGGAAGGAAGCAGGCTTACACCATGATCCTATCTTATAATTTATACCACAGTGAAATAATAGAAAGGTAATCTTCCTACCTTACAGGGTAAACGAATTGTACCATCACCATGGCCTTAGCCTTATGGGGTGAGGTTTGCTATCTGAATAGCATCATCCCCTTCCAAAAACTACACACACACACACACACACACACACACACGCGCGTGCGCGCGCGCGCTTTATAATAAAGCTTTTCTTCCTCATTGCAAGGGAATAACTTGAAAGAAACTTGACATATTTAATTTACATAGATAATTCTATTTTGACCACAAACAAATACGTTCATATTTTCTAAAAGTCCCTTCCAATCAATGCCCTATTAGAACCACTTTACTCTCCTCATTATGTAAACGCTATTAGCTCGAGAGAAAGATGAGCGTTTCCAGTCTCTCCAATGCTATTCAGCATTTCCCCTATTACCCTTTCATCATCCTCCAGACGTCTGCGAGCATCCTCCAGTTGTCCAGCAAGCTGGCTCTTCAGGTAGGTGGAGTTTTCCAGATGCTGCTTCAGATCCTGCACTTCCTTCGTCAGCTCAAGATTTTCCTGAAACGTCCAAATCAATTAGTCACGTGGACCATGGTGAAGACTTTATAATAACATGGTCAAGACCGTCAAGGAAATTGTTTTTAGAATTGCATAAAACTCTTAAAGCCTAAGGTGAGCTTTGAAAGTAAACTTTAGTTTAAAAGAAAATATTTTTACACTTTTATAATCTGAGACAGACGAATCTTGTGGGAGAACATTTCTGTTGAAGACGTGTTACCTTAGATTATTATTATTAGCACCGCGTCTTACTACCCGTTCGGGTGATACACACTTACGCTTATGTGTAATGTTAGGGTGGTTGCGAGGTGAAATGAAAGACCTACAGTTTAACGTGGGATCCGAACCACGGTGGAGGCCTGGCATTCCCCCACATTCACAAGTTGTGATTAATACACAGAGGTGAAGGAAGGGTTTGTCAATCAGATAAATCTGTGCCGGGACCGAGGATTGAGCCCCGGATCCCCAACACAGAAGTCTGACACCTTACCTTTAGACCACCGGGTCACTGTGTATTACATTAGAGACACGTGTCGCGTGGGAGAACATATTCTGTTGAAGACGTGTTTTCAATGTGTTACCTGAGACAGACGAGTCTTGTGGGAGGTGATGTCTACGATGGTGCGGTTCAACTCCTCAATCCTCACAGAGATCTCCTGGATGTGAACTTCGAGCTTCTCAACCTGCTTGATGCTGATCAGCTGAAAATATTGCGCAAAAAATTCCCCCATTAGTCACAAAAACTAGTCCCTCAGCCGTCATTTCAAAACCAATGGGAAACATTAATTTTTTTCACAAATTATACTTTTTTTTCCGACTGTTCCGGGACACTTAACTCAGTAGGCAGACAAACAATTCACTAAGGTCGGTCAGACATTTGTGAGCGCGGAAAACATATTTGCACTTTTTTCAACAAATTTGGCGCCTACTTTCATTTGATTAAATATCACAGTTTACTTTAATGACTCATAACGTCTTGATCTGTGGTACATGTAGATGCTAATTAATAATCACTCGATAGATTAATACGACATTAAATATTTAAAAAATACCCACTTCAGTGGCCGAATGGGTTAAGGCGTCACTGTCATGTTGGACTGGCTTACTGATGAGGGAAGATAAGGGTTCGAGTCACGGTTGGTTCGTTCCTAAATGGTTTCTCACTCTCCTTCAACGCAAATGTGGGTAGATTACTTATAAAATGCTTCCTTCCTCATCCTTAGCCTATTAGAGTAATCATATATGCGTATAAACCGAACAGGTGATAAAAAAAACACATTTAGGTTAATATAGGGCTTTTAGTAGAAAAATAAAGCGGTCAACTATTTTTACAATTTCATCTGGGCTGCCTAAATCAAAATAGTATTTAGTGATAGGATTTTTTTTTTCTGCATGAATACTCGTAGTTTTGTAACTATTTAGGGCCTTTATATTTACATATTTTTTGTAGTTTCTCTTGATTCTTGAATCTCTCCACTATATAGTAATTAATAAAAAATACGTATCGAGAGGGTGGTGGTTTGAAGCCTAAAACTTCCTCCCACAAAACTATTATTTGCTATGTATTCTTATAGCATCTACACAATCAATTAGGTTTTCAAATTCTTTAAATTGCTTCAAGAGTGATTTAATGTTATAGAAAATATATTTTTGTAATCTCTTGTTGGGGGACTTACGTGAAAGCCACCGCTGGTAGGAGCCCCCCTAACCGTTCAGGTAATACGCTTATAACCTAATTACGCTAGGGGGTTTTTAGGCATGAGTAAGTTTATGTTTATAGGAATAAAGTGTACCCTCATATCCGTGAAGAGAGACTGGAACACCATCTTGGGAAAACAACCCTCAGTGAACCCAACCAAGATGCGAACCCCTTCCTCCTCATCATTGGCAGTCTAATCTACTGCGAGAGTAGCGCGTTAGACCATGCAACCACCGAAGCGGGTAGTAATACTACTGATCTAAGCAAATCAACAGAAACTATTTTCCGGGTAGGTCATTTAATAGAGCGGTTGATGCGTTAAACAGGATGGTTGGAGTTCAATACCCTGTTGGTGTTATTTATATGTATACATAATCACGTCATTAGAATGTCATAAGAAAGGATTTCTTTTTTCTAGCTGTACTCAGAGGCGGATTTACACTATAGGCCCACTAGGGATGGGCCTAGGGATGGCGGCCTTAGGCTGTGGCACATTTTGGATGATATTATTTTTATTATAATATTTTGTTTTTAATAATTACTTTAAAAAAATTAAAGTCAGAATGGCAATCTTTATTTTGGGAACTTCCTAAAGTCCTTGACAAAAAAAAAAGGGAAAAGGTTTGGGGGGTTTATTGCAATTGTGCCTAGGGGCGCAACAATTTTAAATCCACCACTTGCTATACGCCCTCTAAATATGATAACATACGTGTTAGGAATCAGGGGGTAGCTCAGTTGAGTCCAGTGTTTACCTAACTTTCACGATTCGTGTACTTCTTTAAAAGCCATGCTCTATATACATACACCCTGATCTTGTTAGTAATCTCGTTCCGGAAGGCCTTAATTCGTAAAAGAATCCTACTGTTTACTAGTATTCTGGATAGGATAAAAGGCCTTCTAAAACAATTGTTAGAAGACCATTTTGTAAGACCTTCAATCCCGCCAAAATATTACAATACAGTAGAATTATAGTACGAAACAAGGCCTTCCAGAACGGGTTTTCTAATAAGATCAAGGTATACCTCCTCCAGCTCTTTATAAACCAAAAGGATACCCTGGTGCGTTACGTAACCCCCACCCCTAACCCCACCCCACCCCGGGAGCGCGCATACCACAGTTTGGGAAACACTCGTTGGTCTAGCCTGTATAATAGAAAAAGGATAGTAGTATAGAAACGTCACTCTAATGTTGGCAAGTAGAACCACATCGCTAGCGCTCGTGGCGTTAGTACCGCGAACTAAAAGATTTGAAGTGGGAAGTTACACTTAGAACACAACGCATTTTCTATTACGAAATGTTAATTGATCAATTCTTATATCAAATATAAATAAATCCATTATTTTATAAGTAAACCACTTTATAAAATAAAAAAATCTAGAAAATCTAACTAAATTCCTTCTTTATGATAAACGACAAATTGCTAACAAGACAGGAATGGCAAATTTTACACTTTATTTTTTTATGGACTTCATATCGACGCATGCGCATTCTTCTGTGACGTCATTGCAAGCTGTTTCTAGCGATTGTGCCCCAAACTAGTTTACGGGATCGGCTAGTCCTGTTAGTCTGTATCAAACCCAATCTTTCTCACCCTTTCCTTGGTGACGCTCTCGACCTGAGCCAATAGCTCGTACACCTCCTGCTGAAACTTGGCTTTTTCCTTCTCGGCTCTGAAACAGACGGACAACACACAGGTTTACTAGCCTTCGTTCTCTCAGATTTATCTGGCACAGTAGAACTGACAATCTTTTTTTAGACCACGTGCCCTATTTACCACGTGCCTTTGAGAATTTTACGCAACAAAATAGAATGTAGGAATATTTCATTATCATTATTAAATAGTATTAATTCATCATCATCATCATCATCATCATCATCATGAACAGCTTCCAGCCACTGTATGGGTCTGTTTGGAATATAAGCCTCTCCACTACCTTCTTTCCTCCAACCACCTCTCTGCCTCCACCTTGCCCCAGTCTCCTCCCTCCTCCACACTCCTCCTTACTCCCTTCAGCCGTCCATCCCTTCCTTGGTCTTCCTCTCTGCCTCCTACCCCCCACCTCCATATCCAACATCCTCTTGGACTTCCTTTCCCTCTCCATTCTTCTCACATGGGCCTATCACCTAGTCGTGCCTTTTCTATCCTGTCCTAGACTGACTTCGTCTACTATTCTTACTATTTCTTACTACTACTTTTTACTATTTTTCTCTTACTACGATTAATTAATCATCATAATTAATATAGAATAATGATTATATATATATATATATATAAACTCTCTCTATATATATAAACTCTCTCTCTCTCTATATATATATATATATATATAAACTCTCTATATATATAAACTCTCTCTATATATACATATATAAAGTTATTATTATTAATAATTACTAATACAATACAATACAAATTGCAGACGATTACAATTTACATATTAATTTCAAGTTTAGAGATATTCATTACTATTACTATTCTAGAGGACATACAGAAAATATGGTTAGTGTGCCTCTTAATTTTAAATTATTATTTTTGTAAAATAAAATTACAATATTCGTAATAAAAAAAAGGACGTTGCCTTTTGTTTCAACTGCTTACAAGGACAAGTGATTGAAACACAAATTCTAGGGGGCACTGGTTGAATAGGAAATGGGGGTGGGGGAGAACTAAAAATACGCCTCCTTGTCTTTCATTGTCACGTTCCAGTGTCGTTTGGTTGAATCATGAGCATTCAATTGTTTTTTCCCCCCCTTGTCTCAGATAGTAGAGGGTGATAAGAAATGGATGACGGCCAACAACACGTATCTTCAACACTAATATAACAGCGAGGTGTTATTTAATATCGCCGGTCCTTGCAGACCACTGAGCCAAAGGACAAAACGGTGGCCTCGGGTCAAAATTAGCCCGCGCAAATTGACTTTAGGCCAAGTAGCCAAATGAGAGAAAAAGTAAGCGATCTTTCTTTCAAAGTATTTAAAAAAAATGTTTAAACATTAAGTTTGCGTTGTTTTTTTCGTCGTAAACTAATCATTGTTGAGTCAATTCTATGTTGGATGTAAATATCTGGTTTAGAAAATTAAACTACTAAAGATATCAACTATATGTTGCTATTTATTTTTCCACCACGTCTCACTACCAGTTTGGGCTCTATGCATATGAATTCGGCCAGACTGACAAGCGTGCGAGCGAGTGAGCGCGTGTTTAGCAAATATCTCTCGATAGCTGTTGACGAGGTGGCAAAGGTTCGAATCATGGCTCAGTGAACTCAGCGTGGTTTTTGACAAGTGATTTATTGTTGTGGTTTTCCCATCTTCTCTCCACGTTAATAGTGGTTCTTATTTGTAAAGGCCTACTATGATTATAATATTGAAGTATTTTAACATATCAGTTTTACACACACATATATATATATATATGTATATATGTATGTATATATATATGTATCTTCTCTCCACGTTAATAGTGGTTCTTATTTGTAAAGGCCTACTATGATTATAATATTGAAGTATTTTAACATATCAGTTTTACACACACACACACACACACACACATATATATATATATATATCAGTTTTACATTTACATATATATAGAGATGTGGATTATGATCTTAACCAATTAAATTTGGCCGTTAGTAGCAAGTGTGCTAAACCTATCAATAGTAATAAAAATGTAAAAATGAAAAGTTTTCCTAGCACTCAATGGACCAACATACCCTAAACGGTTTCCATTCTTCCTCCGCCAAAATGCAGATAAATTTCCTCTAATTTCAGCCTTCATCGTTTCTAAAAACCATTAACGTAATAATAGTACATACGCATGTAAACCGAACGGGTAGTAAAACTCGAGGCTAAAAAAAGCGTTTTAATAAGTTGTTATCATGTTGCCGTCAAAGATCTCTTTGTGAAATGATTGACTCAGTGAGAGTATAAATATATTTCCAGTAGATGTAAACTATTTTTATAGCGCACGGTTCCGGTGTTTTGACTATCGCACGGTTTTCTGAAGCCATTGCACCTTGCGAGTGTTTATTTTGAGGAAACGAAACATTATGGTCGATGTGATATTCTTAGATTGTAGGTAGGATGTCAAGAAATAAACACACGCACATTTTAGTTGTGTTAAATGGTGTATAAAACCAACAGATATGTAATTTTGTTATCTTAAGAGTAAGATACTAATGATTAAAACAGAACAACAAATTATTTTCAGTTAGAAATAATTTGTGAAAGCGTTTAGTCTTGTTTAACTATCATGCATAAATAAGACTATGCATTTTAAGACAAGTTTAAAAAAAAATATGTTATTTTCTTTAAGCTACTCCTAAAAATGATTACAATTTTCAGGTATTAAATATTTTTTAAAGATTATTTTATAGAATAAAAATACTCTTAAAGCCAGAAGCCATTTTTTGGGTCCATATTTGTATTAGTAGATCCACCACGTAAAATAGGTGTTCAAAGAGGTCAACTTTATGTGAAGGATACCTTAGTTATATTCCAGAAGATGTTTAAAATAGCTTGAAATAACTTTTAAAATAAACTTGATAAAATATTTGTAAATGATTTCTAGGAATGAACTAATATATCAATTTAACTTGTAATGTTTTATATTATGCCATTTCATAAGTCATGTGCTGATATAACTTTTTTTTTTAAATATCAACTTTAGAAATATGTTCAGTGGATTATAATATATGACATCTGATTACTCTCCAACTTTCATAGAGAAACCCTTTTCTGACGACTGAACAAGTTACTAGATATACTTTCACATATTCATACGTTAAGTCATGTTATATGCAACAGTCACTTTCAATAGACATTATGAGCGTATCACCCGAACGGGTAGTAAGACTCGGTGCTAAACAAATATTTAAAAAATATACATTATGTATAAAATAATATTCAAAATCTAGAAACATTATTTTTGCTGATCACAAAAAACATGTTCGTTTTTTCTGAAAGTTTCTTTCAACCAAAAATTATATTGTGCAACTAACTGGCTTTCATGATGTTTTGACTCCACAGAAACGAGGTTTACAGCACTTCAAACAAATAATGATTTTCAAACGAGACAGTGACAAAGTGGCTATTAATCTATTTGTAATGTTATTAGTTATCGTTTTAAATTCCTAAATATTTGAGGGGGGGATGGGGGTATTTTTGTGTGAATGATGGTGAGTTGATATGGGTGTCGGTGGTGTGAACAAATATGGCCAGGTCTTCTAGAAGCAATGTTGCCAAACAGTCCCAAACTTTTTCTTTCTCTTTCAAACACACAAGCTTTCTGTTTCTCTTTGTTTGAAAGAGAGAGAGAGAATCAGAGCAATAAATAGAGAAAGAGAGAGAGAAAAAAAAAGTGAAACGTCTCTCAGTCGAATCTAAAAATAGTCCGTGGACTAGAACGGCAGCCATTTTGTGAATCACTTTAGCGCTGCCAAGTTGGTAGGACTGACTACTAACTTAATCAACTACACTGAGCTAGTTGAGTCATATCTTTTACTTTCTCTCTATACCTCGGAGAGAACGTATTGTGATGGTTAAAATAATTGAACTAGAGATTTTGATAAAGGTCGACATTTCAAGCATGACCCCCTGAGACAAAAAAAAGTTGTTTTCGCAATTTCGTCTGTCTGTTTGTACCTCGGGTTAGAGCTGAAACTATTTTACCGATTGGGCTAAAACTTAATATGTGGGGCTTTCATAAGGTCCCCCCGAAGAGTTTTAAAATAAATTAGATTTCTAACCCTAAATTTAAGGGTAGTTTATTACTGAAGACTAAAAAGAGAAATAAATTAATCAATTTTTTTTCTTCGAAACTCGCTCTAATGATTTTGATTAAATCTACACTAATATTATAAAGAAGAAAGATTTGATTTTTTGTTTATTTGTTTGTAATGGATAAACTCAAAAACTACTGGACCGATTTTAAAAATGCTTTCACCAATATAAAGCTTCATTATCAGCGAGTAACATAGGGTATATTTTATTTTTTAAATAATGTGGGGGGTGGGGCAAAGGGGAAGGGTCTAGTTTTGTATATATACACTGTTTATCAAAATAAACAAGATGGAAATCCTCATTTTCTCGTGAAAATAACATTGAGGGTACTTTACATGGGAGAAACTTTCCAGTTTTGATAATTTCTCCACAACTTTTTTGAGATACGAAATAACCTATCATTTTAAAGTTGTAGTACTATTAAAGATAAAAAACATCTGTTTGAGATCTATTTTTATAAAACTAATAATTTCTGAGCTATAAGCAAGTATACGAGTATATACTTTTTAATTCAGGTCTTTGAAAATTAATTTGTTTCTTATGAGCTTTGGTGGACACAGATGTTTCACTTTTCCCCATTTTTCTGTAATAGTCTTCCTAGTTCCTGATGCCTTAGAGTTAGTAACAGTGTATATTTCTTCATTTGTGATCTTTGGTGTAGTGTTTCTACAACAATGTATATACCTATTATTTCATTTAACAAATCTTACGAGTTTTTAGTAAATGTATGTGGGTAAGGTGTCAGACTTCTGTGCTGGCGGCCGGGGCTCAATCCTCGGTCATGGCACATATTTATCTGATTACCAAACACTTTCTTCACCTCTGACAAGACATCTTGTGAATGTGTGGAATGCCAGGCCTCCACCGTGGTTCGGATTCCACGTTAAACTGTAGGTCCTCCATTTCATCTCACAATCACCCTACCATTACACATTAGCGTAAGTTCGTATAACCCGAATGGGTAGTAAGACGCGATGCTAATAATAATAATTTATTAAATTTATTTTTAAGATAAAAGCGGGAGAAAGTCTATGCGGTGCACCGTACCATTTCTTTTTAATTTATTTGAGGTATTTAACGTGAATTTCCTTAATCCACTGATTAAATCAGCATACGAGAATTCCCATGAGAGACAGCGAAAGGGACAACCAACGGGACCGATGGCTTTACTTCCACTCTGAAGGAAGTTTTGTTACGGACTTTTATCACTCAAGAAAAATCCTGTGACCCTAGCTGGGTTTGAACCCACAAACATAGGGTCCTGAGGTGAGCACTTTACCCCAAGGACCACTGAGGACGATAGCTATCTTATTCTGTTGGCCGTTTGTCTTCTCAGAAAGTTGTATTAGTTCAAACCTCGGTAAATTATTAAATCATAATCCTCAACAGTGAATACTCTAATTAAATATCAGGTTCATTTGTTATGATTTTCCGGTGCCAAGGAGGTCAGATATGAAATTCTGGCTTGGTATACAGAGGGCGATATTTCCTAAATAGTTTTACACTCATCCTTGATGAAAATTTCTGCCTTCCTCATCCTTACCCCACCAGCATGATTAAATATATGTTAGCTCCAATGGGCTTAAGATGTGGTTAAAAAAACTGGGAAATTAGGTTTCTACACTTTCAATGATTGGTAAACTAACGGTTTGGGGTATTGGATGTTGTGTTTAGTCTAAAATGAAGCTAGGGTTGGGCCCTAGTATTTAATTTAGATGTAAAATGTGTGTTTTTTAGCTATTACGCTCCACAATTATATTTCTCCGCACGTCCGGGCTCTACGCGTATGTACTGTACTAATTACGCTAATGTATTAGGGAAGGGTAAGGTTGAATCTAGGGGAGTTTTACTAAATTTGCGTGGAGGGAGATTGGAAAACAACTTAAGAAAAATCACCCTCAGTACACCCGACCGGGCTTTCAACCCCGATCTACCCATCATCGGCAGTCAAGCTTATTGCGAGGGATCTGCCTTATACCATGCGGCCTATAAATCAGGTGAAACCATATTAATAAAAATCACAATAGTATGGCTTTAATGGCGTGGTTACGGCTTATGTCTTATTTTACACTTAGCCAAAATTAATTTATATTTTATTTAATTTTTTTATTTAGCACCGCGTCTTACTACCCGTTCGGGTCATACACGCAAGTACTAATTACGCTAATGGATTAGGAATTGGGAAGATTGAATTTAGAGGAAGTGAACCCGCATTTGCGTGGATGGAGAATGGAAAACCGTTTAGAAACCCTACCCTCCAGTTCACCCGACCGAGATTCGAACCTCGATCTCTCCGTCCTCGGCAGTCGAGCTCAACACGACTAGTGTATTTGCTGAATACGCCACCAAGGTGGGTGTAACCAAAATTATAATGGTCAGCGAGTGTAGGGTTCGTCTTTATTTAAGTGGTAGCTAAGTTAACATATTATAGTAAGGAGATATCATATATATGCTCTCATGGTAGAAATTGAAATATCACACATGTGTTTTGGAATATTTGGGGTTTTACTGTCAAGTCATTCTTTATCAACTACATCGCAATAACTGAAAAGCGGGAGGATAAGGGATTAGATAAGAGTGCATTAAATTTAAGATTCGAAATGTTTAAAAAAATTATTTAATTTTCTTGCTGCAAATTTATAATTTGAATTGGTCTTAGAGCTTTTATACTGATTATTAAGGGTTTATCTCGATTTAATTATAGATAAAAATTTAAAAATGGGCATCAGATTATTGATTAACAACTTAAATAGATGTATGAATGGATCCAAAAGCTCAAAAGGTGACATAAGTTTAAAAAAAAATTGTGTGCTTGAAAGCAATGTGATTCACATTAAAATATCGGTTTTAAAAGCTGATTAGGAGCTGGTAGTCCTTATTTTTAAGTGATTAAGGGGTTACTATAGCTAGAAATTATTCGGCGCTAATTATTTAGGTGTGTTGTAGGGGTCGTTTTAGAATGAACCTATCATTTTTTAAATGTGAATCGTATGCTGATATAATCAGTCAGTTTAGATAGTGCACGTTAAATACCTCAATTAAATAAATAATTCCTTAGTAAAAAAAAAATTGACCTAGTCCTAAACGCTTATAATATCGCTTACTTCTAAGTGAAAAATAAATTAAATCAATCACCGTAGTTGTCTTTAAATACATTTTGTAGAATTAAGTAATCTAATATCCATATTAGTGGTCATCTGGTCTAAATCACCATAAATATTATAATAGATTGAATATCCAATGGAAGGGAGATCTAAGTCTGAATCTCGGTTCAGGTGCACTAAAAAGGGTTTTCTAAATTTAATTTATTACTGTAACTTTTCCTTCCCCTCTCTATGCTAATACAGGTGCATTTTTACCTGAGTTACCTTACCTATCCCTACCCTTATATCGAGTATTTAACTAACTCTGTGTGGTTCTTGGTAGTAAAAAAATAGTCATCCAACAAACTATGTTAATATATAAATAAACGGGAACCATAGCTCGTATATTCTTTGACCCCTGACATTCCCTTAGAGCTACAACCATAGTTACACAAATGAGTTGCGGTCTGCATTCTTAGACATAAATCACACTGCGTTTGAAATATATATGATTTTCTACGAAATATTATTTGGAGCACCTTTAAGATAATACAAACATATTTATTTTTGATCAATATTGGTAGCATTTTATTATGTTCTTGGTGTTTTTGTATAGGCTTATATTATCTATCAAAATCAACGACTGCAGCTCACATGACCTGACGTATGAATACTGACATTAGATCTAGTAACTTTTATAGAACTTGCTTAAGAAGCCAAATTGTCTAAGGCGTCCTTATCGCATTAGACTGGACTCCCGATGGTGAAGAGTTCGAGTCCCGGTCGGGTGTAGTGAAGGTAGTTTTCTTAAATTATTTTCCACTCTTCTCCCACGCAAATGCGGACACGCTTCCTCTAAATTATACGTTTTATCATCCCTAACACGTTAATGTAACTAGTAAATATGCGTATGATCCGAAAGGGCAGTAAGACGCGGTGCTGAAAAAACACAAAAAAGAAAATGTGCTAAGAAATGAAGGTCTTACATCCACCCTTCAAGTTAAGGTGGGTGCATTTCCCCTAAAATATCTTCTACGACGTAGACTGCCGATAATGGGGAGATCAGGGTTCCAATCCCAGCCGGATGTACTGGGGTTTTTTCCCCTAAATGGTTTTCCATGCTACCTCTAAGTGAATGTGGATACATTTCCTATAGATTCAACCCTCCTAATCCCGTTGAAATCGGGAGGGCTGGTCAGTGCCAACATGTTGTTATGTGTTGGCTCAATTGTTGTGGATAATAAACAGCCAACACAACATGTTGGCCGACTTGGCGCATGCACTATTGAGTCGAGGCAGTGTCTACCCTAGTGACGTACGTGTTTTGTTTTCAGATTAGTTTAACATTGTGATCTACATAGGTTTCTGCTCATGGAGTGAGACAAAGGGAACACAATTAAACCAACGAGTTTTATCAAACGTATTCTGTTCTTTGGGGCGCTACCTCAGCTAATCATAATAATTTAAATAATCCAGGATATGTGCCTACTGCAATAATGAAGGCTTTTTAAAAAAAATCAATCTCTCCTTCCCCCCAACAATTTTTAAAGTTTTGTTTTTTAATGCGAGAGTAGGTACAATTTCTGCCAACATAATAAATGAAGAAACGGCAAGTAATACATCTTTTTTTATGGCTATAAATGTGCATAATGCTCAGAAACCAACTACGTACCTAATCCATCCTCTCTTAACTTTCTCCACACTCCCCTATTCGTGTACACTCCCTTCGCTTCAATAATATCCGTACACCAAGTCATACATGCTCTCATTAAGAGTTTCAAGAATAAAAGAGCATGTATGACTCGATGTATGGATGTTGTTGAAGCATGCGAGAAGAGGAAAGTGTGGAGAAAGCTAGTCAGGATGTTTTTTTGGTCTGTATGCACAGTTTCTTGCCCACTTCATAAGAGAACGGAGTGATGAGGTATGTACATATATGTATGTACAGGGCGATTAAACCCTAAAGTGCCCAGGATGTTGGCCCAACATTTTGGTTTAAATCGACGCGGTTTACTTACCCGCATGTGTCGGCTCCCGGCATGTTAGGCCCGACTTGTTACGTAATAAACCAGGCTTAATATAAAAGCGATTTTAGTCAGTACCTGCCCTTGGCCTTGGACAACTGGTCGATCTGGTCCTGGAAGTCGACGACGATCTCCTGGTGCTTCTTACGCAGGAGGTTAGCGGTCTCCTCGGACTCAAAGTGGACATCTTCCAGCAACTTGCGGAGTTTGTTCAGTTCCGTGTCACGTCTGCGGTTCACCTCGAACTACAACAGACACATACGGATGGCGCTTAGCGGTAGAGGTATACCTCTCAGGGACGGCGAGACTTTTACGACCGGTGTGCCACTTAAGGAATAGCTGAATTTTGAATTATTGTAATGTAACAACTCTTATTTAGGTTTTTTAAATAAGTATTTAACCCACCTCAAGGGCGTAGTTAGCAAACGCGCTAGTTTCGTGTTGAGCTTGACTGCTTAGGACGGGGAGATCGAGGTTCTAATCTCGGTCGGGTGAACTGGGGGTGGTTTTCCCTAAATGGTTTTCCACTCTCCCTACACGCAAGTGCGGGTTCACTTCCTCTAAACTCAACCTTCCCAATTCCTAATCTATTAGCGTGGTTAGTACTTAAAGCGTATAACCCGAACGGGTAGTAAGACGTGGTGCTAAATAATAATAATAAAGTATATAATTATTTATTTTTTGCACCGCTTCTTACTACCCGTTCGGGTTACACGCATATGCAATGAATACGTTAATGGTTTTAGGGTTTAGGAAGGTTGTATTTTTAAAGAAAACATACCCTCATTTGCGTGGAGGGAGAGCGAGAAACCATTTTGGTAAAACCAATCTCAGTACATCTCCGAGATTCAAACCTCGATCTCCCCGTCATCGGTAGTCCAGTCTACTGTGAGGGTAGCACCTTAGACTATGCGGCCACATGATCTAAGGCGCTACTCTCGCAGTAGATTGGACTACCGATGACGGGGAGTTCGAGGATCGAATCTAGGTCGGGTGTACTAAGGGTGGTTTTACCAAAATGTTTTCCCACTCTCTCTCCAAAGCAATTGTGGGTACACTACCTATAAATATAACCTTCCTAACCCCTAAAACAATTAGCGTGATTAGTTCATAGGCGTATAACACGCGTGCTAAGTAAAAACAGTGAAATTGTAAACAATTTAATATGTTCTATTTTATTTTAGAATAATGTTTATTGAAATTTGGTTATATCTTTTAAAATATCGAAAAACGTTTTCACTGGTTTCAATTCCACTGGGTTTTTTTAAAGTAGGATGAATAAAATCGCACCACAATGCGCTGCCTGGTTCGAGTTGTATTACATACCTAAGTGACCCGTGGGGTGAGACGTGATCTTAGGCTATTATATATTCACAACAAGATGGAAGTAAGTAAAGCCATACAATTAAGTACACATGAAAGGCGAAGGTTTGAGGATGAATTATTATAAATTACAGAACTAAACCTTATCTAGAGCGTTGATTTCTTCTATCTTAATTTGCTTGGAACGTACAGAATTTATATTATTGGCGAGATAAAGCTACAACCGAGTCACCAGTAGCTGTAGATCAATATCAGCTTTTAGTAGCTGGTAATATCACACATCCATCACAGACTCTGCCTTAAAATATGAATTAATAGTGACCCTGAACATGGGATTAGACCCTGGATAGATCAGTGAGCTAAGCCAAAGGTATCGGGTACTATTCTTGGATCTAGGTGTCATTTTTCAATCTATAAAAATATTCACGGCCAGTTAAATCATTTTTGACACATCTAAAAACAAATTAATAAATCATCATAATTAAATCAAACAAAAAACGTGATACCCAAAGATCAAGCTAAAATGTATATTTTGTGCCGCATTATATTCTATTCGGTATA
The DNA here is from genome assembly GCA_901482245.1 of Timema douglasi. Lineage (NCBI taxonomy): Eukaryota > Metazoa > Arthropoda > Insecta > Phasmatodea > Timematidae > Timema > Timema douglasi. The sequence continues at coordinate 420,902 of CABEEJ010000033.1, forward strand.
GAAAATTTCAAGATTTATTAATATTCGTTATTAAATTTACCGTTTGAATAAACAGATCAATATATCTTTCGTAGTCTTTTAGGATATAATTATATGTATCTTAGGGTGATTGATCCTTTTCATTTGGCGTGGAAATTCATAGCCGTGGGAACAAACGGTTATCTTTGAGTTTTTTTTTTATTATTTTGCAATTTTCTTTTCATAAAAGTTTGTTCAAAAATAAAAGCATTTTAATTGAGTTATATTTTTTATATACACACCACCTCTATAATTTTAACAGTGCTCGAATATAGATAAAATAAATTCAATAGAAAACTGCCGGCTTCATAACCAAAAATAAGAAAATGTAACAATTAATAAACATCGATACATTATCTTAGAAGGGGTTTTGAAAATATTAACATAAAAATTTCGCTCGTTCTCGAGAAAACTGATATTTCCAAACGTATGATTTTTCCGCAAGAGCTGTCCGGTAGCTTGCACCATCTACGATTTTCGTGATTCATATGTTCTTGTTGGCGCGGAAGGATACTTTGGTTGGTTGTGAAGCCACGCCATGCCTTTCACCCTCCCGCCCGCCATCCCACAAAATAGGTTTTAGACTTTCAGTCGGCAGGGCCATGCGCCTTAACAGAAGCGGAAATATATGTTGGTATGATAAAATAACTGTATCCTAACAGACGATGAAAGAAATGTTGGGATATTTAATAAAGGGTATCAAGTTTAATTCTTAAGTAATATAATAAGATGATTATTATCTTATTATAGTACTTAAGAATAATTGAAATAAATTACAAATTTCTTTAGTTATAAGTTGTATCCCAAAAGTAGATTTTTTTTTCTCAACAAACTATATCTAATAATGAATATAGGCCTTCTTATATAATTAGTGTACGTCTGATGAAGTAGTACATTTGGTTATGTTAATTGTACAAAAACAGTTTCTACTAATAAATTTAAATTAACAATTTGTACAAATTTTATGCAATTTACATAATATAGTTTTTAAAATATTATGTTGAAAAGTGACACCTGAGCACAAGAATCAAGCCCAAGGATTTTGGCTTGGCGTGTCAACGCTCTTTAAACTGAATTACAGTCAAATATTTATAATCAGAGCCTTATCTGACCTTTAAAATAATTATTAGATCTACTTTCACGTATTCAAACGTCAAGTCATGAGCTCTGCAGCTGTCACGTATGATGTATATTATCAAAACTTAAAAACACCAATAATTTAGTAAAATGTTATCATTGTTGACTGCAAACAAATATGTGTGCATTTTATATAAAGGCTCTTTTTTATTAAAACTTGACTGTACCTAAGATTTGTATATGCCCAGATTAATAAATCAGAAAATAATTCCAGGCAGAGTAAAACCATTCAAATGGATCCTAGGAAAAAACAAATATGATGCCTTTTTCCGCATCAAGGATTGCACCTCGAACCCCGAGTGTGTGGGGGGGGGGGGNGAAGGGGGTTACCTGGCTCTCTGCACCTCCTTCAGCTTCCTCAAGACGCTCTGAGAGCTGGATCACCTGCACGGAGAGGTCAGCTTTCTCACGCTCAATCTACAACACAACAAAACACTATTAGATCAACAAAGATTAAAAATTTAAAAAATATGCAATACAGTGTCAAGTCAATGAATGGAAAGTAAAAAAATATATTTTATTTGTTTAACCCTAGAATGCTAATCCTTCCTAAAATTGACTACCGGGGTTCACAAAATTGTCATGTTCCCTCCCGGGGGCTAGAATGCTCCCCCTCTCCAGTACGTTCATTTGGCCTTGAAACTTCACTATAGAGGATAGTGTTTCCCTTGTGACTTGCTTTGTTTGTGCTCTAGGAGAAGCTCAGTCGTAAACGGTACTATTGTGTATCATTAATGAAACATTTTACTAATGTAGTGACAATGGTATCTTACAAACTAAAACAAAACAAAGTTGTAATATTGCATCCTATTACACATGAGAACATGGTAATAAACCAGAAAAAAAAACACCTTAGTAATGGAAACCTACAATAAAACCAAGGCTGCATGACTACGACATTTTGCAGATACTGTTCACGTGACATCTGTAGATAATTCAGGGCAATATCCTGTGTTTCATGTGATGAAGCTGGGTAAAAAAAAATTGTCATTCAACCAAAAAAACATTTGAACTAGTTGAGAATAGTTTTTATTTTGTCAATTATGTAATAAAATTATTTTTTTCAATATAATAAAATGTAAAGTAGTTAAAATTTACGAGTGTTTAGCATTCATGTCTCACACAGAGATGTTTAGCATTCTATGGTTAAGAACTGAATTGAATTCAGAATCTAAAGATTTCTATAAATCTCTCTTTATCTTTATTTTAGATTAGCCCGTGACATTGATATACAAATTTTAATAATTTCATATCTACATCAATACATAACCATAAGCTCAAATTAGCCCTTGGCAGTGATCTAATGAGTTTATATTCTATGTACGTCCATCACTATAACCCCATCAGCTAAAATTATCCCTTGAGAGTGATCTAATGATTTTAATATTATATATGTTTCCATCTCTATAACAATGTCAGAGAAAATTAGCCCTTGACAGTGATCTAATTAGTTTCATATTCTATGTACTTCCATCACTATAAAACTGTCAGGTAAAATGAGCCGTTGACAATGATCTAATGATTTTAATAAGCCATCTTATATATATATCCATCACTATAACACTGTCAGCTAAAACTAGCCCCTTTGACGTTGATCTAATGAGTATAGTATTCCATATACTTTCATCTCTATAACAATGTCAGGTAAAATTAGCCCTTTACAGTGATATGCGTTTCCTCACTATAACACCAGCAGCCCAAATTAGCCTCTGTCAACGATCCAATAATTTTCATATTCTAGGGCCTAGGCCATAGACAAATAATATACCCAGACACTCAACCTCCAGGTTAAAATGGTTGCGCTCCTCTCGCCAACTTGAATCCTTCACCACCAGTATCGCTGCGGTTTGCCCTATCATCAATCAGAAGGGACACTAGCGAAACCCAGTGTTGAAAGACTCAATCTGGCAAAAGGAGCGCAGAGAAACCCCCGTTAGGTTGAGAGTCTGTTTCTTACTTGTCTGTGGCCTAGGCCTGTATACTTATATCCCCACTATAACATCAGTTAAATTTAATTCTGGATAATTAAATAAGGATTCGAACCTAGGATTTTACTTCAAGTATGACTGATCTACTAATGATTGAGCTATCCGCGGACCTGTCCAAGTTTGAAATACATTCTTCCTTGTTCTCCCAGGATTCCAGGGTCAAATTCTATTTGGACACGTTTTTCAAACTTATCATTTAATCTGCCTTTGAAAGATGATGTAAATTTATTTATTTTTCTCGATGTCTTTATTTTTTAATATTTTCTTTAAGTTTATAAATTTATTTTTTATTTACTAAACATTGTGGTTTGTACGTTTTCTATTTTAAATTTAGAAAAGGTTTTTTTCTCTATTTTTCTAAAAACAAATGATTATGTCTTTACATTCTGCTCGTTAGGTTCTGTTGAGTTTGATTTTGCATGCCTTTTTTTAAAATTTTATTAATTTTAAAATGTTTTAAATACGTTTGCCTATTTTGCAAAAACATATTTTAAGACGATGGGAAAATACTTAAGCTACAATATAGCTTTTAAATAACTACTGTAGGCCAATATATTTCCCGATGATAAATGAGCTGTAAAATAAAGACACAGATTCTCAATTAAGTCAAAGCATGATTGATATTGTTTTATCATTCCCACGCAATTTCGGGCATGTTTTATTTTCGGGGCCACATATCGGGGTTGGCAAGCGGTTAGTCGAACGTTGCTTTGTTGATAGGCTCCATATCCGATATTTTTTAAAAATAGAACGCTAGCAGCTGTATGCAGACGCCCGCTAGTTTCGCTCGTGTTCAAACAGAGGAAAACCAACACATCACGGTTTCTAAGCTTGTTCATTCTCTGCCTTGTTTAAAGTTTACTATACACCCTGTCGTATATTTTACCACACACCGGGCGTCAACAAATTAGGTTTAGTATGTTTAGAAATAAATATTTAGGAGCTTTTGTGCCAGTGTTATTTTATAGATAGGTTTGATTTCTAAGGTCCTTAAGGGTTACACCTCTAATTATAATTTATGGTGTAAGCCAGTGGTTCCCAAACTTTCTCGACTCGCGAACCCCTTTCACAAACATCTGAGTTTCACGAACCCCCTGGTAAATATCCATAGCCACTCATTTAATTTGATACCTAAATTTTTACGAAATTTATTTATTGATTGTGGTCAAAATGTTTAATACCTTTAAATTAACCTACTATAGCTCGGTTGATATTTTGAGATACCCCACCAAATATAATGAAATAATATTGAAACTACTTAAGTCAAAGTTCAAATAATTATACAGTTGTTTTAAAAATTGGAACTGAAATTAAATAAGCAAAATATTGTAGTAATATTTTCTTATCTTCACTGTCACAATATTATCACATTTCTCATGTTTTTAAAGTGGTACTTGAAATTTCTGCTTTTATATAACTGAAATACCTTCCTTTAATCACAAAATTCTATGTTGATTTAAGTTTAAAAATTGTTAAAAAGTTTTAATAGCTACTCACCTCTTCAAGTGACTTAGTGAAATGCTTCCCCTTTTCTCACAAAGTGCCGCAAAACTCTGCCATTACAGAAATATTTTTTGAACCCCTGGTGTAAGCTATCAACATTTATTTACTGGGTTTAATAATAATACAATATATTATGTAGGTTGATTAAATCAATTTAGGGGTCAAGAGTCTAATTTAGAGAATTAATTGAGCTATTAAAGTTTAATCAAGCATATATCAGCTTAGTATTTTAAAGATTTATTTTCAATTGTGAAAAATCCCCCAACCTGTTGAGATTTAAATCTCAAGCCTTTCCACTTTCGGAAATTTAGTATGCTGCGAACCTGACGCCTTGCATTATGTGACTGACTACCAGTACGAGTCATTAAGGTCACAGGAAGAAGGCAAATATTAAAAAGAAAATTATCAGTATCGGCCTCTGGACTTAAAACAGGCAAATAAAAAATATATTTATTTTTTCTTAACTCAAATATTTCAGAAATGAATAGTAACTGTCAAAAATGGTGAATCGTTTTGACAACAAAAAAACTATTCGTTATTTGTTTATGCATTAAATGGCTGCACAAAAAAAATAACAAAAAAAATATTTTTTCCATTTATAACGGAATAATGTTTGATTATTTCTATTTAAACATTTTATTAGTTTCATTTGGAACTGATGGTGTTGAATTAGAGCTATACAAGAATGTTGGTAGGAGGCCCCATTTCTGGAAGGTCTTATTTAATATCAGTATCCTTCTGTATATTAGTATTTGGGTAGGATAAAAGGACTTCCAGAATGGACTTCCTACTCTTTTTGTTCTAGAAGACCTTTTATCCTAGAAAAACACTAGCATTCAATAGGATTCTGTTACAAAAAAGACCTTCGAAAACGGGATTATTACCTAAACCAAGGTAAAGTGTGCCCAGTTATGATCCATAGTCCCTAGAGTCGATCCCAACCAGGTGCATTTTTAAAAACCACAATATGGTTTCCTATTTTATCTCTAGCCAAACGTACCAGAAGCAAAGTGCACAAAGGGGTGAATCTCGTATTGTCTGATTTACCGTATATGGAGAGGTTGGCTTCCAATCGCCCCTTGTTTTAAAGTGGTTTTTTTCCCTCGATAGTTTTCCCCTCTACCTCAAAGCAAATTCTGACATAATCTACTTATTCTATCTTTCTCATACCCATTGGTCAAATATGGGGGATCCCGTATGGGTAGTTGGTTGAAGATAAGATCAGATAACTATTGATATTAATAATGTTAAATTATATGTTGTATATTCGGTTTACTGAGACGAAGAATGATATGAGTCAAACATATCGGGGAAAAAGGACACAACTAAACTGCTGTAATTTGTCTCTGTAAAACACCGTCTTTCGATTAATAAATATTTTGTTTATATTTTGAGTTAAAGCCGCAATCCTATTTAAGTTTGACTTTTATCTCGAGAAAAAGGACCTTAATACAGATACGCTTAAGATAAAAATATTTTTTCCCTGTTTTTTACTTACAGCCCTTATTTTCAGAGTGTCACAAATTTAGAAGACAATTAATAACGTTTCTTAGCCACTTAGGTAGCCACGTGTTATAAAATGTCAAACTCTAAATAGACTAGAATGCCTAGGATGGGGAGATAGTTGTTAGAATCCTACAACCTGTGCTGAGGGTAGTTTTCCCTAAATGGTTTTCCACTATCCCTCCAGAAATATATGGGTACACTTTCTCTAAATTCAACCTTTCTCATTCCTAACACATTAGCCCGAAAGGGTTCCCAATTATTTTGGATGGAGGTCCGTTTTTTAAACACTTGACATACTTCCGCGGTCCAGAAAAACTTGAACAGTGACTCAAGTTAAAGCCCTATAGGACTATACTAATTCAAAAGCGTGATTTTCTTTCCTTTTAGTTATTTTACTTATTTATTATTGATGGCCTTCCATGTCTACTACCCGCCCACCCTGAAATAGCATCATTTCTTCTGTTTATCGCTATCTCATCAAGGTCCCTAAAAATGTATCTGCGGTCCGGATGCGGACTGTGTTCCGCCATTTGGTGACCACTGCATTAGCGTATAACCCGAATGTGTAGTAAAACGCGGTGATAAAAAAAATCCCTTTTCCAAAGAATAATAAAGAGAAAGATGTGATGAAGAGACATATTATATACACAATACGTTCAAGCTAAAGTTAAATATCTTTTAATCAAATTGTGTGACCTACGGTCTAGGGGTAAGGTGTTAGACGTCTGTGCTGGGGGTCCGGGGTTCAATCCTCGGTCCCGGCACAGATTTGTCTGATTGCCAAACCCTTCCTTCACACCTGACAAGACGTGCATTAATCAAAACTTGTGAATGTGTGGAATGCCAGGCCTCCACCGTGGTTCGGATTCCACGTTAAACTGTAGGTCCTTCATTTCATCATCACAATCACCCTACCATTACACATTAGTGTAAGTGCGTATAACCCGAACGGCTACTAAGACGCTGTGCTAGTAATAATTTTAATAAAATTAATTTTTAAAGTCTTTGGTTTTATTTATCAGATGACACATTCTTCATTTTAGTAGAAAGATACAGGTGTGCTTTGGTTGTTAATATTTTCTTTAAAATAATATTGTTCCAAGTAAAAAAAAAGGTGGGTAGAAAAATAAATCCTTCACTTATTCATCGGTGGCACCTCATAAGTAATGGACGCTCGAAAGTCTGGCATTCGTATCGGGCCAACGTCCAAAAAAGATCTGAGATCTTTCCCACATGTTGGAAGAGTCAGTGACTAACGTCGCGGAAATCTTCCCGTGAAACGAGAGTAATAAAGTGCGGGCTATTTTTGAAACTGAAAATGTGCAGCCACGCAGTTTACATATTCGTCCTAGCTTTGAAGAAGCATCTAGTTCGGCGTCTTCAGGACGCGTCAGGTGAATGTGAGCTTCACTTTCAATTTTTTTAAATCTTATAAAACATTCTTGTGGTAGTTATATTAAAAATTATCAAAGCTCATCCATATATTACAAAAAAAATACTCCACTCCATGGCGTCAGACAACAGACGAGTTATACCGACCGAGCGGCCGCCGCTGTTAGTGATTATAATGCCGACGCATGTGGTCAGCACAATAAACTCGCTGGCCATTAATCTCAGTTTTATAAACCAGGACTGCTACTTATTTATTCAAGTAACTCCTAATTCGTCCACATGAGGCTGATTTTGACCCTGTTCCAGACTCATTGCTTCACAAAAAAAAATCTCTAAGCAACGAGAATTGAACCCGTGACCTCTGGATATTTAGTCAGGATCATTGACCATTAGACCATAGAGACAGTTAAAGTACAAAAAACTGTTTATAAAATTATTTTGAATTTTTTTTACTCCAGTTTTTAATATCTCACTCTCACATAAAGAGAAATTGTTGTTATCGTTAACATGTTCGACCTTGAGATTATGATGAATTTTCACGTCTTTATGTTCCTCCAAACTTATGTCCATCAGTTTGTCTGTCTGTCTTTGGGGATTTATCCGAAACGATTTGATGGATTTTGTTCAAACTTTGTATTTAGATATTATATTGTCATATCTTTGGCTTTTTTTAAATTTTGATTCTAACCCTGAAACGAATGATAGTTTTACTAATGAATGCTTTCTGAACATTTTAAATTTTTCGAAAATTTCTATAGCAATTTTGTTTAAAATAGATATCTGAGGAGTGTTTTATGTGACAAATAATATTAGATTCTTGTTTTTCTGGGGGAAATTCTTTTAAGTTTAGTTTACTGATTACTTATTTTTGAAAGTTTGATATTTAAAAAAAAAAAGTTCTCACATTTTGGTTCAAAATGGACTGGTGTTTTATATGCTGAATAAGAATGTATGTTTTTTAAATAAAAGGTTCATTTGAAGGTAGTTTACCGATGACTGATTTTGAAAATTCATATCTTTTTAAAAAATGGCTAAATACATTTTGTGCAAAATGTATTACTGAAAAGTGTTTCATATGATTAACAAAATAAAGTTTGTTTTTCGTAGGAAAACTTATTTCAGAGTAGTTTTTTGGAAAACTGATTTTGTAAAAATGCTGCCATAAACCATAAGAGACAACATGATTTGTGAAAGTACAGTATGCACGATTATGTTATAATATTTATTTTTTATTCGTTGATTCTAATGCCAAAAATTAACTTCAACTTGTAGAGTTGATTTGATCGCAAGTATTTTAATTGACATATATTAATACACTTAACGCTACGGCCATCAATTATATAATATAAGTTTATAAATAAGGAAGGTAGTTAGAGGATATGCACCTGCGATACCGTGGGTAGAGGGTGGACAAAATCACATGTGAGATTAACACCTCAATCGAACCCCAACAAGATTTGAACTCCAACCTACTCCTCATCCACCAATCTTGTCAATTGTAATCTTGACGCCTAACATCGTTTAACCATAGGTTGGGATCTTTAGGTTGCTGCTAAACAAATACACAAACATAGTGATAAATTAATTGTTTGTGACAAACTGTAGTAAAAGAAATAAACGTGCTAATTGTGGTTGTAAATACTCGTAATTAAACAACTACTACACACGTTTTTATTAAACCGTAAGTGAACATAATATGTGACACTGGATTCACAGGGCTTGTATAAAGTAGGGGCTAAAAGGTGCCAATAATATACGTATTACTTCTATAACGCGTGTCAAATATAGTCACCAGTCACCAACATATAGAGCAGCTTCCAACGCTTTTGCCTTTACTGATGTCACTATCATGTATAATATATTGGTTTAGCCCATCACAGGGGGAATGGCTACGCATTATATGTGTGGGTAGTAAAAGTCTGACTGCGCTGTAGGTTTATGGTGAGGCCATATGAACTGACAAAGGTTGGCCATATCCAGTAATTACTAAACCTGTGTAGTTAGTTTTCTATGTCAACATAATGAAGGCAAAACCTTCAACTACAGCGCTTGGGAATACCACAGCTTGAAAAAAACCCACCAATGCCAGTAAAGTTATCTAGTTAACAGGGGCAGACGTGAGGAGACTTCAACGCAAGGTAAGAGGGTATAGCCCTTCTTCAATCATATATTTAATTTTACAGTCACTAATTGAGATGTTTGGTTGATTGATTGCCACCCTATATGTTTATATTGCATATCAGGTAAACAATAAAATCAGTAAATAATATTTTTTTTATCATTATTGTAGTTCGTGACAAAGTTTTCTAAAATCAGTTATCAGTAAACTACACTTTATCAGGCATTCCTCATAAGTTAAAACATAATTTTTATAATTATATAAAACACTCACTCATAGAACATAAATTTTCAACAACATCGCTAAAACCAACATTAAAAAATTACAAATTTTCAAAAATCAGTTATCAGTAAAATACCCTAAAATGTTTTACTTTATTTTTAGAAAAATCTTTTTGTCATGCAACAAACATACACTCCCCAGATTCCTATTTTTAACAAAAACGTTATAAGAGTTTTCTAAAATTTTCAAATTTTCAAAAAAATGCAGTCATAAGTAAAATATCCCTTATCTGAAAGCTAGAATCCAAGCTTTAAAAAAACTACCATAGGTATGATAATATAAAATTTAAGAGTGGCTTTTCAAAAATGGGATCTTTTAATTTATCAATTTTTAACATCCTTAAAATGTACGTTCCTCATCCTAATTTATTTTAGAACCACGTCTTACTATCCGTTCGGGCTATACGCTTAAGTTCTGATCACACCAATGTTTTAGGAATGAAAAAGGTTGAATTTAGAGGAAATATACCCTCATATGTGTGGTGGGAGAATTTAGGACTATTTAGGAAGCACCACCTTCAGTACACCCGACTGTTATTCGAATCCTGATCCTCCCTTCACCGGTAGTTCAGTCTGTTGCGAGAGTGATGCCCTCTAACGAAGTGGATTTCATTCTATTTTATTGGATTATAAAGTTTAAGTTGTTGGTGGCCAAAGCGTAAAAAAAACACTAGTATATATGCGTTTATTTCCATTATACAGTGATAAGATAGTTGATTGGGACACAATGGCGCATGCGCGGAGAGAACGGGCAATAAATAGTTCTGCCTAGAACATTTTGTTAAAGCAAAGGGATCTAGTGATACATATCATAGTTTCTATTTTTGGTCTAGGAAAGTCGTTTTACGGTTCCCTTTAAACACTTTCCTCTCTGACTGTGTTTAAGGTTGATGAATATTCCTGCTGGCGTCCTTTACAGTGTCATGTGAGCGTGTCATGTCCTTTTGTAATATCTTTCACCGAGAATGTGGTTGACCCAGAAGATATGAGATGAATATAGAGGAATAGTACTAAAAATAGGGAAATGGAGTTGGAAAATAAAGGGGTACATACAGACACAGGGGTACCGTTCAGCTAGCTGAAAGATTGGCACGTACTGATGTACAGTTTCTCAGAGGACGCCCGATTGTCCTGATAGTGCATCCTTTTCCATGTCCCGATGAGTTGAGAGGATGGTGATAGTGAATATGACGGTATAAACCAATGGATATCTCTAATCTAGCTTAAGACTGATTAATCAAACCCTGGTGAACATGGGAACCATTACTCTTTAGAGAAAAGTCCCACAGTAGCATACCATCCGAGAATCAAACCCAAGACCCTCAAGTCAGAAGGTAGGGATAGTATGGATATTGAAAATATTGAGGAAGAAGATACATTTTTGAGGAAATCCTCTTAGATAATGAAAGGAAGATAGGCATTCAGGGCTAAGAAAAAAGTTGCATAAAGAACAAGAGTGAGGTAGAAGAAGATGATTGCAAGGAAATAGACTTATAGACAAGATAATTGGTAGAAGAGAGAAGACTGGAGAGAAATATATAAGAGAAATTGGGTGAAAAATAAGGTTTTTACTACATGAGGTTTAAGAGAAATATGGTGGATACAATAAAAGAATTAAGAAAAAGAGGAAGGAGTGTAATGGAAATTAGGTGTTCCGTCTTACGACAAGTCCATTCCTTTTGTCAATGAACTTAGACTGCCAATACACCCTGTCCTTTGCCTCCTCCTTCAACTTTAAGAATTTTCTTCTTTCCTTCACGTCATCTACCCGTAATATCTGAATCTTCCTTCTCCTTAAGCTTCTCTTTCTCTCAAATTTCTCGTAAGGACGTGTCTAACTTATATAGATGTAAAATATAGTTTAATTTTTTAATAAAAACTGTAAATTATAAATAATTGTTTAGATATTCAATTTGATTCAATCGTTTTCCAGCAACTTAGCTAAGAAACTTAACGAGCCGGGCTTTTTAATGGCACGCTTTAATATAGTTACTGTTCAAAGGGAAACAAATAATGTAAATTAATCTCATGATTTAAAAATGACTGCAAAATAATAAATATTTGATATTTTATAACAGGTTCCTAACATGATTGGGCTGCTATATCTTGGGACCACCTTAACACAGTTGATTCCAAACAATGATTTTATTAGTCTGATCAAATATCTAATTAAAATCTTTGGTTAGGGTTCACAATCAATAATCCTCTGGAGCACCTCAGAGCTGTTACATCAATATATTATCAATCTCGATCAGGGAAGGGGCTAAAGTAGTTTACTATTAATAGTCATAAGTACTCACCCTTTGGCGAAATTCTCTCTCAGACTCCAAGTCTTCCTGGAGGAGCCGGATTTTGTCCTGAAAACACAAGATAAACGGGTGATGAGATTTTAATTTTCGTAGTATTTTGTAATAAAGAAACTTTTAGAAAAAACAAACCTTTTTTTATTCGGTTAACATTGATAACGTTTTACTATATTAGTAGTTTTACTTATAATTAATAATAATAAATGTTGAAATTGATATCTGCATATCAAATTACTTGGCGTATGAATGTATATCTATGAAAATTGGACTTTAAGCTTCGTGTGCACTTCTTTTCAACCACAAAAGTTTGCCAGGGTACACTTAATCTTTCTTGTTAAAAAAAACCCCAGCTACATAATCTTTTTCAGCATAAGAGTTATTATTTTGAGGTTGTTAAACACAAGCTAGGACCGAATACCAACGACAGATACTTTCTGTTTAGTCTTAAATTTGGCTTCGAAAATTTTTGGTAGGGTATTAATTTAATCAATTTAAGATTGCTACCACTCCCTATTCAGTGGCCGTATGGCCTAAAAGGCGTCAGTCACTCTCTCTCATGTTTTTCTGTTCTTATTATGACGGGGAGATCAGGGTTCGAATCTCGGACGAGTATATTTAGTTTATTCCTTTAATAGTTTACGACCCTACTTCCAAGAAAATGCGGATATATCACCTTTAAAATGTTTCATTCCTAATCCTTACCCCAATAGATTAATTATAATATACTTGAACAGGTAGTAAAACGTGGTGATAAAAAACCACTACCAGTTGAACTGAATGTACCAGTGTACCTCACTTTTTTTTTGTCATCACATCTCACTAACCGTCCGTAAAAAAATATATACTAATTACGCTAATGTGTTGGGGATTATGAATGATTAATTTAAAGGAAAAGTACCCGCATTTGCGTGGAGAAATGGTAGAACACTATTAATGAAAACAAACTCATCGGTGCTTCCGATTGAGATTATAGCCCCGATTTCCTCGTCATAGGTAGTCCAGTCTATTGCGAGAGTAACACCTTAATACTTAGAGCATGACTTTTTTTTATTTAAATCTAACCTGAATTTGAACCAACGAGACCTTTAAATGGTAACTCAGAAACCCTTTATAAAAAAAGGTTAGGTTTTCTTGTATATAGCACGAGACCAATAATATAAATAGTTCGTCAGTGCAACACTAGCGCTAGACGTGATCCTAATTAGGCAATTCCCATCCCGCCGAGTTTGGCGGGTAGGCATCCTCCAGGATGTCACATCATGTTTTATCCCGCCATACAGCGCGGATCTCGGCTTGCCTAACTGTGACCATTTCCAGGGGTAGAACTGTATTGCGGGAAGTGTTTGTAACTACATTAGTATTAGTACGTCAATTATCCGAACCCCGATTATGATAATTACCTTATTAACCGAATTGTCTTAGCTGAGACACCCCTATACTCATATAGTCAGCCCACGTAATAATTATTCCTATCAATTCTTGTTTTTTATGCGTATCACCGAGTCTTACTACCTGTTAAGGTTATCCGCATTTTAAAGGTAATCAAATATTATCGACATGGAGGGAGATTTGAAAACCATTAAAGAAAAAACACCCTCAATAGACCCGACCGGGACTCAAACCCCGATCTTTCCATCTTCAGCAGGCTGGTCTAACACTAGACTGACGCCTTGAACCATTTGGTCACTGAAGTTGGTATGCCCATTTCTTGTCAAATTTCATTGGTCATATTTCATATGTTTTAAAAGTAATTAATTGGTCATTATTTTAATAGAATATAAAAATATTGTAATAAATAAAACTTTTTTCGTGAATATTGTTTAATCGCTTATTCCAGCCATCCTAAATTTCGGTTATCTGAAACAACTTTGTGACGAATTAATATGGATAGTCGTTAGTTCAGATACCATGGCTAAGATATTATTTTTAATAACTAACATAAATGGTACGTGAAATGGTTTTAACAAATATTTTAGCTGAATAATAAAAGTGCAGAGTTATGGTTATTTTCACCTGAGAGCACCTGGTTATGGCCACTCTTAAAAATAGGTAATTTAATATGCAATTATAATATATATATATATATTATTTAAGGTGCAGCAGAAGGGAGCGCGAGTAATTTTAAAGTTTTTATAGCATTATATTTTTTTTACCAAAAATAATCAAATATTTCTCCAGTAGCAACATAGAGTTTAGTTTTCTGCACATTCTAATATCAACAGAACTTGAATATCTGTCAAGGGTGTCCTGGAATTTTGTCAAAACCTTTTTATCTCTATTTAAAAAGTTTTGACAAAATTCCAGGACACCCTTGACAGATATTCATGATCTGTTGATATTATCATTTGCAGAAAACTAAACTCTCTGTTGCTACTGGAGAAATATTTGATTTATCTTAACCAACAAATTTATATTCTATAAAATTTGTAAAAAAATTTGCACTTCCTTCTGCCGCACCTTAAGCACACAACTTAACAAATTATGTAACTTATAATAGAATAGAGTTATCTAAATACTACACACCTTAGCACATATATATTTACTAATCGAAATGTTGGAAAACCTGTATCAAAAATTATATATATATATTCAGCACCATCATAAGTAATCGAACCAGGGCCCTCGAAACCCATGGTTGACACCAATACCATTTATGCTATCGGGACAACATTTAATCGTGTTAATATACATTGTAATTCCTATAATGGTTTTGATATGTAGGTGTTACTGAGTTAAAATGAGTGGTTATAGACACCAACTACATGAATAAAGCTATAAATAGAGAAATATATTTTTTAAGAACTATATTTGAATTAATATTTGATTTACTACTAATTTTATTTAGAAAAACATGACACCTGAATACGAGAATCAAAACCTGGAACGCTAGTCCATAGGTCCCGGTTTTTATTGTCCCATTATTATTACTATTGTTATGTGTTCTGTCTTGCGACAGGTCCATTCCTTTTGTCAGTGAACTTAAACAGCCAATGCACCCTGTTCTCTACTATCTCTTTCAGCACCCAGAATTTCTTCTTTCCTTCAAGTCATATAATATTTTAATCCTCCTCCTTCCTAATCTCCCCTTTCTTTCTATGACATTATGCAGAAGACAATTCATTATAAGGATGTGTGCGATCCAGTTTGTATAATTTTTTAAAACAAATTTTTATACACCTAAACAGGATAGTTCTTGACACAGGGGCTGAGGTTAAATCATTTTGTAGGTCGGGTGCTAATAAAAGATACGTATATTTAAGTGCATCATAAATTTATAAAATTAAAATTAAATACAGATTTGAGTCGTTTACTATTTTAAAATAACTCCACGTAGTGTTACGAATTATGTATTTCTCATCAGTAGTACTATTCCCTCCCGCTCACCCCGCTATGGTAGTTGAGCGCTAGACTCGCATTCCAATTGGTCATCGTTGATGGGGAGGTCAGGGTTCAAATCTCAGCAAGGGGCATTTGAGGTGGTCTTAACCCATTTGATTTATTCCGTTAGTTTTCTTATCCTCTCTCCCTGATAATTCCATCGTACTTCCTTTAAGCTCCCCTCCTCACCCCTGCAACTGTGATTAAATCTTTAATAATCTTTGTATTTTACGTAAACAATTTAGAATGTTACAAACAATTTCAATCTTATTCCGAAACCAAGTAGATTACCTTTGAGTGTTAAGTATCCGACACCTTAGCTCAGTCGGTAGAGTGTCTGCCTAATGAGCTAAGGGTCAGGGACTCGATTCCCAGCATGACTGAAAATGTTATCATTGACAAATTATGGGTTTACTCTTTCACATTGATAAATTGATAGCCGGGGAAAAGATGTTGTGTCTGTCCTAGTCTTAAGTTAGAGCATATGAAGCTATTACAGTCCAACAAGCTAATGGTGGAAAATATATGGCTTGAATAAAAAAAATTACCCAGGCCACAAGCTGTAAACGGTAATTGATATAAAGTGTAAAGTAATATGTCAGATAATTGATTTGAGCACTAGTGTTTGAAAAAATGGACACTTTTTGGAGCACCTTTGGAGTTGTATTACTGCAAATCTGACAGAAAAAAAATATTTCTGAGCAAATGGACAAGTGTTACTCGAACACTTTAAAAATTGACTTAAAAAATAATTTAACCATTAACATCAAGTTTCAGTGAACCAAATTATCAGTAACAGGGTAGTAGGACAAATCACTCACTTCGTCGGGAACGTGGACTACCAGTCAACCTTTTATTTTTACGTTGATGAGGAGGTTAGAGTTTGAATCCCGGGTGGATATATCGAGGGTGTTTATACCTAGATATTTTCCCATCTTAAAAATTTGGATACAATTTCTTTAAATTATACCTTCATAAGTTAATAAATTTTAATCTTATTAGTGAGATTATAGTGCATTTAACCTGGATGGATGCAAAATATTATCAGACCAAACCATGACACCGTTAGTACTTTACTTTAAGTACCTCCTGCACTCGAATTAATGCCCTTTGAAAAGCAATAGGCTTCATTCGCCACTTGTACCACAAGTACATATATAATAGTTACTCTAGTCAAACTACAGTCCTCTTAAAGATAAATGTAACAAACATAGAAACTATGTACTGAAATGCGTTGTTCAAAACCACTTTCTTCTTCAAAAGAAACACAAATAAGGGTCCAAGTTTGAATGAAAACTCTACTCATGCGCACTAAAGTAATAATGTACTCACCTCCAGTCTGGAGAGCGCACTTAGGTCTGCACTGTACTCAATGCTGACGTCGGCATTCCCGCCGCCCGTCGACCGATACGTGTAAGATTTGGTGGTCTTCGAAACTGCAGACGACATTTTTTCTACGCCTTGATTGTATCTTTAAGTGTAGAAAAAAATGCTACAAAGGGGGAGGAAAAAAAAGAATAATTTATATTTCGGACGTGGAGAGCTGATTAAAGTAACCACAAAAAAACAACAACAAAAAATTTGTTCTTTCGCACCACAACCACAAAAAACAAAAAATAATTACACTTCTTCCAACACCTTTATGTGTCTCACTTATGGTTTTTACCAAATAAACAAACAAACAAACAAAAATTATGATTACTTTTTTTTTTTAAGTAGCCGACCTCTTAGACGCCGTCAGTGCGCTCCCTGCACGTTCCGTCGTTCGTGTGTTACGGGCGTCCTCGCAAAGAGGGAACTAGAAACGACTGAGCTGGGCTACTCCAAGACGTCGCGACGCTTGCGCAATGACGTCACCGCCAGGATACGCCACCGGTCCTGAAAACATGTCCCAATCTCGCGCCACCGGTTTATTTTCCACACCCACACCTTCCCGAAACTACACTCGTACCCTACTCTAACCCCTCCTTATCCAGTCTCTCCCCCAACGTCCCCAAAACTGAAATTCTTCAGCTGCTTGTGTTCTAATTGACGCTCGTAGCAGTGAGACGAATCTTATTTGATTCAATGAAATGACCCGTGCAAATGTTTGAATTTTAATTTGGCTAAAACCGCTTCAGTGACTGAACGATAGGGCGTCACTCTCGTCTTAGACTTAACTGTTGATGACGGGTAGATCGGAATTAAAACCCTTGTTGGGTCTACTCAGGGTGCTTTTCCTTGAATGGTCTCCTAATCCCCTTCCACGCAAATGCGGGTAGATTACCTCTAAAATGTTTCCTTACTCATCCTATTAGATTAATTATCATATTTAAGTATTACCTGAACAGGTAATAAAACACAATTATGAAAAAAATAAATTGGCCAACCCACGTAAAAAGTTTTAATTATAGGAATAATTACAACTTGCAAGCAAAGCTTAAGCTATTTATTAAAATTTAAACATCTGAATTTAAATATATTTGAAAAATCACACTTGAATAGCGAGATCGAACTCGGAACCTTTGACTTAAAACACCGATACTTCCCGACTGAGATATACAGAATAATTAGTCTCGTTCTTAGAGTCATTCTTCACTCATAGTTTAAGACAAAGTAGATGTTAGAGGTGTGAGAATTTTGGCTAATTAGTAGCTATAGACCCGCGTCAGTGGTCGAATGGTCTAGGGCGTCACTCTCGCAATATACTGGACTGCCGATGATGGAGAGGTCTGGGATGAAATATCTCGGTCGGAATTATCAAGAGTGTTTTTTTCCCCTAAATGATTTTTCACTCTCCCGCCACGCAAGTTCGAGTACACTTCCTCATATCTAGCACATTAGTGTAATTAGTACATAGGTTTACAACCTAAATAAGTAGTAAGACGTGGTGCTAAAATAAAAGGTTATTGTATTCTTAGTGAGGAGTGAGGTTGGGAGAAAATGAGTCCACATTAGAAGAGAAGGATGATAAAATAATTTGTGAAAACTACTCCCTCTTCTTAATATGTTATACATAGCTATATTTAAAACATTACCAACATACGTTGTGGTGAGCATACTCTTAAAAAAAATTGCATGCATTCCAGTTATAGATGCCTCGGTCTTAGTTCTGGTCCAGGAAAATCGAGGGTGTAAAGGGTGTGCTGATGTTAAGGGAGGAAAAGGGGGTCTGACCCCCCCTGGAAAATGATGGTTCCCTCCCTAGGGGATACATACATAGGCCTATTTATATAATATTTTATTGGCTAAGGGTAAAGTAACATTTTCTAGCGCCCCCCTCCCCCCACCCCCTATAAAAATCCTCTTTCTACGCCCTTGCCAGAAATGTAAGCAAAATGTAATCTTTTCTACCAGAGAATTTATATAAGTGTCACGTGGTTTCTAAAGGTCCCGCAGAAATTCTTTCTTTAGTTTGGCACTCGATGTGACCCTGAAATTTACTAAAAAATTTATTCTAAAGAGGAATCTTAAAATATCATAGTTTACTATGCTAGCTTGTGGCTAAGTAGTAAATGGCGTTAGACACGTATTGCAAGTGGTCATTGTCAATGGGGATGTCAGGTTTCGAATGAAAGTCGGGTGTGGATAGAGTTCTTTCTCTCTTACAAAGGTTATTTTCTCATTCTTTCCCAGAGCTAATACCAGTGCATTTTGTCTGAAAGTTAACCTATACACCCGTATTCGTAGCATGGTTTGGTAACGACACAGATTTCGGAGTTAGAATTCTGACTAGATGTGCTGTGAGTGATTTTTCGTAAATAGATTATCACTTTACCTCCACGCATTTGCGGGTACATTTCTTCTAAAGTCTATCTTTACTATCCCTACACAATTAATATAATTATTTATTTATTTGTGTATATTTATTTTATCAACACATTTCACTATATTTACAAGTTATACGCTTATGTACTAATTATATTAATGTTTAAGGGATCAGAAAAGTTTATTTAAACAAAGTGTGCCCATATTTACGTGGAGGGAGAGTGGAAAGACATTTAAGAAAAACCACCCTCAGTACACGCGACCAGGATTCTAACCCTGATCTCCCCATCTTCGACACTCTAGCGTATCGGGAGAGTTGTGTCTTAGACCATGTGGCCACCGAAGCGGGTATCGTTAATATAACTACAGTAGCCCCATGGCTTCTTTTGTGCTGACTGACAGCTGACGGCTTTGAAAAGTTACCATACCAAATTATGTATCCCTACGGCGAACCATATGATCTGTAAAAACATGTGTTTACCAGCTGTCACTTCTGACAGTCAAAATTTAGATATATACCTAAATGTTGATTGTCATAAGTCAGCTGTTAGCTGTCAGTCAACACCAAAGAAGCCACGGGGCTACTGTAACTTCTAATATGGCGGGTTGTAAGTCGAGGAGAATACTATTAATAGTAATAAATTACAAAGCTGATTGTGTAGAGAGCATTGGTCACAATCTCATGAGTATTAAAATTCGCATCGAGTGAAATAAACTTTTATCTTTGAAACGCAAAGCCGGTGAGCTATTGTTTCATTATGTCTTGTCAAATGACCACCTGTACAGGTATTCACCTCAAGTATAGCTCTTTTTTTTTAATTTATCCGCGCCTTAACACCTGCTCTAGTACACATACATAAATTTTACGATCATGGGATAGAAGGCAGAGTTTTGGAGGAGGTACCCGAATTTTCGTAAGGCGAGTTTGGTAAACTGTTCAAAAAAAAACTATTTTTAATACACCCGACCGGGATTCTAACCCCGATCTCCAGATCACCAGTGAGCCAGTCTAACGCGTTAGACTATACGACCATCGATACGGGTTAACTTATGGGGTTTTGCCATACTATTTTTTTTTCACGTGACAAAAAAAAGTATTTTTATTTAATTTTTTTAGAATTGTGTCGTATTGTGTTGTATTCTGATCAGTTAGGGATGAGGTAGGTGGAATTTAGAGCCAAATCTTAACATCAGTTTGCGCCGTGGCTCGAAAATATATTTAGTAATCCCATCGACTTAATATAAGCCTACAAGCAACACTTAAAAAACTATTGTTTTCAATATTTGTATATAAATTGTGCTTTAGGTTGGTAGAACCTTTCGAATTTCACTGGAAAATAAATAGTTTATTAATCTAAAAAAAATAATTATGAAATATGCACGCACACACATGTTCACATAACAACTCAGCAATATAGATGTATATTTATACTCTACTTATTGTTATTAATAAAATAAATGCATGATAAAATGAAATCATGTTCTTTTTTAAATACATATTTTTATTTGAATCATTAGCTATTTCATACCTGCAACTGAAACTTTACTTTTAATTTCCCTCTATGACACTGCGAGGGCCACATTTGGTCCGTGGGCATCCAGTTGGACAACATTGCCTTAGACCATGTGGCCACCGAAGCAGGTATTTTAATAGTTAATGTATTATTAGCATTGGTGGCCACATGGAATAAACGTCAGGCTCTCCGTGTCTGGGAAGGTCAGGGTTTTGTTTTGGTTCGTATTTACTATGCACTAATTTCCATAAAGGATTTACCCCTTTCCCCCCACGCAAATGTGAGTATATTTTTTATTAATTCTACCTTACTCATTCATACCTTTACAGTGTGTGGTTAAATATGGGGAACCCAGACGGGTAGTAAGCCACGGGAAATTATATTAGTTGTATTAATATACTGTAGTAAAAATACCAGCTGTTAGTCACGTCAATTAATATAAGATGACCCACTTCGGTGGCCAAACAGTTTAAAGTGTCACTCCCGTGTTAGACTGACCTGCTGAAGAGAGGGTTCGAATTTATGTCGTGTCTACCTAGGGTAGTTTTTCCTAAATGGTTTCTCATTTTCCGTCCATGAAAATGCGGGTAGGTTACCTCTAACATTCTTTCTTATTCACCCCTAACACATTAGAGTAATTATTATATATGTTTATAACCTGAACAGGGAGTAAAAAGTGGTGATTAGGAGAATTAATGCCGAGTATCTAAGCTCAATAAATATTCCAAACAGAGGATGGTAAACCAAATTGGGGGTGGAGTGAAGGGTGGAAATAATCTCAATCCCTCAAGCAAGTATTAACTTAATAGGTCAATAAATTGAACTGTAACTATAGACTTTGATTATAAAGTACCAATGTCACTTTGTCCAGTGACAACCTTGTCCTGTGAAAACCAGATTATCTTTATCCTATTGGTTCCTTTTATTTATTTAACATCTTTCACAAATATACAATTGTAATTATGTCTGATCACATAATTGTTCTGGTTTATCACTGTGATTCGGCCACTTTTTGTGTTTGAAAGTGTACCTCAAATTGAAAAGAGGTTTTATTTATATAGTGTTTGAAAATCAGTCCAGTAGATTGTTCATAATTCCCTATACAAATTTAAAAAAATGAAATTTGGGATGGCTTATTGTATAAGAACCACTAAACTGGGGCTCGAAAATGTTAAACCTTAAAAATGATAGAAAATAGAAATAATAAAAGTTGAATTATGTTAATCGCACAATATTTAAAGTTAAAATGCGTGTTTTAGTCAATTGTTATATTTAGTTTTTTATGAGGTCAAATCTTGACTTTTATTTCAGACTTAAATTTACGGGCATTTTACTTACTGACTGATTTTTGAAAATTTGAAATTTTTCGGAAATGGCCTGAACGATTTTGATCGAAAGCCAGGGAGTATTTTACATGGTAAATACATGTTTTAATACCCAGCGTTTAAAAGTTAATTTAAGATCTAAATTATGGAATAATTGAATCACACCGTGTACCTTGAAAGGAAGGAGTCTTAACTTGACGGGTTGACCCTATCTTATAAGCTATACCATAGTGTAATAATTCAAAGTAAATTTGCTACCACACAGGGTAAACGAAAGCTACAAGATATATTATACAGTCCAATTTTCTTAGAAAGATACTGATTGCTAGAAAAGTTCATAGATCCAAGTCATGTGATCATCAGCGTACACTAACCGCCCCCCCTTGGTGTAGTGGTCAGTGCACCTGTATACGAATATAGGAGTCCCGGGTTCGATTCTTGGTTTGTACCATGCGTATTTATCTCTTAAGGGGAATATTATACCAACAGTTACCAGGGTTTTTGTAAATTAGGCTTAAGTTAGGTTTAAGATTCCCCCTGGCTCCCCACCTTCCTAATCACTATCATAAAATTATCGAATTGCGGGTACGACGTGTAGACAACCTCCATAAATATATTCCATTCACGATTGGTTTTTACCTGGATGACAGTTCGAAAATCATATGTTTAGGTTTTGGGTTGCCAACACTTGTAAAAGATCACTGTTTTGTTATAAATGTAAAGATATTTACCTTTTATATATTACATTCAAAATAACGTAAACTTAAGTTTTCTTATAATATTTAGTTTTTTTTAAATAATTTCTTTTCATCCAACTTGAAACAATATTTTAAACATAATTAAAAGTACTTATTCTTCGTTTTGGAACGTTATTGATTTTGTGTAATATAGTGCACACATCAATACCTTTTAATACAGGCATCGTATTT
The DNA here is from genome assembly GCA_901482245.1 of Timema douglasi. Classification (NCBI taxonomy): domain Eukaryota; kingdom Metazoa; phylum Arthropoda; class Insecta; order Phasmatodea; family Timematidae; genus Timema; species Timema douglasi. The sequence goes on from CABEEJ010000033.1 coordinate 444,045, forward strand.
ACTTGGAAAAGAGAAAATTGTTGTCATTTTTTTTACATACAATAAATGATTTTATGATTATTTTATCTTATTTTGAAATATTTAACTGAATAAAATATTTTCATCAACTGCGTGTCTGCATCATTGTAAAAAACTTGTTTACCGATATGTTCAATCACATTATTTAAATTCGTCAGTCGCCATTTTGAAGTTATGTTCGTTAGAAGTTTTTGTGAAAGTGGTGCGAATATATTTTTTAAGTGGAATAAAACGATAAATAAACTTTGTGTCCGTCCTCAAATAAATATATACATAATATTGGCCTAAATTACCGTGGTTAACTATCACATTAATATATTATTATCAGTTTTCATTACAGTCATCCTAAGTGATAGATGTCATCTGTTGGCGTAGTGATATATTAGGGATTACTTCTAGTAACATTTTGAGCTGTCATCCAGGTAAACTTAGGTCGTGAATTAATTGTAGGTGAACCCTGGGCAACTCTCTGTTCCCCAAGAGCGGCAAATAGTCTACATACAGGAGACAGAACTATTTATCATATACCTCCCCATCAGTAATGTCATAAGCTAAAATTAATCAGCTCAAACTTATGATATATATAATAATTACCTATAAAAAAAGCACTATGATAAAATAATATCAGTTTAAGATGTTAAAAAGGTATTTTCGAAAAAAATCTTCATATAATATTTGCACTATACTGGACTGTACTGTAGTACATTTTCTCATTAGTGCATTTAACATCGAGGCTATAAACTACTTAATCTAAGAGATGGTCAAAATTAATCAAATAATTCTCCAGTACAAGCATAGTTTAATTTTCTTCACATGTTGATATCAACAGTTGTTGAATATCTGTCAAAGGTGTCCTAGAATTTAATGACAATTTTGTCTCTTCATTTGAAATTATTATTAGCACCGCGTCTTACTACCCGTTCGGGTTATACGCACTTTCGCTTATGTGTAATGGTAGGGTGATTGTGAGATGAAAATGGAGGACATACAGTTTAACGTGGAATCCGAACCACGGTTGAGGCCTGGCATTCTTCACATTCACAAGATGTCTTGTCAGAGGTGAAGGAAGGGTTTGGTAATCAGATAAATCTTTGCCGGGATTCATTTGAAAAGTTTATCAACTATTCCGCTATGCTCATGAAGGATATTCAAGAACCTTTTTTTTTTAGCACCACGTCTTACTACCTGTTCAGATTGTAAGCATGTGTACTAATTACGCTAATTAGTTAGGGATGAGAAAGGTTGAATTTAAAGGAAGTGCGCCTGCATTTGCATGGAGGGAAAGTAGAAACCCATTTAGTAAAAAAAATCTTAATGCATCCCATCGGGATTCAAAACCCGATCTTCCTGTCATTGGCAGTCGAATGTATTGTGAAAGTGAGACCTTAGACCATATGGCCTCAACCCGTTAGTTAATGGTTTCAGGTGACCTGGCGGTCTAGGGGTAGGGTGTCAGACTTCTGTGCTAGTGGCCGGGGTTCAATCCTCGGTCCCGGCATAGATTTATCTGATTACCAAACCCTTCCTTCACCTCTGACAAGACATCTTGGAAACGTGGGGAATGCCAGGCCTCCACCGTGGTTTGGATTCCACGTTAAACTGTAGGTCCTCCATTTCATCTCACAATCACCCTACCATTAACACATTAGCGTAAGTGCGTGTAACCCGAACGGGTAGTAAGACGCGGTGCTAATAATAATAATAGTTAATGGTTTCACCATGTGAATAAAATGTTTCTGCTATAGCAATTTTATTTACTTTTGCTAAAATAATGTTTTGCTATAAGCACTCCCATTAACTCACGTCCCCTACATTCCCACATGCTGATATCCCCGGAAGGTAGTAATACATGCTTTACACACATGCATATTGCTAGCCCAACGCCTTATACCACATAGCCACCGGCGTGGGTAACAATTCAGTGACCTAAACAATCCTCGTCCAAGTCACTTAGAAAAACCAAAGTAGGTCAAGAACGTGGTTATCAGCCAATTAGCTCCAAGTGGAGTTGAAGCCCACGTGTCAATCAACTTGGACGTTCAATCAATCAGTTGTTGAACTTCATTTGTTTTGATCCGTGCAAGAGGAGGAAGAGTACCGTCGAAATGAACAGATCCATCCATAACTTCTGGCAACGGACGGTGAAACGGACATGGGGGTACGACGACGACCTAATGTTTTCAGGATGGAAGTTGCATCTGGCTAGCCCCACTTCTGACCGGAAAAGTTATTCCTGGTGACCAAAGAGGACGAATAGACAGAGAGAGAAAAAAAGGCATAGTAAAACCTTGCAACGTCACACATTTTCTCCGCGAGAGTTCGGTGAGGTAGATAATCTCAAATTACTTTTAGAGGGGAACTTTTGGGGTAACCCCTCGACGTCCTTTTATAGACACGGTGTGGGGCATTGCGGGCCTAGAGGGGGCAGAGGGGGAGAAAGGGAGCGTAGGAGAGGGGAGGGGCCGGTTACAATGATTCAGGTGGGTGTCAGAGCAGCCCACCAACTTGACTCTTCACCGATGTGCTGTTAAGTGAGCCCCCCCCTGCCTCCTTCTAGTCTTCTTGATTTTCAAAGACTCATTACTTAGAAGAGTGCCTTCACTGTTAAGATAAAGAGCTCCCTCCCCTTTCACTCGGGACTTCTAGTATCCTTCCCTTCCCGTTCATAGGTGTATTTGGTTCAAATCCCAACTAGGGACGTTAATTGGGGAATTCACTATAATAAAGGAGACGCGTTTAAGGTGATATTGATGAGAGCACGCGTTAAGCTCCATGTTTCTGTGACAAAAACTGTTTTGGCCCAAATAAATAAAATATTATTTCAGTGTAAACGTTTAGTTTAATTTAAAATTTTCTACATATTATAGTGAGCTCAACAGCTCTTAAATATTTTGTTATGAGCATCGCGTAAATTGACTCGATACCTCTTTAAGGTCATTCAACGATTAACATTTAATTACATAATTTTAACAAGTAAGCTATAAATATTTACTCGATTATTTCAAATCATTTCAGTTTATGAGTTATAAAAGGTCAAACTTGCTATTTTATGCTTTTTGCATACCATTGTCATTGTTAAGGTAAAGTAATTAAGAGCCTGCATCACATGCCAATCAACTCTGTGATACAGCCGGCTTGAAATCGTAACGAACACTATTGCACGGGGATCATTTCTGACTAAACATTAATGCAGATTTAGAATTAATAGAAGTTCCTAACACTGAACATTGTTCAAATATTAAATTATATTTGGATGACAACTGCATTATAAAGGCCGTTTTTGACCATTTTAGAATAGCTTCCCAGATAAGCAGTGTCCACAAATCTTCGTTCTGTCATAATAGGGACATACTGTGGTTATTAACAAGAAACTTTGTCGCTTTGTCCCCCATCGTCACCGCGGAAAATGTCGAGTAATCATTCAAATACAAATGCACTGCACACATTTCTGGCATATTGTAGGTATTTTTCTTTTCCTCTTTACTTTCATACCTCACGCGAGCTGGGAGCTGAGTTGGGCCTGCTATGATGAACGCTCCTAATGTATGGGGTTGAAGTTTAGTATAACTATGAGGTGAAATATTTATAATATGTCAAAGAAATAAATGGTAGACATATTACATATTTTTTAATCATATATAAAGTCTGTTCTTTTTATACTCCGATAATTTGATTTTATCAAATTTTGAAGTATATTAATTCGTTATTAATTAATTTTTTTAACCTCGTTAATTTTATTAATGTATAATGTATGATAAAATAATTTCATTGATATCTGGCTAATGAAGGTTCTACTTAGTGATGAGGATGAATCACAAGTACGGTTTAAACCAACTCTGTTTACAAGATTTCCATGTAAACTCATTTTAAATGACGCAATCCCCACGATTGAGCACGAACGACTGCTTCTGCAAGCGTCCCTTCCTAGTGACCGTGTCTATATTTTGCCGATCCAAGACAGGTTCATAGCTTACCACCCCTAAGAAAAAATATTCGCCACCCCGCCAAAGAAATGCGGAATCTGGTCTGTGATTCATATCCGAGGCAGTGTCATCCATGTGAATCACAGCCTACGGGACAAGTAAACAGTCAGTGTTGCCAAGTGGGGACAAATTAATAGTCAGGTTTAGATAGAATGAAGGTTATTTTTTGACAATTATTAACATTACTAAAATTTCATTTATTTTAGGTATTTAACGTTCACTGTCTTAACTGACTGATTATATCAGCACACGGCGACCTGGCGGTCTAGGGGTAAGGTGTCGGACTTCTGTGCTGGCGGCCGGGGTTCAATCCTTGGTCCCGGCACAGATTAATCTGATTACCAAACCCTTCCTTCACCTCTGACAAGACATCTTGTAAATGTGGAGAATGCCAGGCCTCCACCGTGGTTCGGATTCCACGTTAAACTGTAGGTCCTCCATTTCATCTCACAATCACCCTACCATTACACATTAGCGTAAGTGCGTATAAGCCGAACGGCTAGTAAGACGCGGTGCTAATAATAATAATAATAATATATCAGCACACAATAATTTCTATGAGCGAGAGTGAAAGGGCCTACCAATTTTGCCAGGAAAGGTTTTCTAACACACCTTCCAGGGTTCTTTTACATGCCACAGTCAACATGGGACCAACAGCTTTACTTCCCATCCAGAGGAAGTTGTGCTACAGATTTTTATCACTCAAGGAAATTTTTTCGAAAGATGTATTCTTTATCATCTGCTAATGTAACGCTGACTCTGTGAACATTTCAAATAACAGATTGATTTTGGTACAATCATTATTATATCGGTGAACTGAGGGTGATTATTAGGATAAAATGAGTTTGTGGAGTTTAACAAAAGGAGTTAAATATTATTGTAATTATCTACTAGCAGATGTACATTACGTTATCCATGTTAACCACATATTGGATTGCGTGGTTACCCCGGGCAACGCTTTTATTTGCTTCAAACAGATAGAAAAAGTATATATTAATTTGATTTCTTCTGACCCAGTTTTTCATAAATTAAAAATTAAATACGAATAATAAAATTCCTACTTCTAGGTGCACATTTGTGTGCACAGGGGCTACTAATATTTAAATTTCATACCTATGCGTGCGGTAAATATCACGCCACGCTCACAACAACCAAACTCTTTATTTTAATATTATATATAAGATTACTCGCTTCGGTGGTCGAATGGTATAGGGCGTTACTCTCACAATAGACTGGACTGCCTATGACGGGGAGATCAGAGGTTAGAATCCCAGGCGAGTTCACTGAAGGTGGTTTTTCCTATATAGTTTTGCACCCTCCCTCCATGCAAATGCAGGTACACTAACTCTAGATTCTACCTTTCTGTTCCCTAAAACATTAGCGTAATTAGTAAATATGAGTTATAGAAAAAATACTGTGAGGTTGTACTTTAAGAATACACACACT